>JBBMOL010000446.1:0-271244 GCA_037954665.1 Laguncularia racemosa
CGATGGCATCTAATAGAGTCTAGAATCTTATAGAGTTGCTTGATGGTGTAAAAGCCATTGGATGCAAATGGGTCTTCAAAACAAAGAAGGACTCACAAGGCAACATTGAGAGATATAAAGCAAGACTTGTTGCTAAAGGATTCACTTAAAGGGAAGGAATCGACTACATAGAGACATTTTCTACTGTATTTAAGAAAGATTCCCTTCATGTAATTATGGCATTGGTTGCACATTTTGATTTGGAGTTGCACCAAATGGATGTGAAAACGTCTTTCCTTAATGGTAATCTAAAGGAAGAGGTTTACACAAAACAACTTGAAGGGTTCCCCAATACTAATGATGAGCATTTGGTTTGTAAGCTTGATAAACCCATATATGGATTAAAACAAGCCTCCCGTTAGTGGTATTTGAAATTCCATGATGTCATCACTTCATTTGGTTTTGAAGAGAACATTATGGATTAATGTATATAATAGAAGGTCAATGAGAGTAAAATTTGTTTTCTTATGCTATATGTGGATGATATTTTGCTTGCAACCAATGATAAGAGTTTGCTATATGAGGTAGAACAATTTCTCTCGAAAAACTTTGATATGAAGGGTATGGGTGAGGCATCTTATGTCATTAGCATTAAGATCTATAGGGAAAGATCTTGAGGCATTTTAGGTTTATCTTAAGAGACCTATATTAACAAAGTTTTAAAGAGATTTCAAATGAAGGATTGTTCACCAAGCATAGCACCTAATATGAAGGGTAACAGATTAAGCTTAAGCCAATGCCCTAAAAATGAGCTCGAGTGAGAACAAATGAAAAACATCCCATATACATCAGCCATTGGAAGCCTAATTTATGCTCACGTTTGTACTAGACTTGACATTACATTTACTGTTAGGATGCTAGGGAGATATTAGAGTAACCTAGGTATTGACCACTAGAGAGCTACAAAGAAGGTAATGAGATACCTTCAAGGAACAAAGGATTACATGCTCATGTACAGACAAACTGATAATCTGGAGGTTATTGGATATTCTAATGTGGACTTTGCTGGCTGTGTTGATTTATGCAAATCAACATTCGATTACATTTTTATGCTTGCTGGTAGAGCTGTGTCTTGGACGAGTGCAAAGAAAACCTTGATTGCTACTTCTATTATCGAGGTTGAGTTTGTATCTTGTTTTCAGGCTAGCTCATATGGTGTACGGTTGAGGAGTTTCATGTCTAGGCTTAGAATTGTTGATTCTATTTATAGGCCATTGAGATTCTATTGTGATAACTCAACTACTGTATTTATGGCTAAGAACAATAAGAGTGGTAGTCGAAGTAAGTATATCGATATCAAGTACTTAGCCATAAGAGAGCATGTTAAGGAAAAGAAAGTGGTCATTAAGCACATTAGTATTGAATTAATGATAGCTGATCCTTTAACTAAAGGCATGACACCAAAGAATTTTAAGGATCATGTAGTGAAAATGGGACTTGGTTCCCTGATGTAATCTTTCATTGTGCATGCATTTGATGTTTCAATGAACTTTTATTCAATTGATGTTTCTCGTTTGGTTTTGTGTACACATTTTCGTTTATTCATTTGTTTTAACAAATGTCATTAAGTTTAGACCTAGAATGAACATATGATTTATTCATTAAGTTTAAGAGTTAGTATTGAGGGACTTGTTATATTGTAATACATGTAAGATAATACTTACTATGAGAGGACCTATCGCCATGATTCATATATTTTGTTTCTTGTTATGTTTCATATTGGGGTAAATGGACCAAGTGGGAGAATATTGGAATTTCCCGATTTCTTGGATTTTAGTTGAATCACTTGGCTATTTTATTGGAATATTTCCTTCCAAATGTGGTCCATTTTTCAAGTGCAAATTAACCTATGTTCATGTAAGAAAATCTCACATCCACGCTCGAATCACGTTAGTTGAAATCTATGATGGGCAAAGATCTATAAAGGGACGTGATCTTTTAGTTTTTAGGTCCCTAATCCCACTTACTTATTTTAGAAAAATACACCATTGATATTGAGCGAGCCAAGGTTTAGAAGCACCAAGTCAAAACTAAACAAAATCCAGTACATTTGTTTAGAATTGGCTGGAGGTATGTACACAATTCATTTTTGTTTCTACTTCTGTTTCTTGCATGTTCATTGGGTGTGCTGAACATGATTGAAATATATATGAATTGTAACACTCCATTCATTAATGCCTAGAAAGTTGAAGTGTGTTTATGAGGCCAAACAATGAAATAAGGAACTCATAATGGCCATGATGCATTATGAAGGCAATTTTGTCCACATCATATAACTCTTCAAGAAACTCCTCAATGACTAGAATATTGGAATTTCCCATTATTCCTCGAATGCTCTGTTTTGAATTAGATTCCGATTGAAATCCTTTGCTGATTTATTGGGAAATTAGTTTCCGAATGTGGTCCATTTTTAGTACAACTTTAACCCACAAATGTAGCAATGTTCAGCAAGGAAATCTTGCTCCTACACCTTACTCACGTCATATTGAACTTTATGATGGTTAGAGAAAAAATGGAACATGATGCTTTCTTTTTTGGGTCATTAAGCCTCCCTCTCCTTTACAAAAATTTCACCATCGAGTCGTGAGCAAGTGAGGGTTTAGAAAAACCAAAATAGAAAACAAGATGCCATAGTCAAGAAATTGGAATGTGACTAAGTTCAATTGCAATGGCTGGAGGTATGCTTTCTTGATCCATTTCGCTTCCACTATTTGATCTGAAAAATGTTTATTTAATTTTCCAAACATGTTTAGATCTATTCTAGATTGATTGACATTTGGTATCAGAGCTATAAGACTACCTCTATCTTGCATCTCTGTTCATCTACAATTTCAAACTTTTGAAATTGGGCATTAAGATTTTGATTATTTTTTTTAATCCAACTAAGGTTAGAAATTAATAGGAAATTGGATTTCCATGCATTCTAGGCTTTAAAACATTGGATTTAGTGTCAAAATCGGCAGAAAAACCATCAAGTTCTCCATTCAAGCCGTAGATCAAAACCGGGTCATAGCGACCCGACTGAAGGAAGAAGACGACTTGAAACCAAAAAAAAAAAAAAAAGCATGCAATGTGTGCCTTGTAGGAGTGGAACTCAAGACCATTTGATTGCATTAGCATGTGCTAGACCAACTAAGCTACAAATGTTTTTTTTTTTTTTGGTATTTATTTAAGCATGCATTGTTAAATTGAATAATTCATGCACATTAAAATTAGTAATTAAATAGCATATATGGTTTTAACTATTGAATAATTGTATGCATATATTGTTTATTTATTTTTGAAATTTATATGCATGAATTTATGATTATTGTACATACAAAATTATGTTAAATAATATTTGTGAATAGTTATTCAATTCATTTAAATTATTTAGAAAAGTATGCAACTATTTAGCTCTTTATTAAGAATTAACATTAGGTGATCAATATAATTTTAATTAATTGGCAAAAGCCATGGCATCTTTAATTAATTATGATTATATATTTAGTTTTAAGATCACACTAAAGCATTAATTGTAGTTAATCATACATTGATAAGGTGGAGGTATTAGCAAACAAGTATACGGTGAAATGGGACAAAATTGAGTTGGTCGTGATTTCTTAATCTCTGGACCTTATTTCGAAGGAAACGAGCTAACTCAAAGAAGTCAGAAGCATTGGTCCTGAGCTATGTTATTTTTAGGGAAAATTTCTTGGTTTAGTCCCTTAAACAATTAAATTTGCTATTTTTGGTAAATTTTTATATTAGCTATAACTTTTTATAGACACTTCTGTTTTGAGTGTCATTTGTGGCATTGTATTTGTTTTCTAATTTCCTATGTGTCCTTAAGTTTTAAGAATTTCTATTTGTGGCAAATTTTAGACGTTTCCATTTTTAGAAACTTCTTATGCTCAATTTTTGGCAGCTTTGTGCTAGCTGTTATTTGTACACCCTAGGGCATTGGGCAAACATTATCGTTGAGTATTATTAAATTTTGAGCGGTCATTGCTTTATTTTTCTCCTAAATTTTGGAATTCAAAAAATTATCAAATTTGGATACCAAATATCAAGGAATTCATAGAATCAATTGATATTTGAAGGTCGCATATTAAGTATTCACAAAATCAATGGTTTTGTGATAAAATTCCTATTAATTTCATATGTTTACACTGTGTCATACATGATATAATAAAATCTACCCACAAGAAGTTGTTGCATTTGTATGATTAATTAGAATGAAATATTGAATTATATTTCTTAATCTACCCACGAGAATTAAGAAAAGGAACATAATTTGATGGTTTTGTCATAATGCTATAAATGAATTTAATTGAGTAAAACCTTAGCCTACAGACAAGTTTTTATGTTACTAGATTCACATATTAAAGCATGATTTACATTAGTAAAGCATGAATTTTTTATTGGTCTCAAATTATGAATAATAAGCATGTATGTTTGAACTTTGCAGTTATTCAAATTGCAAACATTTATGATATTAAATGTGAAATTCCAGAATTAAGGGGTACAACTATAAAGTGTGGAAGGAGTGAGTTCTCCTCCATTTGGGGTGGATGGATATAGATTATGCTATTAGGAAAGATAAACCATTGTGTATTACTAAAACTAGCACTCCGTACGATGTTGGTCTTTATAAAAAATTGAAGAGATCCAATTGCCCCCTCGTGATGTTCATAAAGACCAAAATATCTACTGGTATCCATGGTTCTATCGAACAACATGATGAGGTCAAGGATCTTTTGAAAGCCATTGATGAGCAATTTGCTGCATCTAACAAGGCTGTTGCCAACATCTTGATCATTTAGTTCTCATCTATGAAGCTCACTAGGATAAGAGGCGTGTATGATCATATCATGCACATGAGGGACATAGCAACTTAGCTGAAAGCCTTAGAGGTTACCATGTCAGAATCTTTCATGGTGCACTACATTCCATGCATTCTACCCGAACAATACAGTCTTTTCAAAATCTCTTATAACACAAATAAGGATAAGTGGTCAATTAATAACTATTGATCATGTGTGTGCAAAAAGAGGAAAGCTTGATATTGGAAGAGGGTCAACTTAACTATTACTGGAAAGAAAAGGAAGGATGATGCTAAGAATAAAGGAAAAGGCAAGATTCCTCCTTAACTAGTCATATAGAAAGAGTTAAAGTGTTTCTTTTGCAAAAAGAAGGGCACATGAAGAAAAATTTCTCTTAGTTTAAGAACTAGCTCGAAAAGAAAGGTACTCTATTTTTGTTTGTTTGTTATGAATCTAATATGATCAATATTAATCATAACACATGGTGGATTGATTTGGTTTTATAATATATGTTTCTAATACCTTGCGAGGTATGCAAAACCTAAGGAAGCCAATGGGAAGTGAACAATACATCTTTTATTTAGGAAGCAAGATGAGTTCACATGTGGAAGCCATTGGCATTTGCAGTTTGGTTTTAAGCAGTGGTTTAATTTTGCATTTGGAAAAGACCTTTTACGTTCCAAGTTTCTCTAGGAATTTGATTTTTGTTTCAAGACTTGTACCTTTGGGTTTTTCCTTTTTTTTTTTTTTTGGATTTTGGTTTTAGTTTATCTAATAAATATGAAGTTATTGGTTTTAGTACATTGTCTGATGGTCTTTACTTCATTCAATTACAAAACAATGTTGCTTATAATTCTATGCATGTTACTGTTGGGTTAAAATGATGTGTTATGAATGAGGAATCCTCTACGTTGTGGCACTGGTGATTAGGTCACATCTTTATTGAGAAAATTCAAAGATTAGTAAACGAAGGGGTATTTAGTACTTTAGATTTCACTAATTTTGAGACTTGTGCGGATTGCATCAAGGGTAAACAAACTAACAAGTTTAAAAAGGGTGTAAAGTGGAGCACAAACCTATTAGAGATCATACATATAGATATTTGCTGTCTAGACATGGACACAAATGGTCCAAAATACTATGTCACCTTCATAGACGATTATTCACGATATATGTATCTTTACTTCATTCCAAGGATGAAGCTATAGACGCCTTTAAAGTTTTTAAGGTTAACGTAGAGAATCAATGTGGAAAGCAAATTAAGATCATGAGATTAGATAGAGGTGGAGAGTACTATCGTAGATACACAGAAAGTGGACAAGCACCTAGTCTATTTGCGAAGTTTCTTCAAGAACATGGGATTGTTATCCAATACACTATGCTTGGTTCTCCAGATCAGAATAGCACAACAGAAAGAAGAAATTGAGCCTTAATGGACATGGTGAGAAGTATGAGGAGTACCACAAACTTCCTTAGTTCTTCTGGATTGAAGCACTAAAGGCGACTGTGTATATGTTAAATTGAGTTTCAACCAAGGTGTCCCAAAGGCACCTTTTAAGTTATTTAAGGATTGGAAACTGAGTTTGAGGCATATACGCATTTGGGGATGCTCGTCTGAAGTAAGCATTTACAACCCACAAGAGAAGAAGCTAGACCTAAAGACCATTAGTGGGTATTTCATTGGATATGTCAAAAGGTCTAAAGGGTATAGATTCTATTGTCCATCTCACAACATTAGGATTGTGGAATCAAGAAATACAAAATTTCTTAAGAATGACTTGATTTGTGGGAGTGGTCCATTTCAAGACATAGTTTTTGAAAAGGATTGTTCTAAAGCTCAACCTTCTGATTCAAGTGATAGATTGATTGTTATTCACACCCCTCAAGTTGAAATGGGTGTTAGACAACCAACTGCTAAAGTTCCACAAGCTACTGATATTGATCTAGTAGATCAAGTTGAAAATGAGGAACAAGAAGAAGTTGTTGAGTGACTAGTTGAACAATAGCTTGAGCAACAAGTTCCTCAAGAGGATGATGGTTTAACATTGATAAGATCTACTAGAATTAAAAAATCAACAATTCCTAGTGATTATGAAATGTATCTACAAGAATCGGACTATAACATTGGAGTTGAAAATGATCCTGAAACATTTTTCATGAGCCATGAGTTCTAATCGAACTTATGGTACAATGCCATGAAGGATGAGATGGATTCTATGGCATCTAACCGAGTTTGGGATCTTGTTGAGTTGCTTAATAGTGTAAAAGCCATTAGATGTAAATGGGTCTTTAAGACAAAGAAAGACTCACAAGGCAACATTGAGAAACATAAGATAAAAACCGTTGCCAGAGGATTCACTTAAAGGAAATGAATTAACTACACGGAGACATTTTCTCCCATATCTGAGAAAGATTCTTTTCATGTAATTATGGCATTGGTAGCCCATTTTAATTTTAAGTTACATCAAATGGATGTGAAAATGACCTTTCTCAATGGTGATCTAGAGGAAGAGGTTTACATGAAACAACCTGAAAGATCCTCCTCTAGTGATGGTGAGCATTTAGTCAACAAGCTTAATAAATCCGTATATGAATTGAAACAAGCCTCCTGACAATGGCATTTAAAATTCCATGAGGTCATCACTTCATTCGGCTTTGAAGAGAAAGTAATGGATCAATGTCTATACCAAAAGATCAATGGGAGTAAAACTTTTTTTCTTATGTTACATGTGGATGATATTTTGCTTACGACTAATGATAAGGATTTGCTATATGAGATGAACCAATTTCCGTCAAAGAACTTTGATATGAAAGATATGGGTGAGACATCTTATGTCATTGGCATTAAGATCTATAGAGAAAGATCTCAAGATATTTTGGGTTTGTTTCAAGAGACCTATATCAACAAGGTTTTAAGATATAGTTGGTGTAAACACCCCATTTTTGCCCTAGGAATCAACAATTCTCAATAATAATCAATTTTTCAAGTTTTCCTAATTTTTCCCAATTTTTCCTAATTTAGCATAAAATAATAAAAATGTTCAAAAAATAAAAATAAATAGGAAAACACTTCAATTTTGAAAAATGATTTCAGAAATGGCAATAATAAATAATAAACAATTTTTAAAAATTTTTGAAATTTCAAAAAATACAAAAAAATAAAAAAATTACATCGCACATGTACAATTTGCGATGTAAATAAAATCGGGAAATTGGGCCAGCTCAGCTGGTTCGTGCGTGCATGTGTGACCGTGTGAAGGCTGAAGGTCGCGAGTTCGAATCCCCCCGCAGGCGCTCGGCAAAAAATTTTTTTCGTTCTTTTCCCTGGAGCTGCCACGTGGCAGCATGTGATTGGCCAAGAGGAAACGCGTGCATGGCGCGTGATCGTCTTCTTCGCCCAGAAAATCGGAGGAGGAGCCGGAGCAGGTCCGACGAAGACGAAATCGGCCGTTTTCTTTTTAATCTTCTAGATTAAAGTCAAGATAAAGCCAAATCCATTAGAAAAATCAAAGAAAAACAAGAGATTTACATCAAATCGTCGGGATAAAACCGAATCCAAAAACGGAAAAATATGGGTTTATCTAAATCGGTCGATTCGAGCATATCCAAGAGGAGTTCGGGGTGCCTATAAATAGAGGAGAGCAGGAGGAAGCTGAAAGAAGAAGAAAAAGTGAGAGAAAGAGAGAGAAAGGAGCGAATCGGAGTACGCCGGAGAAGCTCGAAGCCGAAACCACCGACCGGAGCTAGAGCCACCCTAAGGAGACGTTCTGGGAGCAAACCACCACCACCCTTGGATTCAGCAACCTCGAGAAGCTAGGATTTGACACCTCACCCGCTGCAAAAGGCCACCGGAACGCCGTGAACGAGCCTTCCCCGCCGCCGTGTCCGATCGACCCAACCCGACCCGATTCGACCCGACCGACCCGACCCGGATCCAGGTAAGTCGGATTTTCTGTTTTTTTTTTTAATTTTATTTAATTAATTTTGTTTATTTATTTATTTTGAATTAATTAATTATTTATTATGTAGTTATTTGTTTATGTTTTATTTTTAATAAATAGAAAAATGTAGAAATTAGATTTTTCTAGAATTTAATAATGTAGAAAAAAAATATAATAAATAGATAAATAAAAAATAAAAAATAATAAAAAACATTAGGAAAATAGTAATAAAATTTTAGATGTCAAAATAGGATAGACAATAAACCAAAAAATCCCCAAAAATCACAAAAAATCACAAAAAATCCCAAAAATCCCCAAAAAATCACAAAAATTCAAAAAAATCATGAAAATCAACAAAAAATCCCAAAAAATCACAAAAATCCACAAAATTCTCAGAAATCACAAAACAAATCACAAAAATCATAAAAATCATAAAAAATTCAAAAATTATAAAAGAATCATAAAAAATGAGTTTTAACACTTAGAAAAATCCTTTTCTTCGAATAAACTCAAAATAGATGTTTTCCCCCAAAATCATTTTCAAAAATCAGATTAAAGCTTAGGCTTAGAAATTTTTAGAAAAATCCCAAAGATGTTAAGAACGTAAACCAAAAGAGTTTGCAAGAATTAAAATTCATCAACAAATCTAAAGGTTTTCAAAAAAGCGAACTACGACTTGTTTGATCCTGAGTAGCAGGTACGTAGGCACCCATTCGGGTCAACCCCTAAAATGTATGAAAAATCATTTTCTCAAAATAATTCCAAAACATAATAAAAAGTAACAGAAACACCATGAAACACATTTCTAAAGATGAACAGTTTTAGGAGATTAGGTGGTAACCGTAAAGGTTTTAATAGGTTAGCCCCCGAACTTAGAAACTCTGGTTTTTCCTTTTTCTCTTCTCACAAAAACAAGAAGAGAAAATAACGACGACTAGTAGTCCAAATTAAGACTAATCCGCTCCTTTAGTCTTAATTCAATTTTCCCAACAAACAGTTGGGTGGCGACTCCAAAAATTAAACGAAATTCCTAACTCAAGTCGAGGATCTAGATTAGATGAGCATAGGGTCTAGTTTAGATCGGATTAGGAATGGGAATTCAAAAATTAGACTCGACAGGATGGCGACTCCACTGGGGACTCCATACCAGCAGGCTAGCCACCTGAATCTCTTCAAATCTTTATCTTAAAGAAATGTGTTTTTTAATTATTATTCTGTTGCTAACTTTTCAGGGTTTAGTTAGATTTTGTATTTTCTTTATTGTGGGGGTTTCTTGCATACATACATATGCTTGTGTGAGTAGATGCGGTCGAACCCGGACCGTCCTAGCAACCTAAGTCGGGGAGCCATTGTGTAGGTTTCGGGCGAAGTGAGTTGATTCACCGTTCGGGACCGATTAGGCTACCCCACCCTATGCTTCGATATGGCCTGATATCCATTTCTTTGAGAATGCGGGAGGCCATAGAGCTCGGGAACCAGTTAGAACCCACCTACTTGCATACATGACATCGTAAGAAGGGTTGACAATTGGATGACAATGTAATGGTTTGTTATTTTGTCCTTGGAGTTCGAGACTATTTCCCTGTAACGTTTTCATAGTTCTTGTTGTAACTAGGCTGTTTCCTATTGTAATAGATGGCTAGCAGTGCAGTCAACCGCCTCCTCCGCAAAGAAATTCGGGTGTACAAACCTTTGGACCCAAAATTGGTACTGGACCACTGGTTTACCTTGTATAACCCAGAGGAGCAAGCCTTTATCCAACAAAAGATCGGCCCCGTCCTCTCACTGACTAAGACAGAGGCGAATTTGCCTATGGTCCGAGCCATGCTCCAGTTATGGGAGATCGAGCCCGCAGCTTTCTTCATCGGACCGCATGAGATCCCCCCTACCCTGGAGGAATACACTAAACTACTACAGGCACCGGCACTAACCGATCAAATCTACATTCCAGACCTAGAGGCCGGGCCCACCGGTACCTTCAGCAGATTACTAGGCATCCGTAAGACAGCAGTCAACAAAGCCCTAGCAGACTGTAATGGATATTGTATACAGATGGATGATTTAGAAGCCTGGTTCATCGCCCAAGAAGACAATGGGGACATCCTATATGGGGACCCTAAGACTTACAGGCAGAGAAGGGTGAACGCCTTCATCTTAACGGCCTTCGCCACCATTTTGTTCCCCACCGGAACTTTCTATATTCACTACCGGGTTGCAGAGCTGGTGGCTCAATTCCTGGAGGGAAGATCTTACATCCCGGCTCTATTGGCTGAATAGATCCGGAATTTGAATTTCCTTAAGAAAAAGGGTCATGGCGTCCTGCGCTCAAGCCTCAATCTTCTGCTAATATGGTTCATAAGCCACCTCAAGTGCTTCGGGCTAAACATGGTCAGGAAAACCCTAGCCCAACAGGTGGATCTTGTGGATTCCTGTATAGAAAAGGTGAAGTTACCCGACGACATTACCAGCCACAGTTGGGTAGATCTGCTTAGAAGCCTTAGCGCTGAAGATATTCTATGGACAGCCAGGTGGAGTTGCTGCGATAAAATCATCTTAACCTGCAGTAATTTCCAAGCAGTGCCATTAATCGAGATCAACGGATGCATCGGATATCACCCCAACTCCGTAGTCCGCCAATTCGGTACCGTCCAAGACATAGTTTATCGGCCCTCACTCGAAACAATCACCTTTGAGTATCAAGATCCGAACATGTTGGTAGCCGAGAAGTTTGCCAAGCTGGCAGAGGTCAAAGCACTTTGGGAAGCCAGAATCGAAAGCCCGAATGTGGACCTCGGCGAGCTAGATGGCGAAGTGGGAAAACACCGAGCCACCAGAGAGTTTGTAATCCGCCAGCTATACCAGACGGGGGAAAGAGCATACCGAGTTCCAGACATCACCCAGCCAAGACCAGATAAGATCAATCCAGAGACAGAGATCTACTTGGAGCAGGTCAAGGCCCGGATGGAAGTATATTTCGAAGCTGCGGATTATAAGAAAGACATCTGGAAAGGACGCTTCAAAGAATCCGACCAAAGAAACAAGGCTTTAGAAGCACAATTAGAGAAATCCCAAGCCAAGGTCAAAGAACTAGAAGCTATCATCAGTGGGAAACCTGAGCCTCCGCAACAGAAGACAAAGAGAGCTAGGAAATAGATTATCATTGTAATCTTTATTTGAACTCCAGAATTATTAATAAAAGTAAAGTTTTGATAATACATTGTCAATCAGTTGTCAACCCTTTATTTTTAGCATCCGTGTGAGCATCTGATTCACATATTTACTAAGAAATAATAACAAAGAAAAAGCATCCATATGAGCATCTGGTTTGCATATTTACTAAAAAATAAGAACAAAGAAAAATAAATGGTGAAAGAGAATTGAAGAGTTACTAACAATTAGAGATCTTTTCAAGGTCCTAAAATTTGCTTCTAAATGGTTAGCTTAACCTAAAGCTCATAGTCACTTGCTCTAAAAACCAAAGACCTCTATAACCAACGAAAGACCCCATTCACTTTAAAAGGTCTCCTCATATCTTGATTTAGCCTCGAAACGTAAAACGTCCCAACACCCTCCAATCCTAAAAGCTGCACTTGAAGTTTCCTTTCTATCAAAAGTCATATAAACCAAACACAGATTTTTTTTTTTTTTTTTGGGGCACACGTTCAAAGTAGCTATGGTCAATTATCACTGAGGGTATAAAGAAGACTCTTCCAAATACTTGAGTCTTAGGCACTTAAGACCAAATCGCTTGTTCAAATTGACAACAGTACACGGGGACGCCATGAGAAGTGAAGAACATAGGCAAATTTGATAAAATGGAAGGGTATCTTTGTTTAAAAGGTTTAAGATGACAAGAGGCAAACCACGTCCCAAAAACTAACCCTTAAACACTTGAGAGTTGAGTGTTATTAATGTGAAGTTTTGGACTCATTCCTTAAAGGAGGTCTATCTTGAATTTGATACGTTAAATCAAATAATGTTAGGCATTCATTTTTGTTACCCTAAACACAATCATCCTTTGACAAACAAGAGTTTCAAAATTTAACCCTACCATCAACCACCCCACGATGGAATAATTGGGAAGATAGAGACATCAATAGTGCTTGTCCTAGTTGCAATAATTCAAAATTTTAGCCATAGATAATTGAGATGAAGAGAAGTCCACATTCTAAAAAAAAATACACATGAACCACACGAAATGATCACCATTGGGCCCAAAAGAAAAGAAGAAAAAAAAGAGATAGAAAAAGAGAATGAATGAAGAAAAAATGATGAAAAAAAAAACTGAAAGGAATAGAAAGAAAAGAAAAGGAAAAGAAGGGAAATGAGAGAAGCCTGAGAATGTAGCTAAACCTATAAAAAGCCCAACAACACTTGAAAATACCAGGGCCAAATACGAGAGTAGTTCAAAGATATACTACCCTTTTTGAAGACTTCTCCAAATCATTGAAAATAACTTATCTTGAGCAAAAATTGCTAGGGCAAATACTATTCTTATTCTTTTTCTCAAGGTTTATTGACTTACAAACCCAAGTTGAAACGACTATTCTTTCAAAATAAACCATTAACATACATTTCTGAAACCAATAACCAAAAGAGCCTAAATTGCATTACAAGTATCAAAAAGTCCTAACGGATTGATTAAAGCGTATTACTTACAAGAAAGACCATAATTTTTGGAATAGAAGTCAAGAGTGACATCTAAACCGAGAGATTGTAAGGAAGTCCTCCTAGATTAAACCAATTAAAAACGAGATATCCAGTTATAAATGGAATGAGAAAATTTACTCATTGGCATTGTTTAGCCTTAAATACTGATATCCCCAAGAAGAAGATATGAGTCTTAAGTACAAGAAACCCCTCAAGAGATGATTGATTAAGCTAAGACAACACTTTTGTTTCTAAGATTAAACCAAACCCTCTGAGAAAAATGAGGCAAAAGAGTAAGTGATTATGGAGCAGTAGGGAATGCTTACCCTCTATTTGTATTTGTAGGAGCCTTGTCAGATTCTTTACTCGTTAGCAATGCTCACTAAAAAAGGAACACTTTAATATTTTGCCACATTATCCTTAGGTTTCAAAAGACCATTTTTTTTTAAAATTTGCAGAAAAATTTTAGTTATCACGTGTTCAGAAGTTTAAGTCATCTTGCATTTGATTGTTATTGAAAAAAAAATGAATAAGATTCCCATTTAGGATATTCTTCCGTTAATAGGGTAGTCAGCCCAAAAAGGGGCACTTCCTTAGATCTCTCAAGGTTAGCCTACAAGGGGCACCTTTTGAGCCATTTTCATAATAGGGTAGTCAGCCCAAAAAGGGGCACTTCCCTAGATCTCTCAAGGTTAGCCCACAGGGGGCACCTTTTGCGCCATTCATTTTCATAATAGGGTAGTCAGCCCAAAAAGGGGCACTTCCCTAGATCTCTCAAAGTTAGCCCACAGGGGGCACCTTTTTGAGCCATTCATTTTCATAATAGGGTAGTCAGCCCAAAAAGGGGCACTTCCCTAGATCTCTCAAGGTTAGCCCACAGGGGGGGCACCTTTGGAGCCATCATTTTCGTCATAGGGTAGTCAGCTCAAAAAAGGGGCACTTCCCTAGATCTCTCAAGGTTAGCCCACAAGGGGCACCTTTCGAGCCTTCATAATAGGGTAGTCAGCCCAAAAAGGGGCACTTCCCTAGATCTCTTAAGGTTAGCCCACAGGGGGGCACCTTAGAGTCGTCTTCCGTTAATAGGGTAGTCAACCCAAAAAGGGGCACTTCCCTAGATCTCTCAAGGTTAGCCCACAGGGGGGGCACCTTTGGAGCAATCATTTTCGTCATAGGGTAGTCAGCTCAAAAAGGGGCACTTCCCTAGATCTCTCAAGGATAGCCCACAAGGGGCACCTTTCGAGCCTTCATAATAGGGTAGTCAGCCCAAAAAGGAGCACTTCCTTAGATCTCTTAAGGTTAGCCCACGGGGGGGCACCTTAGAGCCGTCTTCCGTTAATAGGGTAGTCAGCCCAAAAAGGGGGCACTTCCCTAGATCTCTCAAGATTAGCCCATAGGGGGCACCTGTTAAGCCATCATTTTCATTTAGGTTAGTCAGCTCTTGGGGCACTTTCCTAAAAATCAATCCAAGGGTTAGTCAGCCCAATATGGGCACTTTCCCGAAAAAGCCTGTTTTCAGGGTCAGCTCATAAGGGCACCTTTTGAGACAGTTCTAGTTTAGGTTAGTCAGCTCTTGGGGCACTTTCCTAAAAGTCTATCCAAGGGTTAGTCAGCCCAATATGGGCACTTTCCTGACAAAGCCTGTTCTCAGGGTCAGCTCATAAGGGCACCTTTTGAGACAGTTCTAGTTTAGGTTAGTCAGCTCTTGGGGCACTTTCCTAAAAGTCTATCCAAGGGTTAGTCAGCCCAATATGGGCACTTTCCCGAAAAAACCTGTTCTCAGGGTCAGCTCATAAGGGCACCTTTTGAGATAGTTCTACTTTAGGTTAGTCAGCTCTTGGGGCACTTTCCTAAAAATCAATCCAAGGGTTAGTCAGCCCAATATGGGCACTTTCCCGAAAAAGCCTGTTCTCAGGGTCAGCTCATAAGGGCACCTTTTGAGACAGTTCTAGTTTAGGTTAGTCAGCTCTTGGGGCACTTTCCTAAAAATCAATCCAAGGGTTAGTCAGCCCAATATGGGCACTTTCCCAAAAAAACCTGTTCTCAGGGTCAGCTCATAAGGGCACCTTTTGAGACAGTTCTATGTTAGGTTAGTCAGCTCTTGGAGCACTTTCCTAAAAATTAATCCAAGGGTTAGTCAGCCCAATATGGGCACTTTCCCGAAAAAGCCTGTTCTCAGGGTCAGCTCATAAGGGCACTTTTTGAGACAGTTCTAGTTTAGGTTAGTCAGCTCTTGGGGCACTTTCCTAAAAATCAATCCAAGGGTTAGTCAGCCCAATATGGGCGCTTTCCCGAAAAAGCCTGTTCTCAGGGTCAACTCATAAGGGCACCTTTTGAGACAGTTCTAGTTTAGGTTAGTCAGCTCTTGGGGCACTTTCCTAAAAATCAATCCAAGGGTTAGTCAGCCCAATATGGGCACTTTCCCGAAAAAACCTGTTCTCAGGGTCAGCTCATAAGGGCACCTTTTGAGACAGTTCTATGTTAGGTTAGTCAGCTCTTGGAGCACTTTCCTAAAAATTAATCCAAGGGTTAGTCAGCCCAATATGGGCACTTTCCCGAAAAAGCCTGTTCTCAAGGTCAGCTCATAAGGGCACTTTTTGATACAGTTCTAGTTTAGGTTAGTCAGCTCTTGGGGCACTTTCCTAAAAATCAATCCAAGGGTTAGTCAGCCCAATATGGGCGCTTTCCCGAAAAAGCCTGTTCTCAGGGTCAGCTCATAAGGGCACCTTTTGAGACAGTTCTATGTTAGGTTAGTCAGCTCTTGGGGCACTTTCCTAAAAATCAATCTAAGGGTTAGTCAGCCCAATATGGGCACTTTCCCGAAAAAGCCTGTTCTCAGGGTCAGCTCATAAGGGCACCTTTTGAGACAGTTCTAGTTTAGGTTAGTCAGCTCTTGGAGCACTTTCCTAAAAATTAATCCAAGGGTTAGTCAGCCCAATATGGGCACTTTCCCGAAAAAGCCTGTTCTCAGGGTCAGCTCATAAGGGCACTTTTTGAGACAGTTCTAGTTTAGGTTAGTCAGCTCTTGGGGCACTTTCCTAAAAATCAATCTAAGGGTTAGTCAGCCCAATATGGGCGCTTTCCCGAAAAAGCCTGTTCTCAGGGTCAGCTCATAAGGGCACCTTTTGAGACAGTTCTATGTTAGGTTAGTCAGCTCTTGAGGCACTTTCCTAAAAATCAATCCAAGGGTTAGTCAGCCCAATATGGGCACTTTCCCGAAAAAGCCTGTTCTCAGGGTCAGCTCATAAGGGCACCTTTTGAGACAGTTCTAGTTTAGGTTAGTCAGCTCTTGGGGCACTTTCCTAAAAATTAATCCAAGGGTTAGTCAGCCCAATATGGGCACTTTCCCGAAAAAGCCTGTTCCTAGGGTCAGCTCATAAGGGCACCTTTTGAGACACTACCACAGGTTAGTCAGCCCAAGATGGGCACTTTCCTAGATTCTCCCGATTAGTCAGCTCTTGGGGCACTTTTCGGAAACATCCTTCCCAAACAGTTGCTAGTCTAACAAAACGCTTCTGTCGACAGGTAGCCAACTCATAAGGGCACTTCCTAAATAAATTTTCTTTCCAAGGTTGCAAGTCTGATAAGACGCTTCCTATCATTATTTCTCATACATTCCAACTCGATGCTTGAAATGTGTCCTGTCACCAATTAGTTAGCCCATAAAGCACTTTTTGGAAAGGGAACATTACCTTGAATCGTTAGGAACATCTTCAACCGTAGGATTATCAGCTCTTGGGGCATTTTCCTATAGAAAACCTAATTCAAGAGGTCAAAAATGGCGTCTTTTGTTTGTCTTTGTAGTTAAGTTTTTCAAACTTTACCACAAAGAGGGGCAGCTGTAAACACCTCATTTTTGCCTTAGGAATCAACAATTCTCAATAATAATCAATTTTTCAAGTTTTCCTAATTTTTCCCAATTTTTCCTAATTTAGCATAAAATAATAAAAATGTTCAAAAAATAAAAATAAATAGGAAAACACTTCAATTTTGAAAAATGATTTCAGAAATGGCAATAATAAATAATAAACAATTTTTAAAAATTTTTGAAATTTCAAAACATACAAAAAAATAAAAAAATTACATCGCATATGTACAATTTGCGATGTAAATAAAATCGGGAAATTGGGCCAGCTCAGCTGGTTCGTGCGTGCATGTGTGACCGTGTGAAGGCTGAAGGTCGCGAGTTCGAATCCCCCCGCAGGCGCTCGGCAAAAATTTTTTTTCGTTCTTTTCCCTGGAGCTGCCACGTGGCAGCATGTGATTGACCAAGAGGAAACGCGTGCATGGCGCGTGATCGTCTTCTTCGCCCAGAAAATCGGAGGAGGAGCCGGAGCAGGTCCGACGAAGACGAAATCGGCCGTTTTCTTTTTAATCTTCTAGATTAAAGTCAAGATAAAGCCAAATCCATTAGAAAAGTCAAAGAAAAACAAGAGATTTACATCAAATCGCCGGGATAAAACCGAATCCAAAAACGGAAAAATATGGGTTTATCTAAATCGGCCGATTCGAGCATATCCAAGAGGAGTTCGGGGTGCCTATAAATAGAGGAGAGCAGGAGGAAGCTGAAAGAAGAAGAAAAAGTGAGAGAAAGAGAGAGAAAGGAGCGAATCGGAGTATGCCGGAGAAGCTCGAAGCCGAAACCACCGACCGGAGCTAGAGCCACCCTAAGGAGACGTTCTGGGAGCAAACCACCACCACCCTTGGATTCAGCAACCTCGAGAAGCTAGGATTCGACACCTCACCCGCTGCAAAAGGCCACCGGAACGCCGTGAACGAGCTTTCCCCGCCGCCGTGTCCGATCGACCCGACCCGACTCGACCCGATTCGACCCGACCGACCCGACCCGGATCCAGGTAAGTCGGATTTTCTGGTTTTTATTAATTTTATTTAATTAATTTTGTTTATTTATTTATTTTGAATTAATTAATTATTTGTTATGTAGTTATTTGTTTATGTTTTATTTTTAATAAATAGAAAAATGTAGAAATTAGATTTTTCTAGAATTTAATAATGTAGAAAAAAAATATAATAAATAGATAAATAAAAAATAAAAAATAATAAAAAACATTAGGAAAATAGTAATAAAATTTTAGATGTCAAAATAGGATAGACAATAAACCAAAAAATTCCCAAAAATCCCCAAAAATCACAAAAAATCCCAAAAATCCCCAAAAATCACAAAAATTCCAAAAAATCACGAAAATCAACAAAAATTCCCAAAAAATCACAAAAATCCACAAAATTCTCAGAAATCACAAAAAAAACCACAAAAATCATAAAAATCATAAAAAATTCAAAAATTATAAAAGAATCATAAAAAATGAGTTTTAACACTTAGAAAAATCCTTTTCTTCGAATAAACTCAAAATAGATGTTTTCCCCCAAAATCATTTTCAAAAATCAGATTAAAGCTTAGGCTTAGAAATTTTTAGAAAAATCCCAAAGATGTTAAGAACGTAAACCAAAAGAGTTTGCAAGAATTAAAATTCATCAACAAATCTAAAGGTTTTCAAAAAAGCGAACTACGGCTTGTTTGATCCTGAGTAGCAGGTACGTAGGCACCCATTCGGGTCAACCCCTAAAATGTATGAAAAATCATTTTCTCAAAATAATTCCAAAACATAATAAAAAGTAACAGAAACACCATGAAACACATTTCTAAAGATGAACAGTTTTAGGATATTAGGTGGTAACCGTAAAGGTTTTAATAGGTTAGCCCCCGAACTTAGAAACTCTGGTTTTTCCTTTTTCTCTTCTCACAAAAACAAGAAGAGAAAATAACGACGACTAGTAGTCCAAATTAAGACTAATCCGCTCCTTTAGTCTTAATTCAATTTTCCCAACAAACAGTTGGGTGGCGACTCCAAAAATTAAACGAAATTCCTAACTCAAGTCGAGGATCTAGATTAGATGAGCATAGGGTCTAGTTTAGATCGGATTAGGAATGGGAATTCAAAAATTAGACTCGACAGTTGGCATTCTGTCAACACCGAAAACACCATGCTTAAATGTTGTAAATGTTTAACCCATGATCTACTATATATATGGATATTATCACAAAAAAAGTATAAATTTTCATTAATACCCCTTAAAAACTCCATTCATCAATGCTTAGAAAGTTGAAGATGTGCTCACAAGGCCAACCAGCGAAACAAGGAACTTAGAATGGCCATGAGGCATTATGAAGGTAGTTTTTTCTGCATCATACAGCTCTTCAAAAAACTCCTCAATGACTCAAATTGGAAATTTATCCTTTATAGTTTTTCATTTAAAGCATGGTAATCACACAAAACCTTTAAGTACCATTGCTTTTCTTAATCGGTAGTACAAAGGATGAAAATGGATATTGACTAGGTGTAATAATTCCTTTTCTTTTTAACAATTCCTCACATTGTAACTTAATCTCATCCTTCTTAACAGGAATTAAGTTGCCAGATTGATTACTTAAGCTCGAGCACGTGGACTTTAGAATCTCATTCGATAGCCAGCTAAGGACAAGGTTCCATTCCTGCATGACTATAGTCTCAACTAATTCTTGGAGCACAACATGTTGATGTCAACCCAACTCATGACTAAGCTTGGAAACTTTGACCTAATTCAATCATGCCCAACTAGTCAAGTCACTCCTTGGGCCCATTCTAAATTTGATCCGACAAACTCCATTAAGTAACTGAATTGTTGTTTAATGAGCCAACCCTATCATCAGCTCAGTTTCTCACCTAATACTAGCCAATTTTGTCTTCACCTATCAGAGCATCGGCTAATCATGCTTTAACATGTGTCCCGTATGTTGATTGATGATGGCATGCTTTTAGAATATTCTTAGGGACTTTCTATGGTCCCATCCACTATTTTAGTAAGACTGATCTAACCTTTAATCTCACTATTCACTTACATAAATTGAACCTTCACCATTGATCACCATTAAATATTCACTATTTATACATAAATTAATAGTAAGATTGAAGATTGGATTGATCTCGTTAAAAATATGGTAGGACCATAAAAAATTCCATATTCTTTTGCCATGTGCTTTATTATTTTACCCATTTTTGCTAGTTTTATGATTATGTAATTACTCTTTTAAGATTATACCATTTTTACTTTTCTTATTTTGTTCTTGACCCTAAAGGGTGTACTATAAATCACCTTCTTGTAACCAGCCATAAGAACAAATTGAATGAAGAATACATTCATCCTCATTTGTGAGTTTTTACTCTCAAGTTCATAATCTTATCAACCCTTAACAAAGGTTGTGGCAAGTAACCTTAGATTCTTGCCTTGTGCATCATATCAAAGTGGGAAATAAGTTGTATCTCTTCTCCATGGTGCATCGCATGAATAGTGCACATTAGCTAACCCCATTGCTTTTCTATACTCATTTTCTTCCATATTTAGAAGGCCCTATTAATAGTAACCCCTGATTTGATTGTGTCTTAGTGATTGTTCTCCTTGGTGCATCACTTCTAGTTATGAGGATACCAATATGGTCATACTACCACTGGTAGTGTTCCTAGTTGTAATATGATAGTATGGTCACAATGTAAAGGGGGCGATAGGCTTAGAGGAGCTTGAAATATATTAGCAAACTTCACAAACACTTGTTGCTTATCATGGTTGTGGTATGCCTCTTATAGTGTTGTTGCCAGTCGTGGTCTATTCTCATCACAAGCCACTCCTTGTAACTCAACTAGCTCTTTTCCCTATTTAAACTTCATCTTCATGGTTGAGAAATCCCAAGAAATTTATCCTAAGGACCTTAACCAATTTACCCTAAGCACAACATCGACCCCATGTAAGGGTACTAAGTGCAAATCTATCACGAACAGCTTTTCTCCTAGTCGATCGGTAGTTGTTTACAGATTCCTCAACTTTTGAGTTGCTCCCCATTGGTGACTACCACACACACTCCTTCACACCTTTCAACCGATAGCTCTAACCTTCCCATGATTGATTCACTAATAAAATTGTATGTGCTCCCTATATCAATGGGCACCAGTAGTGACTTATGGAGAACACCTTGAACTTTCGTAGTTTGCACTTATTGCAACCTAACCATCCATGTTATGATGTTTGAAACTCCTCTTCCCTATCCTTTCCCCTTTCAACTATAATTTCAATTGGTTCTTCCTCCTATTCTTCTACACATTCCACCCAAAATGGTTGCTTACATTTATGTCTAACTATAAATGGATCATTGCTATTAAAACACAACCCCTTTGCCCTTCTTTCCTCCAACTTAGATCAACTTAACCTCTTGATTAATGGGGTTCAAGAAGTCATCAATGTTTGGGAAATTACATGCCTCTTTCCTTTTATATCATTTTTCACCATAACACCCCTCCTTTCATAGAGAAAAGCTAAACTCATTGCTTGTGTCACGCTTGTTAGATGGTGCAATTCAACTTCCACAGCAACATAATCTTAAGTTTCTTATAAAAGGTGCTCTCTCTTGCTCCCGCACTAGATTGGTTGCTTGAGTCGATAATTGTTTAAAGCTCCTTTGATAATTTTCCATCAATCTGAACTACATAATTGTGAAAAGTTGAAGTGGGATAAAATAGCAATTTATTCCCTTTAGATCTATTCTTGCATTTTATTGAATGAATAACTATTCTATGAAATTACTATTACTATAAAATAAAAAATTCTTGAAATTCCTTTATAATACTAAAGGAATAGTTATGCTTTAATATTTGGGAAAAGTATATAGTTCGCCTTCAACATGGGGAAATCCACTAAAATAATATAGTTTATAAAAAATCGCGAAATAAGCTACCCTAATAAATAATTTGTAAAATAGGTGGGGAATGGGCGAACTTGAAATGCATCTTTAGTTAGGCAAAAATTGCTCCAATTGAAGGCACGTACTCGAAATGCACCTTCAGTACATTATATTGAAGGTGTATTCTAGGTACGTGCCTTCAGTACAAATTGTACTAGAACATGCCTTTAGTATAACACCCTACAATCGCATATCAAGTACACAACCTCAGTACATATCGCGAAAAAATATTATTAAATAAATTTCAAATCAATATTTAGATTTTTCGAATTTATGAAAATTAATTTTTTTTTGTTGCTCTTATGTAAAATTTTAATTTTTTTAAAACAAAAAAAAAAATAATTTGGGAAAATTTCTTGTTGGAAATTTTTTTTATGAAAACAATTGTTAAAAAAATGTAAAAGTGTAGATATAAAAATAGAAAAAAATAATTTATTAAAAGATGTTAATAAATTTAAAAATATCAAATAAGAAGTGAAATGTTATAGCATTGGTAATAGAACATAAAGTCATTAATTTCACAAGTTGCATGTGGTATACCTCTCTATTCCAAATAACTTGTGAATGATGTTTGATAAATGATTAATGGAATATATTTGTAAACAAGATTCTAGATGAATTCAGTGAAATTATAAGAATTTTAAGGAAATATGCTACCTAATTAAATAATATTTCAATTTCAGGTTTAATAAATTCTTTCATTAACAAAGGAAGAAAATGAGTCAAGTTTCATGTGATTCAAAGTTAAAATGAAGAAATTTGATGCATTTGAAAAATCAACACAATCAAGTAACATGGTCATGTTGAACTTGAAGGAAGACTAGAAGGATACATGAAAAAATAACACGACCATGTTAGCAGTTATGTAACTTTCAAAGAAATAGAAGCTAAACATAACCATATAACACGACCATGTTGATTTAAGTTTAACATGGCCCAGCAACACGACCGTGTTAGAGGTCATGTTGGCTATATCTCCCTAGATCTAGACGCAGTTGAAAGATTTAAGTTGAACACGACCTTAACATGACCGTGTTAAAGGGTCATGTTGAGTTCGATGATAGAGTAATATAAATACTAGATCTAAACCCTAAGAAAAGAAGAAGGAGGAAAAGAAGGAGTTCTAAAGAGAAATAGAGAGTTTTTAAGTAAATGAAAAGAAGAATTCCTTAAAAAAGCAGGAGTATCGAAGATCAAATTGTACAATTTGGAAGTACAAGATAGATTTCGACAAGAGTTTTTCTTTTCATTATCATTTATTTCAATTTTATTGTCAGATTTTATATCATAATGATAGCTTAAGTTTTCTAGTATCTATATTTATGAAACCCTAGAATTATTATGTAATTTTATTTCAGTAATTATTCAATAAAATCTTTATTATCTTAATTCAATTATGCATGTTCTTCATTACAAGAATTTTATATTTCTAGAGTATTAATTCTTGATTGTTGATATTATATAAATAGATTGAGAAATCATTTATATAATTAGATCTAGTGTAATTGAAAATAGTTGCATACAACTCTAAAGATAGGATGACATAAATCTTCCGAATTAGGGTCAAACTTAATAATGGAATTCATAGAGCGAATGTAATGCAATTTTAGGGGTTTTAATTAGAAAGGGATCTCAATTAATCAACCTAAGATTAGAAGTTAATAATCTTGAGAAAAATATTAATCTGATTAAGGAATTTCTATGGTTAAGAAAATAAAGAATGAAATTGAAATTAACTTTAATAAATTATATATGATTCTAGGGGGAAACTAAATCTAAATACGTATCCTTATAATATTAATTCAAACTCTTTAGTATACCTACTTTCTTTTCATCATTTTAATAATCATAAAATTTCTTAGTTAATTAACTCCTTTTAGTTTAACGATTAGATAATAAAGTCTTAGTTAATATTAGTAATTGTAGCCTCTGTGGGACAACGTTTGTGATTAATTCACTATATTACATTAATTGATAGGTGCACTTGCCTATGATATCAATGTCCTTCCTGCTAAGTTAAAATGGATGGATCAAAAAGTCTAAGCTCTATCTAAGTTACACAACAAAAAGAAAATATGTTAACATTATACAAGTAACAATTTGACATCATAAATGTGCAAGGTTAAGCTAGGAGTTAATTATGAACACATCTCATGATCCACAATTTACCATTCCCATGTCTACATGGGCACGTTTTTCTATTGTGTCATTCCTCTCGACAAAGTGCACATGTGATTCTATCTTGACGCTCTTTAATATCCATCTCCATGTGGTATCTTTATACTTAGGTTTCCCCTTTTTCTTGCAAGTTTTTCTTTTGGATGGAGTAACAGGAAGTTTACCTCCTCCCAATTGAGCTCGTCGCCTATGGGTAGGAAGTGGGTCCTATATGTGAGTTCTTGATGGGTTTACTTGTACCAATCCGGTATAGCCACCAACATATTGAGCCTAATCAAAGTAGCCACTACATATGTATGCAAGCATAAGATCCAGTATATTGCCATTTCTGATAAGTGCATGTGCGGTAAGCAAAGCCAATAGTGTGTGTTTGCCCTCCACCCCTCAACCCCACTCACTACACAACAACTACTATTGAACACTTCAAAAATTCTATTCTTTCTACTATAGTTGATGATCTTGTAGTTGCTAGCTCGTAAACTCCATTTGTCTATCATTTCAATGACATATTTGGTGAAGACTCTATTCTTTGCTAAATTATTAAGCGCTTTCAAATACTTGTTGACGAAGTAACCCACACAATCATAAAAAGTTTTCTTATCCAAAGTAGCAACTAGTAACCCTCGAGCTCCTTTTAACATGAAATTGTAGTTTTCCACGATATTCAATGTCATATACCCAAAGCAATAACAACCGTCATTGGCCAACATCCACTTCTCCATTGACACACCGTCAAATCACGCTGAGGTATTAGGCTTAATTGTCCTTACCTGCTCCATGAAATAGTTTAGTTTTCAAATTTGTGCTTGCATTCCCATATAGGTGACCAATTTCTTGCATTGGCTATTTTTGTGATCCTAGTTGAAATTACTCGCAATGTGTCGTATGCAAAACCTCCATACTATAAAGAGAGGGTACCATCTATTGGCTCGCTCATTGACTGCTAACTTGATGTCAATGTGTCTGTCTAAAATGAGACAAATGATTTCACGACCTTCACGATTGCCAATGACATGTTCCTTTAGATTTCTCAAAAACCAACCTCATGTTTCAATTGACTCGTCATCCATAAGAGCAAATGCCATTGCAAGTAAGTGGTTGTTGCCATCAACACCACAAGCAATCAGCAACTTGTGGGTATACTTCTCATATAGAAAAGTTCCATCAATGGTGACAATGGGCCTGAGAAATCTTCACACTACAACACAAGGCCTAAATGCCTAGAAAACCCACTTAAGAGTGGACACCTTGGGGGTATTTGATCTTCTTCACTCTCAATCAATTCGTGTTCAAAGATTAGTGTTTTTTTATTGCATTTGGAAGCTTAGGGAGTTCATTGTAAGACATTTTCCAATTCTTGTACTTTCTTGCCCTCCCAAACCCATCTCTTTGCTATCTTATAACCAAATTCCTATTCAACAACAGAAGCGAGCTTGGCAACTTTTATGTTAGGATTATCTCTAACAAGATTAACAAACTAGCTTACAAAAAGATTACAATTTAACTATAGGTGATCCTAACTTATCGTAAGGTTGATACATGTATGTGGACCATCAAATTTGGTAATTACAAACAACCCCCTCTAACTTTTTCTTATGGGCCCAAATTCTCCACTTACAACCATGTTCTCTTTTTAAACAATAAACTAACCAAAACGACTTATTAGATTTGTCAACTATAAAGTTACAATGATTCTTCACACAGTAAGCCTTAACGACTTAAATAACATCTGCCTTTATCCTGAGTCTCATGCCTTTATTGAACTCATCACTATTGCTTGAATTACTGCACATCACATTTTGTTCTTGCTTGAAATAGTTGTAACCATCATCACTGCTAATCTTGTAGAAGGGAATATGATCTATAATTGCCATATAAGGTGGTTCAGCCTGCCTTGGCTAATATTGTCACGCCCCGAAAGGGGGCTTAGAAGTTTCCACTAAAATCATCATGGCATGTGTGCACCCATTACATGATAATCGTCTTATGAGCCAGAGATCATAAGACTCTAAGTATTTAATTACATTTACGACTAATCATAATACATATAATTAGATAATAAACTATAACTATGGATCCCATATCCCACGGTCAACCATGATCGCAAAGAATCGGTATCCCCTACCAACTAGTAAAATAGGATACATCTTAGGTTTTAAAACTTCAAATCATATTTACATAGGGGTCCTAACATTTCATCTAAATAATATATCATTCAGAATTCTTACTTTGTCAATCTGGTCTTCAAAAACTCTTGACACTTCACATCTTATCCCATCCCGAGCTTTCGTAATCGCCACTTCCAAAAAGGGTCTGTAGAAGGGTGAGCACACTATGACTCAGTGAATGGGATGGTAACACTTTCAATGCTACGTACACACAAGAAAATTCAAATCAAGCTATCAAAACATATACTATGCATGAATAACCATATGAATGCAGTATCTCATGTGGTCTTCTAGTAACCGACGTAAAGTCTAGGGTTTACGCCCCCCTTAACCTTAGGTTGGGGATTCCAAAGCCGCCATCAGTGCCCAGGTCTTACTCACATCTTCATTATTCTTATCACTTATTTAAGTTGTGTCTTAGCTTTAATGTTTTAAGCTTAGGTGCCTCAATACACTAAACATTACACCCTCAAGAGACAAGTCGGACTCGAAACAGTCAAGATGCGACAATCCCCTAATCACTTAGTTCGTACTTGGCGGAATAGCGATCCTCTGATCACTTTCAATGCATCTTATAGTAGTGATAGCCTTCAATCTCATGCAATGTCTCGTGAAAATGCATGTCAAGTTTTAAATCAAGTCCACTTCCTTAATTAATTGATTTGAAGTGACCAAACAACATATATAATCATAACCAATTCTCATTCAAGCTACTGAAGTAACTACTAAGCATTTCAAGCCTACCATTTCAAGATCAATCAATAGGAACCCTATGTAGTCCCATAAACAATCCACTGCATTTCATTTCACACTCACCACAACAAGCAAAGATCATGCATTTCACATCATAAAACAGACACGGAACTCAGACCCAACGAATGTAAACTATTCAGCTATACAACTGGTTTAGTTAACTTGATACCTCTATGCCATTTGTCTTAAATGTCAAATCAACCACTTGGGTTTGATTTACAATCATCACTCCTAACACCTCTGTGTCATCGCACTTCTCAAGTGCTCTGTTATTCACACTTTTGAAAGCCAACAAGGTCGTCTCGTATATTCCTTTTAAGTCTTCAAGATATCTGTGTATAATATATATATACATATCTACATATATATATATATATATATGTATGTATATGTTCATGACACATCTTTAATCAAAGACAATTTACTAGACACCTTCCCTTATGTATTTAAGAGGGAAAGAAAATAGGATTGTTAAGTTGTAAAAAAATCAGAGTTATACTCATGATTTATATGGTTGTGTTCATGAGTGTATTATATAGATATAATAAGAAGATAAGTTTGCCTAAGTATATGTACACATTCAGAAACAAACTCTGATATGTATACATAATGACATCTACTTACCATATTCTAACTATGCACACCCATTCGGTAGCTATAAAAGGAAAAGTTAGGTTTCTATATTTTGGTTTAGTTTGAAGAAAACAATTTTGAATCATGGGTTAAGCTTATGGTAATAGCACTAGCAATATGGTGCTAAGTGCTATCGTTAAGATAATGACATCTATACCCTCAAACCATTATATCCTCTACACTCTTTATGACTTCATTCCTAAACTCATTAATCCCCACTGTATAACACAAACTCAACAATAATTACATTCAATTGCAAATACAACAAATCAACAATTTCACATACATAGGACATCAGCATACAACATAACATTGTAGCATATCATTAAGTTTTCCACTCACCTGTTTAGGGTCATCATAATCCTAGTTGGAGTCAAGCGATTCTAGCGGGTAACCCCTTTGCTTTTCTCTTGAAATCAGTGTCCTTCTGCAATGCTTTCTCAACCAACCATAGAAGGTCGCATCTCCGCTTGACCTTGGTAGTTTCCTAGCACCTGATATGTGTACTCCACTCATTATGCGTTTAATGGCAAGGCATTAAATTTCCTCCTTAAGGAACTGGCGAACAAGATTCGAGATGTTGAACACTTCTTCAACGTGATTCTGATACAGGGTTCTAGAAAGAACGACCTTCCTACAAATCATTGCTTCCAACACCCCCAAATTGTTGCGATCGACTGTCTGCTTTCCTTATGTAGAAGTCAGGCAATGGAATGTCTTTGAACTGCCAAATTTGGAATTCCTTCTTCCGTGTATGCAAGGTACCCTTAGGAAAGACAACTAAAGGTCTTGCATTAGGGTATTTGGCCAAGGATGATCTTCCTCAACATCCTTTGAACATTCCATTGTGAAATCCATTTCATTCCAAATATCCCTCAGGCTATCATCTTGGATGTTGCTTAGATCATTCCCTTCACCATCTACACCAACATAGACACCTCTCATTTACATGAAGCATCTTTGAACCTTTTGTTTATCAATTTATCTCTAATATCTTTCAACGAACTACTTATGGGATAACCTGTAGGATTTAGTAGTCCTTAAAGGTTTTATATCACCTTCTTTTTTCTCTCCTTTGTCAATATTTCTACCTATAGGGTTTCCCGTCCTTTTAACTGGTTTTCATCCTCACTTACACTTCCATTACCAACCATTCCCACACACCAACATACTCTTATCCATATACATACACACTTCACACACCATGCACGCACCTATACATACATACACACGATCATACCACACACCTAATTACATGCACATACAACTACATTTTGTTATCCTCCTTTCTCCTCAAGTCTACATACACACACTCACACCACTAGTGCATACATACACACATACTCCATTCACGTCTCACACCACTGACACATATATACACATATAGTCCACTTACATCTCACACCCCAAATACTTACACATACACATATGCTCTGAATACACGTCACACCACTAATACATACTTACCCACATACTCTGCACACCCTATACACCTCTAATACACATACACACATACCCACACCACACACCATCTCATACACTTACACACATACTCTACTTACACCACACTCAACTTCCATACCCACACACACATGTCCATACACTACACCATTTCATACACATACATACATACCCACACACACCACACCTTCCTTATACATACACACATACCCACACACACTACTCCTTCCACATACATACACATATACCCACACCTATATATCTTCCATACATATACACACATACCTGCATACACCATACATCTTCCATACATATACACACATACTACATACTCCACACATCCCACACTTTTCAGATACATACATGCACACCCTCATACGCCACAGGCATCCACACACTCACATACAAACCGCACATACCATACACCATTCATATGTATACTCCCATTTCTCACACACCACATATCATCCCTACACATACACACATACTGCATACACCACACACCATCAATATACACACACATACCGCACACCCTACATCATCTCATGCACATACGTGCATACTCACACACAGTACACACTCGGCTCCTCCTTCCCTAGACATGCACACACACCCTTACACACTACACACCATCACATACACATACACATATCCTTACACACATCGCCCACCATTACATACACATACACACATCCTTGCACACACTGCCCACCATCACATACACATAAACCCGTTCTCACACATCCTACGCCCTCCATACACATACACACATCCTTCACACACCACACACTATCACATACACACACACACATACCCGCACTCCCTACACACCTTCCATACACGTTTGCACAAACCCACATACACTCATTTATATCTAATTTCCCATTATTTTCCTTCTTTCTCTCGCCGACTCCTTTTTCCTCTTCCTTTTTCTCCTCTTCTCTTCTCTTCCATGCTAGCCTTCCCTCTTCCTCTTTTCCCTTTTCTTTTCTTCCCCTTTCTTTTTCCTTTCTCTCCTTTCCCACTACAACCGCCTGCTGCCACTGTTGGATCGTTGTCGTCATGGTTGCTGTTCTCCATCACACACACCACTATATCACATAGCTTGCCCCCTCCCTCATGCACACACACACCTTCGCGCCCGCATCAACGCAAGGGACTAAGCTTAGCAATAGTCCTCACAGACTCCTCTCGAACGTTACTCGCGGGGTGTAGCTGCCATTGTGGTTGTTGTTTCTTGTTACCGCTGTGTCACTGCTGTTGCTATCCCTTGTGGTTTCTATTATCGTCGTCTCTGTGTCGTTGCTGTTGTCGTTACAGCTATTATAGTCTCCGTCATTATTGCAGCCGTGGTTATCATCGTGGCCGTCGTTGGGGTTGCTGCCATCATTATTGTTGACACTGCCACCGCCATTGCCGTTGTGGCCATCACCGTGGAGTCGGAGTGGGAGCGAGAAGGAGGAGGGAACGCGGGGTAGGGACGGCCAGGAAGGGAAGAAGCCATACTGGAGGAAAGAAAAAGGAACAAAGAGGAAGAAGGTGGAAAAGAAAAGGAAAAAGGAGTGAAGAAGATAGAGGAGGGAGAAGAAGAAGAAGAAAGAAAAGAAAAGAAAGGGAAGGACGGGAGGATAGGATCGGCCTGTTGCTATTGCCTCACGTCACATTTGGAGATAGGACATTGCAACAGATTTGAAAAATCTGCTTTCTTTTTTTTTATTTTTTTTACAGCTGTGTGTATATATATATATATATATATATGTTTATATTATATTTTATATTATCATGTTCCTATTTTATTAGTCCGTTCACGTATGAGAATATCTTTAAATTTTATATTTTTAGCAATATATTACGAAAGCTTACGTTTAAGCTAATCTAATTATCCCGAATATAAATATCTACTCTAAATTTTCATTTAAAATTCCTAAATCTATAATTTAAATTAATTTCATTATTTATCCTAATATTGTTTGAAATTCGTGTTTCGAAGAATTTATTCTTCTAATTGTTTAAATTTTAAAACCTATTATTATCACAAATTTATTAAGATAATATTTATGCATCGCAATATTTGAATTTTGTCGTACATTTCTCAAAGTTTTTAATATTGCGAATTTGTTCCTCTCGCTACCCCAACCTAGAAGTATTTATTATTCTATTTATTTTCTTTAAATTCTCATATAGTTTTTAAGATTTTTAGGACTTTACAGATATATTGCTTGTGTGGAGTGCCCTAGGGCAATCGAATGATCCCCTTCAGCCATATCATCTCCTTTGTTTACATTTTCCCCATCTTCCTCCTCAAAACTTTTCTTATAATAGGAACTTTTCTCTTCAACACCGTTCCCAAAATCGGTGTCTGTTGCAGTTTCTGCCCCTAAACGCTCCATGTAGGATCATGTGTAACTAGTCGTTATAACACTGGAGTAATTGCTCTATCTACTTCAACTTTATCATTCAACGATGCCTCTTCCATAAGGGTTGGAACATATGCTTCAAACATCGATGGTTTAATTAGCATCTCTTCCCTATTAGGTAGGGAGTGTGTTTGCCTATTTTGTTGGAATGTTTGCTCTTCGGAGGGACCCCTTAATTCTTCAAAAACTCTAACGTATAATTGTTGTATGCCATGGCCTCCAAAGGATTTAGTCACTTCAATTAGATTTTCCATATCACCATTATCTATAATTGCCATCAAGTTATAAGATGCATTGCTCCCATGGAAAGTATGATGCTTATGAATTATCTCAATCCTAATTTCAGTTGGATTGACTTCAATACTCCAACATATTATATACAAAAGTTCAGTGTAGTTTACATTCTTCTTCATTTTCAACTTGTTAACCGGATCCCTATCATATTCTACCCCCTAATTACCACTTACAATATTTCCAAATGTGTACATTAGAAATTTGACATAGTCACTCATTGTTATTTTATTCACAACATAGATAAATAATCAGCTGATCTACAAAAATAGCTAATATCAATTGTTTACATAAGAATAGAAGAAAGATTAGTTTATAAAAAACTTTTTAATAAATTGAAAAATTGTTAATTTTGTTTTAGAAATAAAAAAATTTCTTAATTTTATTCAAAAATACCAAAATTGAAAAATTGAAAAATTTTGAAATTATTAAATTCATACTTAAAATTGTTTTCATTTAAAAATAATTGATATTAACATTTTCACGATTAGATACTTTTTTAAATTAACTTTTTAAAAAGATTATTCAATTGCAAATATTTTTTTATAACAATGTAAATAATAAACCAAAATTTTACATTTAAAATTTATATGAAATTTTTCATGAGCATAATGTTCATCTTCTTCTCATGGTAACAAAAAAGTTAACTATCGCATTTTACATATTACAAGATTTACATGAATCATGCTTTACACACTACAAACTAACAATAAGTACTAGCATTAAAAAAAAATCAAAGGATTAAAAAGAATCACAACAAAAGTTTTGTGAAATGGTGAAAGCTAACATAATAAGAAAAAAACTTCAATTATTAATGAAAATACGTACCAAAATATTACTTAATCGAGCTTTTTTCTAATGATATGGGAAGATCTCAATGAACTCATTGAACTTGGTTGATGATCCTAAACTCTTTGTAGATTGATAAGTTTTTCTTCTTCCTATGTAAGAGAGTAAGAAACTAAGGGAGCAAGGGAGTTTGCAGGAGTGGGAGTATAAATGAAATGAAGATGTTCTATTACTAGATTTGTGTTATTAGCATAGGTGACCATGTAGTACTATAGTTGTCTGTATAATAAGTTTGCAGGAGCAAGATTGCATGTCTATATATGCTTTTATATGTTTACATGCATACTTTTAGTTTTTAGGTTTATAGGTTATTAATTTGCTGACAATTATTGAATGGTTGATATTAGATGAATTATTGGATGGTGGGGAATGTTGGGATTAATTGTCTGCAATTTTAGCATAATTTGTATTGAAGATGCATCTGGGTTTACGTCTTCGCCACTTATTTTGAGAATTAGTTTGCTAGGTACCCTATTTCGCAATTATTTTAGTAGATTTCTCCTTCAACATGTCACAGTTTTTCTATTTCAATTGTAATCCTTTTATTTTTTACTTTTGAGTCCTTAATATTTGCAAAAGTTAACAAACAAATCCTTTTATTAATGAGTTAAGTTTTAGACGCTTATATAACACGTGGCACAATTCCATTGGTATGCATAATAATATAAATCAAATAATATAAAACAATTGCAAATAAATAAATAAATAATATTCAACAAATAACAATAAAAATTGAAAAAAAAAAAGTAGAAAAAAAAAAGAAATTGTAAAAAAAATGTTTAATAATTATATTAAATAAATAATATAATATAATACAAAAAAATAAATGAAATTGGGAAAATTATAAGCGAGTGGATCAACGTTTGATGTTAAATTCAAATAAAATATATGCTACGTAATTCAAATGGGGGATCTCATTATGTTGTAATTACAGATAGTAACAGATTCTTTTTTTGAACTATCAAATATGTTTATAGGAAAGTAACAAATCCTCTATTTGAATTACTTAATAAAATGCTAATTCTTTATTTTAATCATTTAAAAGTTTGGTCCCCTATTTTAACCATTTACATAATGTTGATCATTTATTTTAACTATTTAAAATTTTGATTATCTATTTGAACTTAACCTCAAACGCTTATCTCTCACTTGTAATTTTCCCAAATGAAATTGCAAAATATAATGTTTATATTATATTATATTATTTATTTAATAAATAATATAATATAATACCAAAAAATAAATGAAATTGTAAAATATAAAGTTTATATTATATTTTATTAAATAAGAATTTCTTTTACAATTTTCTTTTTTGATTTTTTTGTATATTTTTATGTATTTTTAGCAATTTTATCATATTATTTAATTTATAATAAAATTGTGCTACCTATCATACATGGATGTAAAACTTAACCTCATTCATAAAAGAACTCATTTGTTAGTGTTTGCAAACATTAAGGATTCAAATGCCAAAAAAACAAAAAGGTTTAAAAAAAATAGAAAAACCATAAAACATTAAAGACTAAATATATACTTTTACCTTAATCTTTCCTAACATACTTCCATATCTATTCATGAGATATCAAATGAATCATAAAGAAGATATTCCTTCTTTATTACATTTCTAAGATTGCAATTTTATTCCTACTTTATTCTATTCCATAACTAAACATGCTATGAGTCTGTTGCTTCTAGATGGCAGTCCAAGGACATGTTACATAAGGATTTAAATGTTGGCCACTCCAAGTTAGGATAATCCTGTCCCAACTTCAAGTACCATAATTAAGTGTCACTGTCTCCCTCCATGTTAAAGATAGCCACTAAAACCTTCTCCTCCTTTGACTTACGCTAGTGTTTAAGGTAGCGTTTGATTCCTAATATTTTGTGGTACTAGACTGGACAAAATTTTTTGTCGTTCATTTGATTTAAAAAATTGGTTTAAGTATTGGACAAAAAAAGAGTTGGAGTACTAGACAAAATAGTTAAAACTTGTATTATGTCAAATACAGTACAATTTTTTTTTCATAGGACAAATCAAACTTTATTTTAAAATGCCCTAAATATCCCCATCATCACTCATCCAATCATCTCAACACTCCCTCTTTCATCTGCATAGTTCCTGTTCAATCACACACACTGCAACTCCAAGACCTCTTCATCACAGTCACATACACTGCATCAAAGCCACCCCAATACCGCAAGTTTTCTCTAGCACCAAGCTAGTGGCTCAAGCTGCATTGGACACGTTCAGCCACCACTTAAACAAGGTTAACAAGGGCTAAGTCGCCGGAGCCATGGAGGATCTCCTAGGTGTCACCTCTCAATATGGAAAACTTGATGAGAAGGGCTTTGGTCAGTATGTAGACAAAGTTGAAAATTATCTCTAGCAGTATCATACTTCTCATTCCTCCATCGCTACAGGTACCTCCGGCCATCACACGACATCTAACACCACCACTCATCACTCACTCCAAGCCAATAAAAGATGAGGAGTCAAGGAGTGGTGGCAGCTTCGGAGATTATATAAGATGACTCAAGGGTTTCTTAATAAGTAAATGTGAGTATTTTTTTTAAATGCCAATCTTATTTCCAATTTATAAGTCATTCTTGAATGCATCATGTGATCATATTTGGTATGTGTCAATTATATTGATAGCCTATTAAGAGTATTGTACTTTATTTTGATGAAAATGCTATTTTGTATAGAGATAATTCTTATATTATCGCCTATTATAACAAGGATATTGATTTAATTTTTTTACTATTGAAATTTGCAATATGCATTAAAGTATTTTAATTTAATTAAAATTATAGTTATTAAATATTAAGGAAAATTATTATAATTTAATATATATTAATTTGTTATAATATTAATATAATTAACATTACGGTTATTAAATATAATTTATAATTTTTTATGATAATTATTAAAAATAATTAATATAATATTTATAATGTGTTATATTATTAAATATAACACAAATTGTTGTAATTCATAATATGAATTATTAATTTTTTTTAATCAATGGATTTATGTTTATTATTTTATATAATTCGTTTAATTACATAAATTAAATAATCTCTTCAAATTATATTTTTTTTATATTATTAAAAATATAATTAAATAACCATGATATTATACAACAGATATAATTATAAAAAATATTATATTTAATACAGTACTTTACAATTCCAAACAATAGACAGAATAAAAAATCTTTGTTTAGTACTAAACATACCAAACATGATATAAATTTTTTTTTATCATATTTTTTTTATTTTATATTATTCAATATTTATACCATCTAGTACTACTAACCGAACATTACCTAAAGAATTTGCTCACGCTATTCAAACATGCTAACAGGTCAGAACCACGAACATACCTCGGAAGCTCCCATCTTCTCGCTTGGCCGGTACCGCTCTATGATGAAACTGCACTTCGCCATCACTGCCCCCTGGTCGGTTGTCATTGGCCTCGTCCAGCGACCTTTCTACCCCTTTCTATGCTGACATCCATGGTTAAGGAGGAAACCACCTATTTCGCTATCTAGGTTTGTCACGCCTCCATAACTTCGATCCTGGCCCGATCCTTCTTATACATCCCTGACCCTGAGAAGGCCCTCTTATTGCGGTTGAACTACCACCAAATCCTCCATAAAACACAACTTTGATACCAAAATGTCATAGGATCGTGATTGAAATCTAGTAACTGGTCTATTGATCACAAAATCAAATTGTGAATTGAGTTTATTTGATTTCCCTCCATCTTTATCTATGATGCTCCGTAAATTCAAGCTTCTTGAGAGAGAACTAGATCATCTCAAAAGATATAAAATTATTTTGTTAAAATAGGCTACTGCCTTTCTTCGTTCATTTTCTTCTTAAATCAGTACAATAGGCGGTTGCAGAAAACAACTTCCTCGTACAACAGCTAAACCATACCCTCACTCGTGACGGACCGTAGAAAAATCTGTCACACGACACAACACTGCCATATTAGCACTACAACATAATACAAGGACATCCTCATTCTAATACATCAGTACAACACAGTAGACAATAACAGCAGCTACTCCTTATTTGTCCAACGGCTATAGACATTCTTAATAGGTATGATCAGTTGTGTAATAGAATAACACCTTTAACTTACGATTTTTTTCCACACTTCGACTTCTAATATTGTCAAAACTATATATATATAGATAGATAGATAGATAGACAGTAATTTCACTCTTTGCTTTTATATACTAATCCATTTACAAGACATGTATTATTTAAATAACATTAGTGAAACCACTTAATATTGTTAACATACATAGTATATATTACAGGTTGAACAATCCTATAAGCGACAGTGAATCGCACTAGCATTGAATTTGAGACTCAGCCTGCATTTCAAAATTTTACACCGCTGCAGCAACAACAAAACCTAAAAACCCTCAGCTTCTGTCCTCCCCTTCCAGAAGAAAAAGAGGCGTACATCTAATTTTGAAGTTGCCAGCAACCAGAGAGTTCGAAATTCTTATACTACAGATTGGTCATGGGCATTGGAAGCGAAGGCTGTTAACTGTCATCCGTCGCTTTTAGAGAATTTAGACGCCTTAGTCTCTGGTCAAGCTCTGCCATGACAGCTGGCTCCTGCTTTTTTCTTTGCTTTGATAGTGTATTAGTGGTCATAAAACCAATTTTATCAAAGGCAACCTGCAATTGCAGAAACTTCAACTAATTACTAAAGAGAAGTCATTCAATCCCAGTTGGGAGAAATCAGCACCAGAAGAAAATATGGGAAGAAAAGATGGGCTAGAGCAGAGTGTTCAGCAGGATAATGTTCATCCCACTCACCATTCCTTAAGAGAGAATTAAAAATTGAATGCATAGGCTTGTCCATATTGACATATATAGAAAGTGCTTGGTGTAAAAGGTTCAAACTCCCTCCATTAGAAAAACCCAGAAATGAAATGAAGAATTGTCTTTACCGTCAATAGATCATCGGGGTCAAAGAGGTGATGAGTAGTTTTCTGCAAAATGTTAATTACATCACCCACATGATGTGCCAGAAGCAACTCCTCCTCCTTCATCTGCAATAACATATCAGAACTTATATAACCTTGGTAGTGTAGTATTTAACTACTGTAAACAGAATTGTTATTACTTCTATATTGATGTTTGAATCTATCAGCCAAACAAGTAAATGAAGTGAATATGCTAGCAAAAGAAATGACACCTTGAAGATGGCCAAAGCTATATGAAATAGAACTTTGGCTCCCTCATAGAAAAGGACATCCCACACCCGAAGAGTTGTCTGAAAATTCAAGAATGAAATGGTTAGGCTTGGCACACTAACTTGTAAAGTTATCAAATTCGTATCTATTTGGATAATTATCAAACTCGCATTTCACAAGAGACTAAAGCCAAGATATACCTCTGAAGGCAAACTTTTTGAAAAGAGGCACAGAAACCACTCAGTGGCTACAAGAGAGACATCGAATTCCAATGCTTCCAAATGAGTGGCCAGCCTAAATATTCCATATTTCATTAATACCTTACAAGATTAATGTATCAAATGGAAGAAGAAACCAAACCTGTTACTTACCTAGGACACTGTTTAGTAAGCAAATCTTTAAATACCCTCTGCTCTACATGACATCCAGATAAATTATTCGTATAACAGTCATTAACCAAGACATTCTCTAACAAGACAGCTAGCATCCAAAAAGCATCTTCCTCCGTTTTCATCACAAGCAACAACAATGCGGCCACATAATTTAGTCCCTGCATCAAAAAATGACTGGTTATCACCGTTCTTGAATGCAAATTAACATCAACTAACCAAATTTATAACAGTGCAAAGCAGCTGGTATTTGATGTCTGAGCTTGGAATAAATTAAAATTTTGAATTGGAATTCAAATGATCAAAAAGCAAAGGACAAAAATGTATCGATCAGAAAGCAAGTGGGACTTTGCTTAGAATTATAATCACAAATACTAATCTTGATGCCAAGTTTCATTCAGGAAGAGCAAATCTGACTGCTAAATTTTGAAACCTTTGAGAATTGGGAACATGAATGATGTTAATGTGTTGACTGAAGTAAGGTAGAAGGTGCAAGAACAATGCAGTGTTTGGTGGGAATTAGAGGCTAGTAAAGGAGCAATTAAGTGTTTTTGTTGCATCGTACTCACATTTCCCCAAATGTTTCCTATTTACTTTTTGACTGTGAAAAGCAATCAACATGTTCATTAAATCCCTGAAAAAAACCCCCCAAAAGGGCGGTGAATTAGGATGGTAAAGAAGATAAAAAGGGCACTCTTTCAAAGAAGTGCAAGATTTTAATAGGCATAAGAAGACAATAATCACAAATACTCTCATAAACATCTTGGGAAAGGACTGACCAGTACAAACACACCTGACAATAGCCAACATCTGAATCGCGAAAAGAATATCCAACAAGAACACGCCTAAGAGCAGCATGTCCTTCTTCAGTGTCGAGCCAAGGGTGACCTGGGAATGTCCGTGGCAGATCCTGCAAAAAGTAAGAAAAACCTTAAACCACAAGTTGCGAAAGATAAAAATATATACATCCCAAACAAGCATAAACTCAAACTGTTACATTGTAGAGAAACTAATTTCTGCTCGTTCCTCTGTCAAAGCTTTTACTGTATAGTAAAATCAACTGCAGGATAAATCGATAGTTAAGTCTAGGTACACCTCTTTCTTCCAAAGCCTTCTATCCAGCTTATCACCCCTACTATTTTACTTGGAAATCGCACCAGAGTTTCTAATATTATATTTGCGACAAATATGAAAGCTGATACAGTTTCTAAATATAATCCTAAGTGTCATAAACTAAATGGAAGATATTGGTAACAACAATAGCTGCACCCAAGCTTAGTCATCTATTCAATATGTGGAGAGAGACCTGCCCACTTGGTCCAGCACCTGGAGAAGATGCAGTATGCTCAACACTGTATAGACCATACCCTGCTTTCAAGCTGGAGAGAATATATCAGTAAAGTTTTTTTCTTCTTTCTTCTGGTGAGTGATCATTAGAATGTTTTAGTAGACCCTCTAATGGATTGGGAACTTTTACGTCAGTTTGGTTCTCCCCATTTGCCAGTAAAGACATCCTTATGCTATTTAGGTGAAAGACTATCTGTTTTCTCAGACCTATTTCATAACTCAAGTTTGCATTCACAGAAATGGTTGCAAAAGGAGCAGAGAATTTTCAACTTCAATAGCACAAACACTTGTAAGGAAGAAACTTCTAGGGCAATTTTAAGAAAATCTTCACGTCTCGCTTGCAGTTTTGAGAGTGAATATACATAGATCACTAGTAAGCAATTGTTTGCAAATCACATATTGCTAATAAAAAGTGATGGGGAGGCTAAAAAATAATTGGAAATTTTGTTCCAAAATGATGTGTGGTTTACTACATGTCAGCAAACTTCTCTATGTTCTGAACACCTTTTATTTTAGAAAAACCATTAGTCCATCTAGATCAACATAGTTCCCCAATAGCTCTCCTAGCTGCTTAGATCAGAAAACCAGAGGAGGATACAGAGTAGAGTAGGGGAGATAAAGTTGATTTTAATCCGTTATAAGACGTCAGAAAGTTTAGTAGAGTGTGGATTACATGTTCAACATCCCTATCACTTCTTATTGCAGATTACATGAATAATGTTACTTTGAGGTGCACTTATATTTAATAGTTCGCTGATCTAAAAGTAACATACAACATACACTTCGATTATTCTTTTTCATCTATGTATTCTAGGATTCATACAGAGATTAAGGCACCGAAAAGGCAATAAATAGTTTCTAATCCATATCCAGTAAGTCCTCCATCATGGCAAGAATGTGGAACTAAATTAATTACACCTTTCTCAGATCACACCTAACTCAAAAGAAACTGGATGAAGAACATGTATGTTACGTGCGATATGACGTGCACAACCTAGAATTGCAAAAACTTTAGATCAAAGATAAGGTACTAATCCTACATTGGAGTTTTGACTTTCCCTTCCCCGAGTGTATGTGAATCCCACGCTGAGTCGGAAAAATATGAGGACGCGCATAATGCAAATCAGAACACACGCTTCAGGGGTTTCAATAACCTCAACCTGATAGCAACTTCCATCCGATCGAGCTGATCTTCACATTCTTGATGCGAATTTGACAACCACATAAAAATACCAATCATCGAAATCAGAGGCACAAACAAAACCTATGTAACACTAATCAATCCTCTAGAACACAATAATCAAATCCATGCAATCATAACAAACAAAATCAACCAAAATTTACTAACATGATCAATCTGCCTTGTGGCAGCAGTGACCTTTCCTTCCACAGCTTTGGTAAGATCATTATAATAACTCTCTGGGACAGTAGACTTCTTCTTCGCAGCCCCGGACAGCGAAAACCAAACCTTAGGCCTCAAAACAGGAGGAATGCCCTTCCTAATAAGCTTCTTCAAAGTAAGTGCATTAGCCAGGGAAGTCAACTTCAAAGAAGATTTCAAAGCAATCCCATTAGCAACCTCAGGTTGTAGATACCAATTTGCTCCTTTACTTGCTTCCAATGCCCACCAAACACGCCCTTGTTCTCTCACTTTCTCTCTAACCTCATTCAATACATTAACATCATCCACATTACCTTCTACTGTAAAACCATACAGGTCTTGGAATTTAACGGTTAAATTAGCTCTTCTCGAATGAATACTTGGCCTTAAGATTGGAATTTGGGATTGCAATTCTAAGGCTAAGTCTCTCTTGCTCTGTGTTCCGTACATTGCTTCTTCTTCTTGGCACAGATCAACGTGACACAGGTCTAAGTTCCGAACTTTAAGCAAAGTTAAGAAATGAGCGGTTGAAGATTTTCGGAGAGAAGGATGGGGAAGATGGGGATTTGTCAAAGATTGAAACTTGACATGTTGGGAACCATGAAAGAGTCTTACTTGAAGCCCTAGATGTGTTAAAGATTGAAAAAGATTAAGGAATTTTAGCAAATTTTTATTTGGGTATGTGAGATTTTGATGGAAAGAGGCTCTCTTTTGGTAATAAAGATTCAATCTTTGAAGCTCTAGGAGGAAAAAATATTTGGAAAAAAAAAATAATGGTTATGTTATGTACAAGCAGGAAAGGGGTTTTCTTTTCTTTTCTTTTCTTTTTAATTTTTTTCTTTTTTTGGCTTTGGTTATTTCACTTTGGGCTTTAGATGTAGGCTGGTTGTATATGAACAACAGAAAAAACAGAAGGAAAGGTGGATAAGAAACGGAGGAAGAGAAACTGAAAAAAATGATAAAAATAAACAAGGAAAGAATCAGGAGAAAGGAGTTCTTTGTAATTTTTTTGTCTGAATTATTACTTGAATTGCTTGTAAAAGGGAAAAATAGATGGATTTTTGTGTAAATTTTTAAAATTTCTATTTTTTATTTAATTTTTAGGTTAAAAATAGGGAGTAACAAGAAGAAGCAAAGGATCAGAAATCCGAGTTTTAGGGAGAGATTAATCTTGAAATAGCATGTTGATAAAATAGATGATGGTATAAGAATTGAAATCTGAGATAGAGAGAGCCAGTGCGGAAGGAAAGGGGTGGTATGTAATAGAAAGAGAGAGAGGGAGAATGTCAAAAGGAAATTCAACAAGATGGGTTTAGTTTTAGCATTTTTAGCATTTAATATTTGAATATTGATTTATTTTATTTAGAGATCAACAAATACACTATCGAATTGATATATAATTTATTTAAATTTAATTAAATAATAGAATAAAAAAAGTTTTCCTTCTTTATAAATTCCATTAATAAATAAGGATTCATTAGCTTTAATTCATCAAGTGTAAACGCTTCTTTGTTTGGGAATTCAATTTGGAACGTTACACAACAGTCTCTAAACTCAAGTAATAAAATGAATGGATCATTAAAAGAGACGTTGATGGTTTCAACTTTTTATGGTAGCCTTGGCCTTCTCTCTCTTTATTCAAAATATTATTTAATTTGTTTTTCAAATTTGTTTGGTTGGAGATTGTTTTAGTATTATTTATATATAGGGTGATAAATAAAAAATATCAAATTACTCCTCTACCCTTTTAGGGTGCTTTTACGTTCATGTTTTCTAAACAACATCCTTCTAAGTTATTATTAACCTTGCTTTGGTGTTTGTTTCAAACTATGACTTTGGCGAAAGATTTCCTATGCTTATAAGAAAATTACAAATAGAAGTTAGACATAAAACCCTATCAAAAAGTGTATAATAAACTGAATATTAACTTATACTATAGGTTTTCTATACGGTTATTTCTGGTAGTTTTTGTTTATCTACCTATAAATCTAAAATCACCTTTGATGATTTAATTATAATTCAAAATTAATTTAGTTACCGTTTTTCTAGTTTTATTTCGAATTATTTTATTTATATTATACCAATAATATATGATAGAGTATGACTTTTTCATGTACTTATACATTAGATAAATATTTGCTATGGGTACTCATAACTTACTTAATCTTGCTTAAAAACCTATACTCATAATTTGATGTTTAATAAGCCTATTTTATATACAAATTATATTCATTTATCAATTAAAAAAATCTAAAATGAATCTACATATAATCATCAAATCTACTAGGAAATCACAAAGAAATGGATATCTTTATAAAATTAAAATCCATTAAAAAAAAGTCTTGATCAACCGCTTGCCCGGATTTGCAGGGGGGTTGTGCTGTGAAAAAAGTCTTGATCAAAGTTACTCTATCAAATATAACAAACTAAATCATCCATTTGCTCTATCACGTTACTGTATATATTAAGTCATAACTTAATCATTGTACTGACATCTAAATACACAACATTCTTTTTTTAGATCTTCAAGAAAGGCCACCTGGAAGTCTAGATAGAATAAAGTTATTACCACGTAATTGGAAAGATTAATAGTTTGTCATTTCTTCAACTTCGTATAGTAGTTTGATATTATGAACACTTAAGGGTGTACTAATGGATCATCAAATCCAAAAACACTTGTAAATTGTCAAAATCCATCTTATTTTTAGCAAAGGTAAGTTTGTTTATATATAATACATTTAAATAATTAAAATACTAAAATTTTGTGATAATATAAGAAAATAAGATCTATAATGTAAATTTATGAAAACATAATATTATGGAAAGGATTGATACTTTCTAATATAGATAATAATTTTAATAAAAATGTAAAATACTTAAAATGGATTCCATAAATAATATAAAAAAGGTGACTATAAGTGAAATTTGCAGCATTGAAAAATAAATCATTTTACAAGATAGAATTATGAGATTTTAATTAAATGAATTGCCTATCATAAGTGAAACTATCAAAACCCTTAAACTTTCACTTTGAAACACATGTTTCTTAGAGTGTATAATTAAAATAAAGCTACAAAAAAAGATGCCTAATCATCAATTACACAAGAGTAGAGTTTGATTAGAACTTAAGCTCAAAATTAGAGAAAAAAAAAGTTAAGGAAAAAAAAAAACCTAAACTTAAACTAATTAGTGGATTTGTAAATAGTCTAGTTGTTGGATTTAGATGCATAATTGTTTATAAACAGCTCAAAACCGGTTTTTACCCATTTATTCATTATATTGACTTTCATTAATTTAACTTTATTTATGATAATGTTATTTCATATCCTAAATAGTGGGCCTTGTGCTAGCCCTTTTAAGTTCCACATTGCCCTATCATTCTAATTCTAAAAGTTAACATAAAACATAATCAAACCATAAACCTAATGGAAATTTTGTTATTTTTTTCTTTGGCAGATGATGTATTAGGCTTGATTCCTCCATCCTTAATAATTATAATATATAATAGTTGGAGAAAAAAAATAGTTTGATTTGTATTTACTTTGAAATATAGTTTATAATTAATGATTTAGATGGTAAATCAAACCTTACTCACTCTATATGAATAACCTAATAATAATAATAATTTATTATTATTATTATTATTATTTGTTTAATTTCATACAATGTATGGAACCATAAAACTATAAATCTAAATATTTGTTTGAATAATTTTAATTTGTTTGTCGAATTTTCCAAAATAAGTGAAAATAATATGAATAATAAATTTACATTCATTCATTTTACCCATGTAATTTTTAAAATTTTATATGGTATTTTGAAAAAGATTTACAATAGGAGAATTTCAAAACTTACCCAAAAAAAAAAACATGCAGCTTCACAAACACTATTAAAAAAGAAAGAGAGAGAGAGTGAATGCAAATAGAAACAATCAATAAGAAGATAAAAACCTAATCCATGACAATAATGCCATACAGCTGCTGTGGTAGTTAGTTAGTACCACAACTACAATTATAGCTCGTAAAATGGTTGAAAAAATCATGGGGACGCGTCATGATGCTTCTCGGAGAAGGGCATTATGGGAATGAACTGAGTGATGATACAGGTGGCAACAGCTGAGTGGCCCACACGATGATGACATTTAAGTGGATGGTTGCTGGAGGTGAGTGGGCCCCCACTGAGAAAATTCTCGTTCACGTGCCAATGGCAGTGCAACCTCTCGCGACTGTTTCGCACGCACATGTACAACGCACAATGTCTACACACTAGACGTGGAGGGAGGTCGGATACAGGAGCCGCTGATGTTCGACACGTGTTCTTTTTTTGTTTTTTCTTACGTTATGTGTCGTCACGTTGAAAATATCCGATACACCGCTGCTCCACCTAACCCCACACGAGGTTATCGTTCACACCATGTTTGAAGCTAATAGGAAGGAAAAGGATGAAGAGGAAAATAATTAAAAAAGGAAACATTATAAAACGAAAGCATTATAGGTTTTTTATTTGTTTATGTGTTACTTCACAAGAAATGTAATTGTATATAGACTGTGTAAAAAAAATTGATATCGAAGACGGGTAATAAATGATATATAAATATTAGTTAGAAGTTCTTATATTAAGTGGTTGAAAAATAAATATTAGATTTTATTGACCTAATTAATGATTTTTTTTATTTAGATAATTTCAAATAATATCAGAATTAATCTGTTATCAATATATATCCGATTAGGGAATTATCGAAAAGAAAGAAGAATTGAATTCAATTGTAAGGTTTTGCATCTATGGCATCACAAGTTTAATTGGGAAGATTATGATATTCTATATAAAATATAGTCCTACATAAATTATAGGACAAAATTGATATATATTTTTAAAATAAAAATAGTAAATAATATGCAACACTAATTAAAATCTTTTAGGTTGAGTAGTTTTAAAAAGGCTATTAGTGTTTATTGATTTAGTTGTTAACTACTTTTAACTTATGACTCATTTACTTAGAAATAATAAAAAGAGAATAACTATTCTATTCCTTTATTACTGTATTTATTTGTAAATGCAAAAGAAATTTTAATTCCCAAGTAAGGGTGGATACGGCTCGATTCAATGCGATTCGTCCCTTAAACCAAATTAAACAGTTTATTATGGTTTAGTTTTTTTCCTCAATTGAACTTGATTGTACGATTTGGTTAATAATTTTTTCAAATTAAAAAAAAAAAAAGATTGATTAGGTTCGGTTGATGGTTCGAATCGTTTTTATACATGTTATTAATTTTTTTTTTTGTATACACATTAATAAGTCATGAAAGATTGTAATTGAGATAAAAATATATACTTATTTCATATATTTAAAGATGTTTTATTATTTTTCTTAAGATAATTATGGTTTATATGTTAATTAATAAACAATAATATGAAGTAAAAAAAGTAATAAGTTACTTCATGAAAACCAAATAAGAGAAAGAATTAAATAGACAATATTGAATTCTCTTTTTTAGTTATACATTTTCTAAATTTTCACAGCTTTTTTTTTTATTTTTCACAATTTGTTTCAATTTAAAATAGTTCTGATTAATTAATATTTTTTTTGAACCTAAAAAAAACGATTCGGTTTGATTCAGTTCAGTCTAATCTAATTTGGTTTGGTTTGAGTTTTTTCATCCATCCCTATTCCTAAAGATTTTCTATTCCTATTCAATTGATAATAGATATTATTTAAAAAAAATATTGAATTTTTTATTTCCTTTGCAATGAGAAGAAAAAATTCAAACATTATTGCAATTAATGACTAAAAAGGAGTAAATTGATAACTTTATCCGTATTCCCATTTCAATATTACAAATTAATGAAGTGAAGTAAATATTTAAATTAGTATTCACTATAATAAAAAAATTGTATGAAGTAAATACTATAATAAAAGTACTAACCTATGACTTGTAATAGTCATTTTGAAGATGTAATTTTTCTATTTTCTATCTATTTTATTCTAAAAAATAAATGAATTGTTTGGACATTACAATATGTAAAAAAAGTGAAAAAACACTAATATATATATATATATGTTAAAGTATCATAAAACTTCGCCTTTACTATAAAAGGTAATCTTATAATTTTTAAATTCTCTTCCAATACTGTGTAAATTAGAGATACTGTCTTGGTAGGGTCTAATTGAAAACTTTTCTACCAAAATTTATTCCCTCCCTATTCCCTTTCCTTTTTAGAAAAAAAAAAAGTCTCTTCAAATTCTCTATTTCCTTTTTTTATTCATCCTATTTAAAGTGCAACAGCTATACTAATTAATTATAAAGATCTTAGCTTCTTCCCATCTCCCCTCAACAAATGTAGCGTCCGAGTACAAATTTCTCAAGATAATGTCAGAAAAATTAAAAAAGAGAAAAGTGTCATTGGATGATTGGGAATTACATGCTGAGGTAATATTATTTTCACCTTTTTTTATATTTTTACTTTCTAAAGTATATAATAAAAAATATATAAAAAAATTTATTCACCTTTAATAAATGTACACAATCAATTGTTGACGAGAATGATTAAAAACAAAAAACAAAAACAGACAAGAAAAGAAAAGAAAAAGGAATTATTCGTTTATCTAAAAATGTGCAAACTGTAACATGCATTTCTTTACAAGCGACGGAGATGCTTTTAATCTTCTTAAATAAAATACTACTAGAAGACTACACAAGCGTATTATGTATAGCCGAAAACGATTGAAAATTATCTAATTATATTAGATATAATTTTATTTATAAAAATGATATGGCAAGTTTTTTATGTGATATTTATTAGGAATAATGAATGCATTACTTTTTAACCAGCTAAAGTAATCCCTAATACCTCACTTATATTTGTTATAATTCCTTTTTTTTATAAAAGAAATTTTAATCTACCTCATTCATATATTCTCTAAAAATTAAGACACCAAAAGTGTTTTGTATTTTAATAATATAAATTACAAATATATCACATTATATTTATTTTACATACACTTAACTATATATTTTTAAAATTAAACGTTTATACCTTCAAATCATTTAAAAACATATATATATTTGGATTCTTATATAAAGATTATTTCCCCCTTAGATTTTATGCATCTTTCTAATTTAGTATTTATTTATTTATTTATTCAAGGAAAACATAGGAAAAGGTGAGTGGTTAAAAGCACATGTTTTAAATATTTGACATTTAAGTATTTAATTTAAAAATTAAGAATGTTAAGGGCACATGAAATGCACATAAAAAACGTATTTGCATTACCATTGATGATACGTGTGCCATTTTAAAAATTTTTACTATATATTTTATAAGAAAAATAAATATAAAAAAAGAACATTCCTTCAATGAAAGGTTAGTAAATTCCTTCAATGAAAGGTTAGTAAATATCTCAAAGTATCTATTAACACTTTTCTCATTATTTTGATATTATTTTTTTGAAAATTGTGTACATATCTTATATTTACAACTTTACTTTGCTTGTTTTATGGTTTTTATGGACTTAAAATTAAATATTTGAACTCTTAAATTTTAAAAGATATTTATTCAATTTTTTACATGATAATTTTTTCTTAATTAAAATAATAAAAATATGAATAATAAACGATAAGACATAAAAAATAACATTCGACACAATAATATATCTTTGAAAAAAGAAGTTTTATTTTATTTTTTATTTTTTGTGCTTATTATTTTTATTAATTGTAAAATAGCTATGTTAGGGTATTAAAGTATGACTTTAAAAATTTAAGATTTTATAACTATTTCGAGATAATAAGATTGGATATATATGATATAAATATAAAATGATATATTTTTTATTTATCCTATTTTTGGGCAACTCCTTGTGATATTTATAGATAGATGATGAAATGAACTGCATTTATAAGACTATATCATTAGCAAGATTATCATATTAAATGAACTTGAATATTTCTGCCATCCTTTTAAATGTGATACGACTCCTTAGATGGGTTCCATGATTCGGACATTTTAATGCCACGTGTAAGGTGCACCATCTTAATTAATTTCTTGTACTTGGGCCGGCCTTTTGCAACGAGGATAACGGGCCGGTCAGGATTTGGGTCCCACCTAGGAGGGGACCCTCGGCCGTTCGCATGTTATCAAACTTCCAATATGTCAAGTTGACAATTGCAGATTTGTCAAGCGCGTTTTCTTTTCGCCTATAGTTTTTATTTTTTTTTAAATTTAATTTAATTTAATTAAAAAAATCATTTAGGTGGAATTGTGTTTGAATATCTAAAGTACGATAAATGATAAAATTAGCGGAGTATTCACTGGTTAAGCAAGTGTTTAAAGGTGTTTTAACCAAATCTCAAATGAAAATATAAGTTGAATGCTTTAAGGTGGCTGGCTAAGGTCCCAATGAGTTTGAAAATTTATTTTCTAGATTTCTCTTCTTAATCTTTTTAACTTTTCTGGAATTTTTTAATTATATTATTTAATTAGGTTTATTACAAGCATTCTTAAGGTATTTGTTAAAAATATAAATTTTTTTTCTTCATATTTTTCAACATTAATTATATTTTTTAATAAAAAAGTAAGTTTATGGAAAGGTTGAATTTTTTTTTATTAAGCTTCTTATAAATAAGCGCCCTTCACATTTTCTTTTTTAATTCAATAACATTCATTATATTAATTATTGTGGTCCCATTGGAAGTGACATGATCAAAAGTGTACTAATTCTTTAATGGACTTGCCCATAGTCCTCATTGAGAAGCTTGGAAGATGTCAAAAACTCTAATAAATTAAAGAAAATATTGAGGATTTCAATAGAAAAATATCAAATACTAATTTATACTTTCTTCTTCTTATTATTATTACGTGTGTTTCTTATTTTTATCTGTACCCTTATCTTGTTAAATAGCTAGATAAAAAGATAGAATGAACATATTGTAACAAAAAAAAAAAAAAAAGGACAAAACAAACATGCTTGGACGTGAAAATATAACATAGATTATGGCTCTCGTGGTGTTGTTGGTGTTGAGTGGATAAATAGTTACATTGTCCAAGATAAATGAATAAATGATCCATCCCTTCCCACGTGCTGGGATTCTTACTTGTCGATTGAACCGTTCCCAATGAAACTAGCAAGACATGTCTAGGAACAGGTGATGAAGTTTGATAGTCATACTAATATATATATATATAAATTAAAAAAAAGGTGATAATTTTAAATATATCTATAATAATTATTGGTTAAAACGAGAGTATGGCTCATATAATCAGTCCAATAACAATTATACTACTTAAAACTACAATATAATACTACTGCACAGTACAACAATCAGGATTTCCTATTACGATTTATGTTGGTGATATTTGGTTTGTCTCGGTCAATGACAGTCCCATGATAAGAATGGCGTGTCGTGAAAAGATACGAAAAACCATAAAAAAGAACACATTGAAATCCTATGAAAGGTGTAGCCGTTCCATACATATTTGTCAATCATTTTCGTATTATTTCGTTTGGGCCATCGATTATTTTCGCATTAAAGGGGATGAGATGCGGTGTCGTTTCCATGTACAGTTTGATCTCACACGATACCTGAGGTACTAGCTTAGGTAGCTATCAGCTGGGATCCTGAATTTTCGCCTTATGTTTCTTAACAATTTTGCAAGTGAAACAGCGAACTTGGACGTAACCGGATGTATCTTAGGTTTTAGTACGGGTTTAAATATTATTTTAAAACCTTATAGAGTTTTAGATTTAAAAAATCTATTGAAAAACTCAATTAAATAAAAAATGTTAAAACTCAGATTTTAAAAGTTAACTTTATGGCCTATCACATCATACTAAAGCTACAATGAATTGAGCATAAGTTAATTTTGAAGAAGTGGATGGGTTGAATTTCAATTAATTTTGATGAATACTTAAGAAGTTGATGAAAAAAAAAATAGTTAATTTTTGAGATTTGGTAAATTATGTCATAAACTTAAAGGAATATATGATTGATTATGCTATTATTTTACTCTTAGTAAATGTTTCTATGAATACCTAAAATTAAATTTTGGACTTTTAATAATTCCTTCTCTTTATTTTACATAAAGCTTTTTTTGCACAAGTTGTAGGGTCAGGTTGGTGGATCGGTTGTGAATTTATAGTATTCTAGATGAGGGGAGTTTTTGATATTAAATAAAAACGTTATAGGATTTTGAGATAAGTCAAAGGTAGCCCTACAAGTTAGCGTGTTAGATTTTAGTTTTCTAAATCTCATCTCATATCTACCTTGGAGGCATCCCTATTATGAACAACACAAATTCTCCTATTAAATTGAAAGAATTTGGTTGTAATACCTTAAGGATTAGCCTTTATCAAGCCTTTACACACTTGGAGAGCTCACTATATTCAAGTAATTCATAAAATATGGTTCTTTGATAATGTAGTTTAATTCATGGTTTAGTTTGACTCTTTTAACTATTTAAGCCAATTCGGTTTAGTATCCCATGTAAATTTAGACTATTTGGGACCTACATTAAACTACATTACATAAGAAAATTGAAAATAGAAAAAGTTTGAATTGAGCATAAGTCTTGATTCCACTTTTTATATTACAAGTTTTATTTCATTTAATTTATTTTGCTTTAGCTACTATTTAATTTAAGTTATTCCACTTTTAAAAACTCTTACAATTAATTCACTTGATTTTTTTTTGTCAACTATTATTACAAAGAGAGGAATTCAAAATTGATCCATTTCACTGGAAGACTAGTGTTCATATCACTTAACTATAAAAGTCTTAACTAATTCACCTCTTGATGGATAGTCATTTACCAAATGTGCAAAAGATATTGTATTTTCTTATAATAATACATGTCGGAGTCAATTTAAATACATATGCAAATAAGATATATATTAAAATATAACAACAAAAGAGATGATAAAAAGGGATAAAAAAGTAAAAGAGAAATAACTTTGATTTGAACCAAAACCAAATCGAATTGTTTCAATGCAGATTGGTTTGACTCTGAGGTGTTTAAAGTAGTTCTTCTTGGAAGGTGAGCATAAATTGAATCCTAAACTATAGTTTGATTTTTTATTTGATCCCCAAACCAAATGAAATCGTATTTTGCCTAACCTTATGACACATAGAACAAAGTATCGAGTTATATTAAAGGAGAAGCAAATTTTATTAAAAACATATATTTTTTTGTTGATTTTTTTTATCTAATCTAAATCTATTTTGTGTTTATATCTACTAAATATATTTATCGTATTATTTGCTTGCTATCCAAACATTGGTTCCAAATCTTTGTGGAAGGGAAATTGAAATAAAACCATACCACCACCCCAGCCTGTTAGGTGGAGACTTACTTAACTTGCAACAGTCTTTGAGTTAGAAACACCAACATAAAAAAGAAGATTTCAGTGACTTAGCTACCAATCAAGCGATCATGTGATCACAACCTTCAGGTATCTCGTGAGAACCATCATGGCCTCTTGATCGCTTCTGCAAGTTCTACTTGTCCCTACGCGGCTACTGATTTTACATTTCTTCAGTATAAAGACACCAGTGGTCCAGAAACCCTAGAAAAGAAAATAAAAAAAAGAAATCTGTCAATATATCATTTATGTATACTCTTTATATATGACCGGTTATATTTAAAATTAAATATTTAAATCGTAAATATTAAAAATCATATTTTTCAATCCTTACATGACTGTTTTGCTGCAGCAGCAAGTATCAAACGATAAAGTTAGCAATAATCAAGGGAAAATATGTAATAAGTAAATTTAAACATGGAAGTTCCATTTTTTACGATTTTATGTAATTCATTTTTTATTAACACTTTTATTATTTTATCGAAGATAAAATGATTATATAAAGATTCAAAGTACATTTTTTAAAATTAATTGCAAGTAAAGTGAAAGCAAACGGACGGATGTAGTTAAATTTACTGAAAAGAAAACAAAATCATAGTTAAAAATAACGTGTATAAAGGAATTGGATTTCATATTAATTGTAAGATTGACGTGAAACAAAGCCGATGAAAGTCAAATATGGCAATTGACCAAATCTATATCAAGAATAATCGTGTGGGCTGTTTCACTGAATTTAGGTCTGCAATGCACGCATTTTTATCCTTTTCTTTCTCTTTACTTCAAAAACTGAACTTCTCTACTTAATATTTTTACTTTTTTTCTTTGGTCCATCCCCATTTTTACTTAACACTATTATTTATTGAAGACTTTTGACTTCAAAACATCTCTACCAAGTTTCGTTTATAATAATTAGTAATAAGCTTCACCATAAGATCGACTTTGTTGCGAAGTTATCTCTAATTCTATAGTGGAAATGTCAACCTACATTTTCCTTTGAAACTCCATTGCACATCCATCTCAGAAAGTAGAAAAGAAATAATAATAATAAAAAAGCATCATAAAGCATGCCAATTCTCGAGCTTCTAGTTCTTCACATGCATATAGCTAGAATTATAAAACTTCAAAAGCACTTGTCCAACAGCTCTAAATCCATAATAATAAGCTGTGTATTCCACCTTTTCTGAAACCATGTTTGCTTAAAAACTAGCGAATCCGAGTGACAGAAATAATAAGTAGCTTCCTTGATGCCGGCTTTTCTCAGAAGATTTATGAAGGTTATTCACTAACCTGCAATTATATCCTTCTAATTATTTTATATTATGAAGAGTAGCTCACAAGGCTGTCCCAGCTTTTGCTTTACGAAAATAAGAAGATAATGGGTTAATTTCCAAATTGATTTACGCCATTCTATTTCACAATAAAAATTAGAATCTAAACTTCTAAAGATATAGTAAGAATGGATGTCTTCGCAATTGTGTTTTACATTAGCAAAAGACCACAAGAGTAAAATATTAAAAATATGAAATAAAGAGGCAAGATAAAAGTAAGCGAGACCAACATGCTCAGCTCGGGCTTGCTATTACTGTAGGTGATAGACATTGATATAGACACAAGCGGTGGGTGGAACAGGTCCGAATCCGCCGGTTCTTAAAAAATATGATCTGGAATCGGCTCGGGGTCTCATGGTTTTGAGCCAATTACGCTTGTGAACTGACTCAAATTTTTTTTTTTTTATTGCATTTTGCTGATTCACTTACTAAACTCACTGATTTGACGATTTCAACAGTAAACTGGCTAGAACCTACCTAATTAGTGGGTCTAACACCAAGTTGAGTCGATTATCTTGGGTTAGTTCACGGTTTATGAACTGATGGGCCGGTTCGAGCCGAGTTGCCAGTTCAATCCGACCATCTCCTATGTCTGCATTGATACCAACATGGAGGTGATAATCTTGGTGCGCAATGCTATGCCGGCACGGCTTGCTATTACTGTATTTCTCCTGCCTCCTCTCACATCATGCTTTGTCCATAAAGAAATTGTTTTATGTCATGCTTGGTGATGGTGGTCTATTTTACTTATTGGGACTCTAAGTTCAAGTCCAACCCGCCAAAGTAATTTGAACGAAGTCAACAATTCCCTTAGCAACTGATATTAACTTCATGCCTCCTTCCATGACCCATTCCATAATGGAAAATTGTTAATGGCAGAGCTTTGTAACAGCTCGACTCGCATCTCTATAGCCTTCAAGCACATAAGGTAAAAGGGTTTTCAATTTCTAGACTTTTACAATCCTTTGTTGCTTAGATGTCTTTTACCCTCTCTTTATATACCGAATTGAATGTTGGAGTTCTGCACCAGAACAACCTCGGGCACCCCCAGCTCTCTTCTTGTTTAGCAGATTTACTAATAGCTCGACTAGAAATCTCTTCCTGGGCCTAGGCCCTACTTATTTCAGGATTATGCAGCGATACTCGACTTGACTACAATATCGTGTCATGTCATGCCAATTCATGCGGGAATTGATTACAGTAGTATTTAAATATGTGTAATAAAGAGAAATGTGATAGAGTAGAGACTTTTAAAGAAACTAATTAGTTATAACATTTTAGCCAGAACTTATTTATAAAAATTGAAGTACTAAACATGTTAGCTTTTATTAAAGAAGTAGAAGAAATTAAATTAACTTCAATTGCAAAATTGTGATAACAATCACAAAAGGAAAAGAAATAAATCGATGCTTGGAATAAGAATCATCAGTGAAAACTGAAACTAAAGTTCGAGTGGATAAGAAGAAAAAAGGGCTCATGGGCCAGCCCACGTGTTGACCTACCATGCCTTGGTTGATGACAAGCGGAGCCTTTCGTGCCTGTGTTTCAGCTAGGCTGTGATTTTTCGCTGTTCATTTTTTTTTTTATTTAAGAGCCATAAAATTTGAGTTTATTTCGATCCAGTTTAAGATTAAATTATAATTTATAACATAAGATAATTCATATATATAATTGTAATTTATATTACAATTTCTGAATTCTTTTAATGATAACATAAATTGGTACTATGTAAAAAATATTGGTAAAATTAAGAAATTTTAAAGATATATCTTATTGGTTAATCACACACACATATATATATTTCAAGAAATATAAATTTTATTATTTTCTTTTAAAATGCTATGTCATAATAAAATATATATTTTTAATTCATAAATGAAACATTACTTTGTTCATTATAACATATTGATTTGGTTTTTCCAGTTGATTTGGTTTAGCTTTCTAAACCAATTGTAAAAGTTTGGTTTTGTTTAAGAATCTTATAACTAAATTAAAAAATATATATATTTTTAATTTTTTTTAATTTTATTTTTAATTTAATTTGGTTTGATTTGACCGATTTTTTTTTGTTTATCCATAATTTCAGATCCTCACCAGTAACCCATACAAGAATTGAAGGCCGAAATTGTTTTGCTTAAGTTTTAGTAATGTGCTACAGACGGAGTCAGTACAGAAGTTTGTTAGTATAAAGCTTAGCAATAAATTGTGTCAGACCGTCCTTACAAAACTCCTAAGAGATGCAAAGTGAGGATGGGCCAGCAACGGTCTTAATATGTGGAGTTTGTTGATTGAAAGACCACGAAAATTTGATCTGTCTTATTTGTATTATTAATGGGTCTAATTGTGATAATCTGGGATGATATATTATTATTACACTATATAATTATTTTTGAGTGATTAAATCTAAGATTTCTCTTTCTCTCTATATATAGTATTATATATGTCAGGCTCCGAAAGAGATTTAGAAGTTTTCACTAAAATCATAATGATACCTACCTATTATATGATGATTATCTTACGAGTCAAAGATCGTAAGACTCTTAATAAATAATTATATTTATAACTAATTATAGTACATATAATTGGATAATAAAATACAATTATGGATCCCATGTCCCATGGTCAATTATAATTGCAGAAAATCGGTATCCCCTACTAATTAATAAAATAGGATAAACCCTAAGTTTCTCAATTTCCAATTCTATTTACATGAGGGTCCTAACATTTTATCTAAGTAAATCTATTCTTCACAATTCTTACTTTGTTGTTCTGGTCTTCCAAAACCCTCAACACTTCACATCTTATCCCACTCGAGCTTTCGTAATCGCTACCTGCAAAAGAGTCTATGGTGGGGTGAGTATACTGTGGCTCAATGAATGGGATGGTAACACTTTCAATGCTACGTACACACAAGCAATTTCAAATTAAGTTATCAAAACATATTCTATGCTTAAGCAATAATATGAATGAAGTATCTCATGTGATCTTCCACTAACTGATGTGAAATTTAGGGTTTACGCCCCTCTTAACCTTGGGTTGGGGATTCTGAAGCCACCATCAGTGCTTAGGTCATTACCCGATTTATTTATCTTATCACTTTGTTAATTATGATATTTTCTTAACTCAACAGTGAACGCTCTCATGCCTCTTTGCACCAGAAGGAGCAAAACCCTCAAGGCGCGACAATCCCCTAATCACTTAGTTCACACTTGGCGGAACAACAATCCTCTTGATTACTTCTGACGCATCCTGTAGCAGTGATGACCTTCAATCTCATGCAATGTCTCGTGGAAATGCATGTCAGGTTTTTAATTAGGTTCACTCCCTTAATTAATTGATTTAAAGTGTCCAAACAACATATACAATCATAATTAATTCTCATTCAAACAATGAAGCAACTACCAAGCATTTCATTTTACACTCATCACAACAAGCACATATCATACCTTTCTTATCACTTAAGATAGACATTGAACCCAAACCCCATAGACATAAACTTATCCAGTTTTACAATAGGTTAAATTAACTCGGCACCCTCTGTGCCATTTCTCTTAAATGTCAAACTAACCACTCAGGGTTGATTTATAATCATCATATCTGATACCTCTGTATCGTTTGTCTTAAATGTCAAACCAACCACTCGGGGTTGATGTACAATCCTCTTATCTAACACCTTTATGTCATTGCACTTCTCAAGTGCTCTATTATTCACATTTTCGAGAGCCAACAAGGTCGTCTCGTATTTTCTTTTTGATGTCCTCAAGACATTTGTATATTATATATATATATATATATATATATATATATATATATAATATATATATATATATACTACACATATATATATGTTCGTGACACATCTTTAATTAAGGACAATTCACTAGATACCTTATCTTACGTACTTACGAGGGGTAAGAAAATAGGACTATTAAGTTATAAAAATCAAAGTTGCACTCATGATTTGTATGGTTATGTTCATGAGTGTATTATATAGATGTAATAGGAAAATAAGTTTGCCTAGGTAAACGTACACATTCAGGAACCGACTTTGACATGTATACATAATGACATCCATAGACCCAATTCTAACTAAGCACACCTGCTCAGTAGCTATAGAAGGAAAAGCTAGGTTTTTATGTTCTGGTTTAATTTGGAAGAAAACAATTTTAAATCATGGGTTAAGCTTGTGGTTATAGCACTAGCAATATGGTGCTAAGTGCTATTATTAAGGTAATGATATTTAAACCTTTAGACCATACCGCCCACTATATTCTTTATGACTTTTTCCTTAACTCATCAAACCCCACTATGACTCAACTCAACAATAATCACATCAAATTGCGAACACAACAAACAGCAATTTCACATGTATAGCAATCAACATACAACACAACATGATAGCATATCATTAAGTTTCCTACTCACCTATTTAGGGTTGTCATAGTCTTAGCCATCATTAGGTGATTCTAACATGTAGTCCTTTCTCCGAATATGGTATCGAAGGGTCAACTACATCGACTCCACGCAATTTCCGTTGGATTTATCGATCTCTTGTTAACTCATATTTCTTCTCAAACTTCCCAATGCCTTTCCCTACACTCACATACACAGTTAGTTCACTGATGGCATGCACACACTTTCAAGTCTTCCCTTCTTAACTTGATTACTTAATCAAGCTGCTCAGGCCACCGCTATTACATCTATGACACCTCTTTTCCTACTCAATTTCACACATAGATACATTCGCTTTCTTCATACCATTCCCTCTTCCTCCTTGGTTTCACCTTTCCATTCTTTCTTCTCTCCTTTGTTGACATCTCCACCTATAGGGTTTCCCATCTGATGTGCTCAAATGACCAAAGCACATACACACAACAAATTGAAGCAATCCAATCAAAACCAAGTCTACAAATGAGGCGTGAATTCAATAAACTCCAAACCCCCTAAATGTCAAATGACTTCCACACAAATAACAATTAAGAATTACAATTACACAATTGCATTTTCTGAATTCAATTACACAATATACAACTAAAAGGGTATGAAATCAAAATTGAATTGTAACCCTAAAAATGGTGTGAATGAAATAACAAAAAGGATAAACTAATTCCTCACCAGATATTACTCATTAGTTGGGAATTACGATGGATTTGATGTTGTTGATATCGCACACAACAAGATCAAATCCCACTCGCCACACTTCTTTGAAGAAATGATAAGAGTTTTATGTGAAAAGGAGGAGTCCCTCACAGTTTCAAGTTTGAAAAATATTGTTCAAAAGTCCCTTATAAACCCTACTTAGCAAGTATTTATACATGCTCCAATTAGGGTTAAAATGTCCAAAGATTTACGCCCTATGCCACTAATGTGGCCGGTTCTAATTCAACCAAAATACAAGAAAATCAAAATGTCTAAAAAATAATTACAAAGTGACCGGTTCGAAGATAAAATAAAAAAAATACTAAGATGGTCTTCAAAGAGCCGGTTCTTCAAGTCAATTGAGTTTATCGCGGGCCATTGGATGTGAGTTCGATGATGTTTCCAATTTGATCAATAGTATAGATTATTTGGCATCCTGTAAAGATTGATCACTGTACCTGCTATAATACAATTCAAACATTATTAGATAAGGAAATGAATACATGTGAGCAATTTGGATCATACATCCAAATTAGGTTCCTTGACTATTGGGATCGCAGCGTAGATTCCCATTACCATCCTTTCTACCGATTTTCATCCTCACTCACGCTTCCATCACTATATATACATGAGCTACGCTTTACACATACCACGTACATACACACCCACATATTCTTATCCATATACATACATGCTTTGCACACCATGCACGCACTTGCACATGCACACACACGATCATACCACACACCTCATTACATGCACACACAGCTACACTTTATTATTCTCCTTTTTCCTTAAGTCTACATACGTACACGCCACTAGTGCATATATACACACATACTCCATTCACTTCTCACACCACCGACACACATACACAAACATACTCCACATACACTTCACACCACTAATACACACGCACCCACATATTTCGCACACACTACATTTATCTTCCATACCCACACTCACATGTTTACACCCCGCACATCATCTCATACTCATACATACATATCCCATATACACTATCCTCAACTTCCATATACATCACATACCCACACACCACACGTCTTTTGTACATATATGCACATACCACACACTCCACATACCATCCATATACACATACGTACAGCACACCTCACATCTTCTATACACCTATACATATACTCTAGACATCCTACACCTTCCATATATACACACCCTCACATGCCTCACGGCAATTCATACACACATACACAAACTACATACACCACACACCACCCATATACATACACTCCCTTCACACACACACATCCTGCATACACCACATACCCTTATATACATAAATGCTGTCCACCTGCATCACCTCGTACACATACGCACATACTCACATACCTACACCGCATACCATCTCTTACACTTACACACATACTCCACATGCCCATATACACACACATGTTGCACACACCACATACACTCACCCTTACACCCGCATACCTTCACCTACAAATGTACGCATCCTTACACATACACCATCTACCGCCACATACACCTATCTCCACATACACCACAAACCTCCATGCACACACACACACACACACATATTCCCCTATATTCACGCATTGCCACACACTCTCACATGCACTACACCTTCACCTGCACACACACATCTCTATATACATCACACTTACCTTCTGTATCTACACACACATATCTGCACCACATACCATTTCAGTACGCATACACACATACTCACACACCTACACACTCGCCTCTTCCTTTCCCACACATATTCACACATCCTTACATACATACCACCCACCATCACATACACCTATCTTCACATACACGATACACCTTTATTCACACACACACACATACTCATCCTACGCTCTGCACACCATCACACACTTACATACACATACCCCTACACATTGCATACTTCCACCCACATATACACATCCTTATGTACACTATCCTTCACCCACACACACATATTCTCACACACACCATCCTTTACCCGCACACATACCCTTGTACCTTCTCCCCTTGTTCGGAACCACAACCTTCGATTCTTTAGCGATTGCCGAAGTTTGAACTTTCAAAACAAGTTGCTCCTACTTGGAATCACGTTATCCTCATAGGATATTTCATCGTCTTTGTTGCCACAACCACTCACACCATCCTGGCACAACCATTTAGCCCGCACTAAGGGTTCCCTTCTCCACTTTTCCACTGCACCAGCCCGCTGCTGTTGCTGGGTCATTATCATCATTGCTGCCATTGCTATGGTCATTGTGGTCGTTGCTGTCGCCGTGGTTGGGCTCGCCATTGCTGTTGTTTGTCGTTGTTGCCATTGTTGTTGTTATAGCCACTATTGGAGTCATCGTTGCTGTTGCCATTGGGATCGTCATTGCAGTTGTTGTGGGAATCGCTGTTGCTGTTGCTGTTACGGTTGTTGCGGCTGTGGTTGTTGTTGCTGCTGCCATCGATAGATGGCCGTCGGTCGTCGTTCCTCACACACTTACACACCTACACACCGAACACCATATCTATATACATGCATCTCCACTTTTCTCCTTCGGCTGGGTGCTGTTGTCATTGTCATCGTTGTTGTTATTGCAATTGTTGGATTGTTGTTGCCACCAATGCTGCGGTTTTTGTCGTTGCTGCTATTGCTGTAGTTGTCGTTGTCGTGGTTGTTTTTGTTGTTGCCACTGTGTCACTACTGTTGTTGTCCCTTATAGTTTCCATTGCTATCATCTCCGTGTCGTTGTTGTTGTTGTTACAACTGTTGTTATAGTCGTGGTTGCCGTTGGGGTTGCTGCCATTGTGGTTGTCATTTGAGTAGTCATTGTCTTCTCTAAGTCGTTTCCTGTTACCGTGATTGCTGTTGCCGTGGTTGCCGTTGCCGCTAGAAGCACGCGATCGCGCACGTCAATGTCCCCACTTCCACGTTCGACTCCTTCTTCTGACTTGATGGCGACGATCTAAAGGGAAAGAAGAGAGATCTGAGACGTAAGGCAGGGAAGGGCGGGGGAGGGGGACGCTACGTGGGAGAAAATGAAGAAGAAGAAAAGAAAAGGAAGAAGAAGTGAAGGAGAAAGACGAGAGGGAAGAAGAAGAAGAAAGAAAAGAAAAGGAAGGGAAGGATGGTGTGGGTAGGATGGATGACGTGACCGGCACTGTTGCTGTAGCTGTTGTGCATCACGTTTAGTCCAATTGGCTATCTTCTCTTCTGTTTTTTTTTTTGTTGGGTATATGTGTGTGTGTGTGTATATTTATATTATATTATATTTTATATTGTAATGGCTCTATTTTAATATTTTGCTCATGCACAAAAATATCTTTAAGTTTTATATTTTTAGCATTTTATTATGAAAACTTACGTCTAAGCTAATCTAATTATCCAAAATATAAATATGCACTCTAAATTTTCATTATAAATTCCTAGACCTATAATTTAAATTAATTTTATTATTTAACCTAATATCATTTGAAAATTATGTTTTGGATAATTTATTCTTCTTATTGTTTAAATTTTTAAAACCTATCATTATCACAAAATAAAATAATATTTATTATTCTATTTATTTTTTTGTAATCGCTCATATAACTTTTCAAAATTTTTAGGACTTTACAATATATAACATATGAATTATATGTATCACACACACACACACACACACACACACACACACATATAGATAAATATATTCTACTTATTTATTATATATAATGTAATACTTCAGAACCTGTTATAATCTATTATGTGTACTTACTAAGTAGCAACATGCTAAGGTTCTAAATATTCATTTCCATTATACATTCATTAGTGATTTCACCCTGTTCTATTTTGCTCATGATCTTTTCAATTATAGGATCTCCAATTTGTGTTGTCTTAATTTGATCAAGGAGACTTAGTTGAATACAAAGAGTAGCTAACTTGGATCCTACTTTATGTGTCACCATCTCTAATTCTAACTTGTGCATGTCTTCTAATATTTGTCTTTGAGAGGTGATTAGAGTCGCAATATTAATTTGCTTCTTTTGACTTAGGGCATTTGCAACAACATTTGGTTTCTCAAGGTGGTATTGAATCTCCATATTATAGTCATTTATCAATTATAGCCACCTTCTCTACCCCATATTCAGATCTTCTTGTGTGAATAAGTATTTCAAGCTCTTGTGGTCTATGAAAAATTTGCACTTCTCACCATACAAGTAATGTCTCAACAATTTCAGCACTAAAATCATAGATCTAACTCTAAGTCATGTTTAGGGTAGTTTCTCTCATATGGTTTTAGCTGGTGAGAGGCATAAGTGATGACTCTCATTCTTCATGAGCACGCATCCTAAACCTTGAGTAGATGTATCACTAAATATCTCAAACTCTCCCTGATGAGGATCATCTAGCACCTAAGAGGACATAACCTAAGAGGACATAACTGAAATCCCAAGATCCATTGCAAGAAATTGGAGAACCAATGACCCGAGCTAGAGCAAAGAAGATGAATGATGCCCTACAAAGATTAGTCATGGACCTACAAGCCAAAGAATCAAATTACATGAAAGGAGAACCGACACCTATCAATGTGATTTACGTTTCCATGGAGGGATGCAAAGATTTGAAGTCCTAAAATAGAAAATGTTGTTTATTAAACCGAAAAGGAAAGAGGATTTGCGATTTTGTTTTGCTATGCTTTAACTAGTTACTTGTTTTGGTTCATGAGAGGATAAGGATGCAAGTAAGATTAGGAAACTTAGGTTTTTGTATCTTATTGTTGCATGTACTCCTTATAAAACATGAAAGGGGCTGGCATAAAAGAGAACATTGAATATTGAAATTACAATACACTTTCTTTTTGTGAAAAGAAACCCTCTTCTTGTTCTTTGCAAAAGAACTCTCCTTTGGAATTCTTCATTTGAATTACTAGAGGAAATCTCTTAATTGATAACTTAAGTTTTAGTCAATAGGTGTGATTGGGGTCTAGTTTCGTGCTACTTATTCGAGATGATCCTCGAGGAATTGATTCAAATAGTGTACATCGGGTTCTAGGTTTAATATACCTAGGGTTCACGCATCATTTGGTATTAGAGCTTCGGCTTCTTGAATCAAGTAATCTCTATCATTTGTTTATTTGCTTGTTGTTCAATTCCATACTCTTTGTTCATGCCCTAAATTTGTATAATTTTTTTTTTTGTTTCGGTCATAAGAACAATTAGGGACCGACAACAAACAAGTCTAGCTTAGTCATTGCAAATCAATTGTGATTCAATTCTTATTCCTTCTTTGAAGAACGCGTATAAAAAAAAAATCACAATTCGATTTTGGAAGAAATCCAATTGTGGAAATCACAAAAGAAAATTTTGTTTTGGTAAGTTACAATTCAATTGCCATAATATACTTTCCAATTCCAACCGCAACACATATCTTTGTTTTTCTAAATTGTGCATCCGAATTACATTCCATGACCCTTGTTATATTCGGTGTAAATTTGTGTGTCCTTTAAATTGCGTGATAGGGGATTGTTTTGATTTGTTTCCGAAAATTAGTAGTAAGAGCTTGTCATATCCATTGGAACTTACACTTATTCTCAATTGTATCGTAACTTGAAACTGAAAGTGATCATTAGGTGTTAACTTAGTAATTGTGTTGAGGAGTTTTCCAATCCGAGTTCCTAGCAAAGGATTGTAAGAGTGGGTTATGAGGACATTATTGTGAGAGATATACACGAGTGGATTGTGAGAGTATTACTACTTGAGAGCAATATACGAGTGAATTGTGAGGAGCGTATTTTATGTGTGATATTAATTATTGTTTAACTGTAGAAATATGTCGAGACAAAACACAGTTGGAGGTGAGAATAGGTTGATGTTTGAGGAGTTGATGGGAGAGATGAAAAGAATCTTGACTGGTGAGCTTAAACAAATCCATGAAAGAATGGATAAGATAGAGAGGAGTAGAGAATTGTTTAGCAGTACTATTGTTAGGTAAGGCGTAGGTAGATTGATTAGAGGAGGAGTTAGGATAGAAGAAGGTGGGGATTCTGACTTTGGTGAATAGCATAACGTGAGGGAGAGAGGGAATACCTAGAGGCGGGACAGTAGTTTAGGAAGTATTAAGATGAAAATACCCTCGTTTTAGGGGAAAAATGATCCAGAGTTACACTTGGAGTGGGAGAAGAAGAAGGATCATGTATTTGAATGCCACAACTATAATGAGGAGAAGAAAATCAAATTGGCTACAGTTGAATTCTCAGACTATGCTAGTGTGTGGTGGGACCAGCTAGTACGTAATAGGCATAGATATGAGAGCGACCTGTTAGTACCTGGGATGAGATGAAGACTATTATGCAGAAGCGGTTTATCCTTAGTAATTACCATAAGTATTTGCTTAGGAAGTTTTAGGGATTGATACAAAGTCTAAGAGTGTAGAGGACCACTATAAGGAAATGGAGATAACCATGATTAGAGCTAGTGATAGGAATCAAAATCCTACAAGACCTATCATTAGGGCAAGAGCCAAAGGATTTCAAATCTTAGCGATGAGGGTCCTCTTTGAACAAACTGATCCCGGAATTATTTATATACTAACCTCTTTTCTATTACTTATGTATTGTGTATTCCAGCAGGCACGCTTATGGGGCTTTACAGGGCGATGGATAAACTTACTAAGACTCAGCTTGTGGGTTATCCATGGATAACCTAAATCGAAGATGAGTTGGATCGACGAATTAATTTGAAGAATTGGCATGTTGAAGACTATTTTTATTTTTTTGTTATTTTCTTGGAACCATTTATTTTGTAAGTTTTTGGGACATTTTATTTGATTGTAATTTGTGTTTTAGGACCAGCCACCCTATAGTGGTATAATTGTAATTTTCCAGTCATTTTAACTCTAAAGGGAGCAAGTATAAATACTTGCTTAAGTAGGGTTTTAGAGGTGGAGAATATACTTATCTTTGCTGCAAATTTCTTGAGAAATTAGGGTTCATCTTAAGTTTTCATAAGGACTCTTATCAATTTCATCCTTAGAATTGTGGCGAGTTGCAACCTAGGAAATTGTGAGTAATATCAATTCCTAAGTTGATTTTCCTTTTCATAACTAGTGTGTAATATCTAGTGTTGATTAGGGTTGGTTCTTGGTTCTTATTTCACGTCAATTGTAGGATCCTTTTATCATTATATTGTGTTCAATTTAGTGAAATTGGTTCCTAGATTGTCTTGTTGAATGTAAATTTTCCAACTGCGTGTGGAATTGGTAGTTGCATGGAGTTCATTCACATAAAGAATTCACACCATTTAGTAGTCTTAATAATTTGAATTTCATTTTGATCTTGTGTTGTGTGCTTAATTCCATTGAGCACATCATCATTTGGTGTTGAGATTAATTGATTAACAAATTGGATTATAAAGGCATTTTAGGGTTTACGTCGAAGTAAGGGTTGTGACCAGATTTGTTTTAAAGTTGTTTCAATTGTTTGATTGCATATCATTTAATTCAATTTAAGGCATATCGGCTAGAGTGGAGGAGGATGATGAGGCGATAATGACTAGATTCATTAATGGGCTAAATTGGGAAATTGCCGATGTGGTAAATTTACACCATTACTTAGACATGAAAGAATTGTTGCATAAAGTAATCAAAGTGGAGCGCCAAATGAAATATAGGAGTAATTAAATCTTTGGGGTGACTTCCAACTCTTCATAGAAGTTTAATTGAAAGAAGAACTCCACAGATTCAAAGCCTAAAGAGGACATGAAGGATAAGAGTCCAGTTGCTGCATTAAAGGGAAAAACTGACACTAAACCCTCTTCCAGAACTAGAGATATCAAATGTTTTAGATGTTAGGGATTTAGACACATTATATCTCAATGTCCAAATCAAAGAGCTATGATCATTCATGACAATGGGCATGTAGAGAGCGTCAGCTTTGAGGAGGATGAGGAGTTACCATCACAGGAGTATGAGGACATTGACTTGGAGGGACCCGTGAGTGGGGAGTTATATGTCACAAGGAGAGTACTCAGTGTACAATCCTAGGAGGATGGTGAGGGGATCTAACGCGAGCATATATTTTATACACGGTGTCATGTGTAGAATAAGGTATGTAGTTTGATAATCGATAGTGGTAGCTGCACTAATGTTGCTAGCACTCTACTGGTAGATAAGATGTAGTTGAAAGCTATGAAACATCTAAGACCATATCGATTACAATGGTTGAATGAATGTAGGGAAGTAAAGGTGACCGGGTAGGTTCTTATAGCCTTTTCCATAGGGAGTTATAAAGATGAAGTTATGTGTGATGTGGTACCTATGCAGGCTAGTCACCTATTGTTAGGATAACCCTCACAATTTGATAGGAAAATTACATATGTTGGGTATAAGAACCAATTTTTTTTGGTGCTAAATGAAAGGAAAGTGGTTCTCATGCCATAAAAACCATGGGAAGCTTGTGAGGATCAAGTGAGGATTGCAAAAGAATTTCGAGAGAAACACTTGAGTGTACGAGAGAAGAGTGAAGAGAAAAAGAAGAAGAGTGAAAAACAAACACTAGTGAGTAAAGTGGGAAAAGACACTCAAACACAGAGAGCAGAGAGCATGGCGAGGAAGAGTGAGGTCAATAGTGCAATGCTAGCCAAGCAACAATTACTTATACTTATGTATAAAGATTTATATTTTACTAATGCTGACTTTAATCCTGTTTTGCTTAGTGTGGTTGTGTCTTTATTATAGGAATATAAGGACTTGTTCCTTGAAGAGGTGCCCGTAAGGCTTACCTTCACTGTGAAGGATAGAGCACCAAATTGATTTTATGCCAGGTGCATCCATTCTTAATTGGCCAGCCTATAGAACTAATCCCGAGGAGGCTAAGGAAATTTAGAGACAAGTTGATGGATTGATGGAGAAAGGGTTTGTGCGAGAAAGTCTCAGCCTGTTCTCAGTTTCGGTCATCTTAGTCTTTAAGAAGGACAAAACATAGCGCATGTGCGTTGGCTGTAGGGCAATAAACAAAATCATAGTTAATTACATATATCCTATCCCTAGATTAGATGACATATTTGATGAATTGCATGGCGCACATTTATTTTCTAAAATTGACCTAAAGAATGGCTACAATCAAATTCGTATGAAAGAAGGAGATGAGTGGAAAACTGCATTTAAAACCAAACATGGGTTATATGAATAGATGGTAATGTTTTTTAGGTTAACAAATGCACCTAGTACTTTCATGAGATTGATGAATCATGTTCTATGGCATTTCATTGGAAAATTTGTAGTCGTCTTTTTTGATGATATTTTGATTTATAGTAGAACATTAGATGATTGATGGGTGTTGAATCCAACAAAAATAAAAACCTACTCTTAGACAATTATATGATTTGCATATAGTGGTGTGTAGGGTCGAATCCACAGGGATTGGTTAAATATATTTCTATTCAAAGAGAATAAAGAGGAAAAGAAAAATGGGGGGTCTTGTTTGTGAATCAAAATAATGTTGAAGCAAGATAATAAAATCGAATATTGATAAAAACCTAGCCAAAGGAATCAAGATAGTTTAATTCTAGGAATTGATCATCGATGCAAATGTCTTCTATCCTTATTTCTAGATAAACTGGTTATGGTTATTAACAAGCTCTAATAACCTATCTCTCCTTACTTCTTCAATAATCAAAACAAGCTCTTTGATTACTTCTCTTATCGATTAGACAACCCTAAACAAGCTCTTAGGATTTAATCTATCAATAGCATTAAAAACAAGAGAGACCATTAATTCATGCCAGTAGATTATAAGATAACCTATTTAAACAAGATCATACATCTCCATAACATGAATTTGATCATCTATTTTATAATCAAACATGTTATTGTGTCACCGAGACTAGAACTATCAAACAATTACGGATTTGACGTGCTAGTTGACAATATATTAACTTGCTAATTGAGTAGAAGAGCTCTAATTCATACCAATCAACAAAGATAATAATGACAAGATGTTCAGAAGATATATGAATATCTAAAAACAAAGAATAGATTAAATACAAATCAATTAGATCTCACAATTCGTGGAGAATCAAACTTCTATGACCCTTTGGCTAGAAAATCTACTTAGCTACACATGTTCATCATCAAAACGACAATTAAAAGTAAAAACATAACAAGCCTCTGTTCCCAGTTTTTGCTCTGCCTCCCTCCTTCCTTCTTGTCTCCAAGATGATCCCAGATGATCATAACCCTCTAGGGTTAGTTCTATTTATATTGTTAAAGGAATGGCAGGTGATCTTTTGTTAGCAAGATACGAAAATATCTTTCCTTTTTCAAGTAAATCTCGAGAAGAAAATAATCGTCCGCCTGGCACACCCTACAACACGGCCGTGGGTCAAGCCTTGCCTTCCTCTGTGTATAATTCACATAGTGTACCACGGCTTCAACCACGGCAAGATCCCAAGCCGTGTCATCCTCTGGTCGAAGTTTCACAATTTCTCTTCCTTATTTAGTATATAGCATGGCTTCATCAAGCTTCCACCACGGTTTCCACCACAGTTGCCACCACGGCTTCCACCACGGCCGTGTCACAAGCCGTGTCTCTCTCCTTCTCATGCAGTGTGTAGCACGGTTTGCACCATGGTCGTATCTCAAACCGTGCCTCCTTCTAGACAGATACACGGTCATGTACTTCAACTGTGTAGTTTCTTGTGGCTTCAAAACTAAGTATACGGCCGTGTACTTCAACTACACGCCCATGTACTTTCCTCCGGCGGTGTAAATCCTTGTCTTTGATCCAAGTTGTAGATGACTTTTCTAATTTACTTGAATTAGCACCCTTGACTTCATTTAACTTGATTTATCACCATAATAGAATTAAGTACCATTTCCTTATGATTTCTATAAAATCTATAATAAATTAACACACTTCATACTATAAAGATTGAGTATAAAATGGCTCTATCAATGATCATGTATAACATCTGCAGAGTGTGTTTATCATTTAAGGGAAAACCAATTATATGATAATTTCAAGAAGTGCACGTTTTGTACGGAAAATGTGGTTTTTCTTGGTTTTGTTGTAGGTGCAGATGGAATAGCTGTGGATGAGGAGAAGGTGAAGGCAATTCGGGAGTGGCCAACACCAAAGAATGCTAATGAAGTTAGGAGCTTCCATGGACTAGCTAGTTTTTATAGACGGTTTGTGAGGGACTTCAGCTCCATTACCGCTCCATTGAATGATCTTGTCAAGAAGAATGCCGAATTCAAATGGATGGAAATACATGATGTCGAGTCTAATTTTTAAATTTCCCATTCCTAATCCGATATAGACTAGACCCTATACTCATCTATTATAGATCCTCGACTTGAGTTAGGAATTTCGTTTAATTTTGGAGTCGCTACCCAACTGTTGTTGGGAAAGATTGAATTAAGACTAATGGAGCGGATTAGTCTTAATTTAGACCACTAGTCGTCGTGATTTCCTCTTCTCGTTTTTGTGAAAAGAGGAAAAGGGAAAACCAAAGTTTCTAAGTTCGGAGACTAACCTATTAAAACTCTAAGGTTACCACCTAATATCCTAAAATTTATTCCATTTAGAAATGTCTTTTATTTTTGTTGCCTTTTATTGTGTTTTTTGAGTGAATTATTTTAAGAAAATGATTTTTTTATTCTTTTTAAGGTTGCCCCAAATGGGTGCCTACGTACCTGCTATTCAGGATCAAACAAGCCGTAGTTCGCTTTTCTTGAAAACTTTGAGTGTGTTTGTAAATTTTAATTGTGAAATCTCTTTTGATTTATGCTTTTACCATTTTGGGATTTTTCTAAAAATCTAAGCCTAAGCTTTAATTTGATTTTTTGAAAATAATTTTAAGGAAAACATCAATTTTGGATTTATTTTGAGAAAATGATTTTTCTAAGTGATAAAACTATTTTTTTTCTATTTTTTGACTTATTTCTACTATTATAAAATATTATTATTATTTATTAATTTTTATATAATTTTTTTATAATTTTTATTTTATTAAAAATTTTCTCCTAGATTTTTATCTACCCTATTTTAAAATCTAAATTTTATTATCATTTTTCTAATATTTTTATAATTTTCTACATTTTTATTATTTATTATTTTGATTATATTTTTTCTTTTTATATTATTAAATCCTAAAAAATCTAATTTCTAACATTTTTCTATTTATTGAAATATAAATAACAAATATCAAATAAGTAAATAAATAACAAATAAGTAAATAAATTAATTTGGAATGAATAAAATAAACCAAATAAATAAATAAACAAAAATATTAAAAAAAATCAGAAAATCCGACTTACCTGGATTCGGGTCGGTGCGCGGGTTGGGTCGGGTCGATCGGATGCGGCGGCGGGGAGTGCTCGTTGATGGCGTTCCGGCGGCCTTCTTCAGCGGTTGAGGCGTCGAATCCTAGGTTATCGAGGGTGAGGGATCCAATGGTGGCGGTAGTTTGCTTCAGAAACGCCTCCTGGTGGTTGCCCAACTCTTACTCGGCGGTCGCGGCTTCAAAAAACTCCGGCGGACTTCGATTCTCTCTTTTCTCTCACTTTCTCTCGCTTTTTATCTTTCTTCTCGCTTCCTCCTCTATTTATAGCCGCTCACAAACTCCTTCGGATAAGCTCAAATCCGCCGATTTGGATAAACCCATTTTTTTCCGTTTCGGATTCGGCCTTATCTCGGCGATTTGATGTTAATCCCTTGTTTTTTTTTGTGATTTATCTGATGGATTTGGCTTTATCTCGACAGTAATCCAAAAGATTTGAGGAAAAATGAAAGATTCCGCCTTCGTCGGACCTGCTCCAGCTTTCTCTCTCGTCTGTTCGAGCGAAGGAGACGATCACGCGTGACATGCGTGACTTTCCCTGGCCAATCATGCGCTGCCACGTGGCAGCTTGAGGCAAAAGCGGAAAAAAATTGCATGGAGTGCTCGGGGGGATTCGAACTGGGGACCTCAGGCTTCACGCACGTTTCCAGGCGCATACACGAGCCAGCTGAGTTAGCCCATTTTCCCGATTTTATTTATTTCGCAAATTGCATATATGCAATGTGATTTTTTTATTTTTTTGTATTTTTTTGAAATTTCAAAAATTTGTAAAAATTATTTAATCCTTATTATTGACATTTCTAAAATTAGTTCTCAAAATTGATGTGTTTTCCTATTTATTTTTATTTTTTGAATATTTTTACTATTTTTGCCAAATTAGGAAAAATTGGAAAAAAATTGGAAATTGATTATTATTAATCATTATTGATTCTTAGGGTAAAAATGGGGTGTTTACACATGAGCAGGCATTTTAGACTCTGAAAGGTAAGTTAACTAACGTACATTTGTTAATATTACCTAATTTTGAGAAAGTTTTTGAGATCGAGTGTGATGCTTTCGGGAAAGGTATTGGTGGTGTGATAATGTAGGATTTCAAACCAATAGCCTACTTCAGTGAGAAACTCAATGGTGCTGCTCTAAATTATCTTATGTATGACAAGGAGTTGTATGCCTTTGTGAGGATGTTGCAAACGTGGCAGCATTATCTATGGCCTAAGGAGTTCATCATCCATTCCGATCATGAGAGTTTGAAGTACCTGAAGACGTAAGGAAAGTTGAATAAGAGGCATGCCAAATGGTTGGAGTTCATCGAGACCTTTCCATACATCATCAAATACAAGCAGGGTAAGGAAAATGTAGTAGCTGATGCACTATCTAGAAGGTATTCTCTATTAACTTCTTTACATACTAAGCTGCTTAGTTTTGAATGCATGAAAGACTTGTATGAACATGATGCTGACTTTAGTCAGATTTGGGTTGTTTGTTCTAAAAGTGGGTATGCGGACTTTTATAAGCATGGGGGATATTTATTTAGGAAGGATAGATTATGTGTGCTTAAAAGTTCCATACATGAGTTGTTAGTGAGGGAGACACATGGGGGAGGTCTCATGGGACACTTCGGTGTTAAGAAAACTTTAGACATTTTGCATGAACATTTTTATTGGCTTAAGAAGAGACATGATGTGCAAACTATGTGTGATAAATGCATTGCATATAGAAAGGCTAAATCCAAAGTAATACCTTATGGGGAGTATCTCCCATTACCTATGCCTAGTCGCCTTGGACTGACATATCCATGGATTTCATATTAGGTTTACCTTGATCTCAGAGTGGCAAAGATAGCATATTTGTTGTTGTTAATAGGTTTAGTAAAATGACTCATTTTATCGCATGTTCTAAAACTAATGATGCACGACATATCATTGATTTGTTCTTTAGGAAGATTATATGATTACATGGTTTACCTAACTTTATTATGAGTGATAGAGATGTGAAAAATTTTGAGCCACTTTTGGCATACTCTCTAGAATAGGCTAGGCACAAAATTACCGTTTTCCACTATGGCATATCCTCAAACTGATGGACAAACATAGGTGGTTAACATGACACTTTCCACATTGTTGTGTGCTGTGCTTGATAAAAATTTGAAACAATGGGAAACATGTTTACCTCATGTGGAATTTGCATATAATAGGACAATACATTCTACTACATCATATTCTCCATTTGAAGTTGTGTGTGGTTTTAATCCCTTAACTCCATTGGATATATTGCCTTTACCTACTAATGAGTTTATTGATCTTGATGGAATGAAAAAGGAAGAATTTGTTAGGGATTTACATACTCAGATCCGGGCTAACATCGAGAAGAAAAACGAACACTATGCTCGTTAGGCCAACAAGGGATGCATCAAAATTTTGTTCCATCAAGGAGATTGGGTTTGGGTGTACTTGAGGAAGGAACGATTTGCCGAACAACGGAAGTCCAAATTGCATCCAAGGGGCGATGGACCTTTCCAAGTCGTGGAGTGAATAAACGACAATGCTTACAAGATAGACTTGCCAAGCCATAATGGTAATGTAAGCGCTACCTTTAATGTTTCTGATCTTACTCTTTATGATGCAGGTGATTCGAGGACGAATCTTTTTGACGAAGGAGGGAATGATGAGGATCATCTAGCACTTAAGATGACAGAACTGAAATCCTAAGATCCATTGCAAGAAATTGGAGGCCTAATGACCTGAGCTAGAGTAAAGAGGATGAATGATGTCCTATAAGGACTAGTCATAAACCTATAAGCCAAGGAATCAAATTACATGAAAGGAGAACCAACACCTATTAATGTGATTCACGTTTCCATGGAGGGATGCAAGGATTTTAAGTCCTAAAATAGAAAATGTTGTTTATTAAATCGAAAAGGAGAGAGGATTTGCAGTTTTGTTTTGCTATGTTTTAGTATTTGTTTTGGTTTGTAATTTAGCATAACTAGTTACTTGTTTTGGTTCATGAGAGGATAAGGACGCAAGTTAGATTAGGAAACTTAGGTTTTGTATCTTATTGTTGCATGTATTCCTTATAAAACCGTGTAAGGGGTCGGTATAAAAGAGAACATTGAATATTGAAATTATAATACACTTTCTTTTCATGAAAAGAAACCCCCTTTTTATTCTTTGCAAAAGAACTCTCCTTTGGAATTCTTCATTTGAATTACTAGAGGAAATCCTTTAATTGATAACTTAGGTTTTAGTCAACAAGTGTGATTGAGGTCTAGTTCCGTGCTACTTATTCGAGATGATCATCATGGAATTGATTCAAATAGCGTATGTCAGGTTCTAGGTTTAATATACCTAGGGTTCACGCATCACTCCCCCTGTTTTAGGTAGGGCTAACATTAGAGCTGTCACCAAATTTTTCTTTAGTGTTTTGAAGCTATTTTCACATTCATCACTCCACATAAATTTGACCTTTTTCTTTTTCAATTAGGTTAAAGGAGTTGCTATACGAGAGAATCCTTCTATAAAGCGTTTGTAATAGCTAGCTAGCTTTAGAAAGCTTTTGACCTTTGTCATAGTTCTTGGTCTAGGCCAGTCAATAACTACTTTCACCTTCTTAGGATTTATCGAAAAGCTATTCTTGTTTACCACATGTCTTAAGAAGGATACTTATTTCAACAAAATCTTACACTTGTTGAACTTAGCATATAACCTCTCCTCCCATAGTCTTTCCAAAACTACTCTAAGATGGGTTTTATGTTCTTCCTTACTCTTGGAATAGATGAGGATATCATATATGAATATCACTATAAACTGATTTAACAAGTCCCTGAGAACTCTATTCATTAAATCCATGAAAGCAACTAGAGCATTTGTTAATAAAAAAGGCATTATTAGAAATTCATAATGCTTGTATCGAATCCTGAAGGCAGTCTTTTGTATGTCTTCTTCCTTGATCCTTAAATGATGGTACCTCGATCTCAAAACAATTTTGGAGAAGGCCTATGTTGTCTGTAATTGGTCAAATAGATCATCTATTCTAAGGAAGGTGCTTATTGTTGTTCATGACTAGGTTCGACTCCTTATAATCGATGCATAATCTCATGCTCCCATCTTTCTTCTTAACAAAGAGTACTAGAGCATCCTATGGCAAGACACTTAACTTGATAAACCCATTATCTTGCAACTATTGAAGTTGAGTCTTCAACTCTGATAATTCAGTGGGTGCTATTTTATAAGGCGCCTTAGATATTGGTGTTGTTCTCGATACCAAATCAATATAGAATTCTGTCTTTTTGACCTGCGATAAGCTTGATAGATTTTCGGGAAAGACATTTGCATATTCTTTCACAATATATACATCTTCTAACTTCATAATTTGTTTGGTTTCCATTGATAATGCCGATGTTCTATTCTTATCCCCAAACTCATATGTAGAAAGAGTTGCAGGCTTTTGTGCATTCAACTTGAACACTATTAGATCTTTATTGGGGAAATTTAAAAAAATAATTAGATTGCGACAATCTATAGTGACATAATACTTGGATAGCCAATTTACCCCTAAAATCATATTAAATTCCGTCACCTTTAACACAAACAAATTTGTTGGTATTTCCTTTCCCTATATTATGATTCCCACATCCCTACACATTTGATCTAATCTTCCTTCCACTTTAAAAGGAATATTCACAACCATAACATAATTTAACAGTATAGATTTTAAACCACACATATGCATGAAGATAGGTGATATGCATAAATGTGTTGCACTCGTATCAAATAATACATAAGTTGCATTTGAATTTATAAGCAATGTACCTACAATGGTGTCTTAATCTAGAGCATCCTATTGCTATTGTTGTTGTAAAGCAAATATACGACTGGTGCTCTCTGTCTCATTCTAGGGTGTTGAGGTCTACCCATTAGTTTTCTAGGTGGATGTCTTACTAGTTGTTATGTTGAAATCTATTGGGGTACTGTAGCTATCTGGTTATGGGTAGCACCACACTTAAAGGATTTGTGCCTCCTTTGCTTAAAAGTATAGCAAAATGTCTATGGGATTGATTTCTTTGTGTAATTTATGCTGAGATGTGCTATCTTATCACCAAAAAAAAAAAGTTGCCCTTTTAAGCTAACTGCATTGATGCAATTTATGTGGTCCCAAACGCCTAGGACATCTTCTTCCAGGTCTTGCCTATGGTAGTAGAGATAATGCTAGAGGAGTAGCCCTTGTCTAAAGAGGTCTAGGCACGAAAGCCACAAGTTTGGCTTGATATATTGTAGGCCTTTTTCCTTTATCAGCATAGGATATACTTAAGGCATGTCTTTTCCTTTAGGTGATTCCTCGATCTACAGGATAGTTGTTTCTCTGTTCTCCTTCTACTTTGCTCCAGGATCTTTGCTTTATTGACAACCTCTATATAAGTGGGTAATTGGAAGGACCCCACCTCATGTTGGAGGTTAGGCTTTAAGTCTCTCATAAGCCTTCTTGCCTTAGAGACATCACAAATACGAACTGCTTCAAGTAAGAGCTTAATCAAGAGGTTTAGCTTTGCTTCATATGCCTCTATAGTTTGGTTGCTTTATTGGCAGTTATAGTACTTTGCCTCCATTTGGTTTTTGATGCTACTAGGAAAGTACTTTTCATAAAACAACTCCTTGAACCTTTACCATTGAATAGGAGCTCTTGCGAACCTAGACATATTAGTCCGCCAATCCTTAGAAGACCCCTTCAACATAAATGCTGCAAATTTCACTTTCCTATCTTTTAGCACCATGAAGGCCTCAAATGCCTTCTCAATTTCAATGATCCAATGTTCAACTTTTATTGGATCATTAACTTGTGGATGAAACTCATTTGCTAGCTAAACAAACTTGTCCAGTTCATATGGTTCTTTTGCAAGCCTAGCATGTAAACCTCGGAAAATTTCAATTCAAGAATTAGTATGAAGGAAAAATCTTAAGAAATATGTCGAAAAAAAAAATATGAAAAACTAACTGTAGAATTAGATTTGCCTTACAATATGCAAACCAACTAACGTATCTAAACCTAACAAATTCAAAACCTAACCGCATTGTGATGATAGAACATTGCCTTAGGAAAACTAAACTTAAATTTGGATGTTTGAAAAGCCAAATTCAATTCCCAAAATTTTAGAACCAAACGTCAACATTAAGATTTCCTTTTGACTTAAGAAAAATTAACGTTGAGCTTAGAAAAACCTAAGATTTGATTTGAACGAAATTGAAACTTAAACGACGATGAACTACCCTACAATTAGTTTGAAGAAAACCCAACATTTAATTGAATCTAACTCCACAAATAATCAAATTGTGTGAAACAAAAATAGGCAAAATCTAAACATGAACTTAAACCAATTCTTAGAAGTGGCATTGAGAGGAGAAGACGTATGGCCATATTTGAACCCTTAAATGACCTAATCCAAAGCCTGAATTTAATCTAAAACTTCCCCTATTTAAACCATCATCAAAGCCCAATTAACCACAAGAAAACAAGGAGAATTGATAGCCTAAGACAAGCTAAAGATCTCTTAACCCATGTGAGCTTTCAATTGGGAACTAGAGGAGTTAAATGGAAAATAACTAGAATTAGCCTAACTAAGTGTAAGGGCAACTAAAGACTAACTAAATGGCAGCTAATGGGGGGACAAATTTGATGCCTAATCACCCTTAGATGACGGATATGTCCCCTTAGACTTGATCCTTTATCCCTTGGATAAAGCTATTGCTTAATTAACCTATGCTAATGACTAATGGACATTCCACTTTAACTTACTATCTAATTTTCTGATTTCCTACAACCCATTCCTCCTTACGTAACCTCCCTTCATTTGGAAAAGCTCCACATAAAAACTCTCAAAAAAAATAAAAAAACCAAATACCCTAAGAAACAACTCCACAAATTTGTAGCAAGCACACACCTACAATACAGTCATCAACTATATTTTCCCTTTGATTTTCATCTCGAATTCACCACCTTTTGACCAACACATGAAATCCCCACCCTTCTAGAACATTAGTACAAGGACATTCGTAGCAAGCACACACCTATAACTCGTGGTAATGACTAATGGACATTCCACTTTAACTTATTATCTAATTTTCTAATTTCCTACAACTCATTCCTCCTCATGTAACCTCCCTTCATTTGGAAAAGCTCCACACAAAAACTCTCAAAAAAAAAAAAAAAAACCAAACACCCTAAGAAACAACTCCACAAATTCGTAGCAAGCACACACCTACAATACAATCGTCAACTCTATTTTCCCTTTGCTTTTCATCTCGATTTCACCACATTTTGACCACCACACAAAATCCCCACCCTTCTAGAACATTAGTAAAAGGAAAATACTCTCAAGAACCTTTAAAAAATCCCTAAATATTTAGTCAAAAATCATATCAAACAAGAGTCCCCCAAGTTATCCCTTGTTCTATCATTGTAGCGCACCTCTGAGTCACATTAGCTGACCATGCCCTTAACTACCTCCAATTAAGCTCATTTTCTGGTATCATCAACACCACTCAAGAGGCTATTAGGGGAGCTAAAGATCCTAGAAAAATCAAAGCTTAAAGCCACCCCAAGAGGTAGAGAAAAGGAGGAATTCCAGTGCCTTGACTTCAATGTGTAGGAATCCTTCACTCTTATGTTGATGTTACTTTCTTTTCTTATAATATTTCAATTCCAAAACTTAGGATAAAGTTATATTTCTTTAGTCCTATAAATTTGCATGTTTATTGAAGTGTATTTAGCTTAGGAAAAATTTTAGAAATGTAATTCCCCTTTGAAGATGTAAAACCATGGAGCTTCATTATTCTTTAGTAGCTTGTATGTTGAAGCTTGTAGAAAAACCAATAGAGATCAGAATTTAGAAATTATTGAGCCTTCTAAATGGCTAAGCTAAGTATATAATCAAACATATTTTGACCCACCCCATGCTCTCTAGGTTATAAGAACAATCGGATGGAGAAGAAGGACCACTTTTTGTAGTGAAAAATTGGAAAGATGTGCAAGATGTATCCAAGAGCTTCAACCGTGGCAAAATTAACAAAAAATGGAAATTTCCTTGTTTCTAGAACTTTAGAATGCCAAAATATCAGTAGGAAAAATTTGAAATTAAAACTCTTAAAAGAAAGTACCAAATTAACACAGGTAAAAAAGGAAAAGCACAACCAAAGCATTGGAAAAGACACTTAAGACCCTTATGCTAAATTTTGAAATTTCCAAAAGAAAATAGAGGAAACATAAGCTATTTGAGAGTCTAAAATATGCTCCAAATGGTTAAGGTTAATTCAATAAGGTTAGAAGATCAAATTAGATAAAAAAGAGCCTTAAATTGAATATACACTAGGTGTACCTGATCTGTTCGGGCACTAGCATACTGTTCTAAAGTCCAAATGATTAAAATGACTTTAGAAGTAGAAAGAACATTAAAAATCCTTTGAAACGACTATAAATATGCAAAAAAGGAATTTAAAACGAAAAAGTTATGAAGAAGATACTAAAACCTTCAAATATAGGAAAACTGACAAAACTTGCAAAACTAGTATAAGTTAGTTTTGACCTAAACTTATGAAATTTTTTTGTCTTATCAGGTGATGCGGTATTCGAGGATGATTTGCCACTTGACTATTATAACTAGAGACCATATGGCCAAGTGAGTGATAGATTCGATGATTACTATACCTTAATTATGCTTGTAATTAGTACATTTGCATGTTGTAATTATTTGATATTTGAACTGGATTTGTATATGGGGGTACCACAGGCTATTGAATGTGCTTGAATACGGTGTTTGATTGCTAATTGAACTTAATTATACCCGGTTAAGTGAATTCTTCTTTCCTTTACATTTAGATTGTAGAAATTGAAATTGTTTGTATAAATTGTCATGGATGCCAAATACTTTGACCTAAGTCTATTTGGCCTTAAATGAAACAAATCAAGCATCATGAAGTCTTGCATGTAAGAAGGCTATCAGCATCATGCGGTGGTATGGAAAGGCCCTATGTAGGTTGCACTCCATGGGCACACCTTGTCTCGACCTTTGGAAACTAAACGAAACTTAGGAAATGTCACCCTCTGATTGAGACTTAGGAATTTCCTAATTCTGGGATTCATCGCTTAAGGCTGATTAACTTACAAGCTATTCACGATCTATACCCCATGAAGTGCTGAGTATGTATATATGTATTTTCAAATCTATTGAAGTATATTTCAAAAGTATATATAGATTTTACAAATTATCTTAAGAGACAGCCCCTGGAGCTAGCATGTAGCTTGTGATTTCCTAACACCTGGCAACAGAAGGCGTTAAATCCATGCTATATGCAGTGTTTGGTAAATCGCATATATTGTTCCATTTATATGATTGCTCATGCATAACATATGTGTAAATTAAATAAATTGCTTGTTGGTTCGATTTGAGGATTTAACTCATTAAGCTTTATAGCTTACACTTCCACAAGCTTTCCTTATTGCAGGTATCCATTTAGATAGAGCTTGGCAAATAGATGCTAGAGGTTAGTGTAGGATACAAGGGATTCGTGAAGAACTAGAGTGGAGAGATCACTTATATATGTGTTTAGTTTAAGTTCTTATTTTAAATTTCATATATGTAACCTAACTGTTATATATTAGGATTTTTAATTCTTGAACTTATTATTATGTACTTGTGGACTTTATAATTGCTGCTACTCTATATTATTATGTATATATCTCTATATTTCTTGAAAAATGTTGAATCTTGATTTGGGAATTTTGGATGACAGTATGCTATAGGGTAAATTCTTAGATAATAGAGGGGTCATCCTTGGGTTTCCGTGCAGCATACAATGGAAATTGTATGTCTTAAGGGCCCATGGGGCATGACATAACTAGTTTCATGGCCTATTGTTGCTGCTGTGCTAACATCCTTACTAGAGTATTCACAGTCTCCAACAATTGAGCTATAGTGATGTTAGCTTAGGCTGGAGCTCCCTGTTATGGCAATGCTGGAGCTCCCTCTTAAGGTGGTACTAGAGGATACCTTTCCTCTAGAGCATCTGTACCTTGTCTAGCGCTAGATGATTCTTGTCTGGTGTTTCTTCTGGGAGGCATTCTGTTTGAGAGGAGACAACTAAGCAGTTCCAAAGTTAGAGTTAGTGGTGGTATAACTCTATGTATACCTATGTCTACACATATATACATATAGATATGTATAAGTTAAACAAAAGTTTAAAAGATAATACAACTAAAGATAACAATTGAAATAAAATAAATTATTATACAAAAACAATCATCTCATAATTCACCCACTCTCTTCATCTCTTATTGTTCCATAAATTTCAATACTTAATCCATCTAAAGATCATACCTTATTTTCTATTAATTAAGCTTGCAATTAATGATCAACAGCCTAGAACTTAATGATCTTCATACCTAAGTTCTATAGATCACAAGCTTATCCACTATTGATCAAAACCTAAGCTCTAAGGATCATCAAACCTAAGCTTTAATACCATCTAAGTTGTAACACTTCAGAACTTGGAATGTTACAACCTACCACGTGTCTCTACTAAGTAGCGACACGCTAAGGCTTTGAATCTTCATTACAAATTTAAACCCGTTCATCTCTATTATACATTCATACTAATATAACTTCAATAATGGAAATGAATAACTCTCAAGTAAACTATTTCAATCATCATTATTTTAGACAATGCATTAAACCTCAAATTCAAAACTAGAGTACTCGTCTATCAACATATGATAATTAACATATATAAAAGTCCAATAATTATCTCTATATTCTCAAATCATTAACCTAAAGTTCCATCAAGGGATTCTTTAATGACTTTCACATTATTCTTCATCAATATAATAGTGGTGCTCTCTTCTATATTTATCTTGATAATAACCCACTAAGTTCCTATTCTCATCGTAATCAATATGTTTATTATTTTCACCTACAACTGAAAAATAATTGGAATGACCTTAAGCCTAGTATGTGAGTACTACACAGACATGCATTTGCTACACAAACAATAATACCATCACACGTAAATAAATGCAATAGTAATATACATCAAGTCATTAGATTATTATTTTCGATTAATTGACACACAACATAGGGATACTTATGATCCCGTTACACATATACTATTTATATAGATATATTTCTAGAATGGAAACTACTATTACGGGCCCCGTCTATTCCTAATCGATACATGGCTCCACTAGGGGTAATGTGGCATATCGATCATCGAGGTTCCCCTTAAGTATCTACCACCTCCAACTCCTAAGGTAATCCAAACACACACAACATATACCATTAAATCCAATATCCAATTATATTCATTTAAATACTATTCTAAATCCAATATCCAATTATATTCATTTAAATACTATTCTAACAATCACAAACAATAAAACATGGTAAATACGTACTTGAAGAAGTGTTCTCACAATTATCTCTTACATCTCTAGGAAAATGATATAGACCTATCAATTATAAAGGACTAAATTCAATTCTATCCTATAACTTAATCTAAGTTCATGAACTGATTAATATATCCTAATTGTAGAATTTCCTTCCCCAATGTCTTGTTGTGCGTAATTTTTAATCTAGACTTGTAAGTTAATGAAATAGAATTGAATGGAGAGTTTTCCAGCATAACACGGTCATGTAAGAGGCTGTGCTAAGGAACATGGACTAGAATTCGACTATGCTAGTGGCAGCGCACCTTTTTGTGAATTTTTATAGTTTGACACGCTCAAGTACATGAGCATGTCCTTTGTTTTTGTACCTTTCTGTATACATTCATATTTTTATACGAGCAGGTACATAGGCATGTATCTAATTGTGTACAACACTGTTCATCACAAACCCCTTTTTCCTCTTCTCCAATTTGTTCCCAAGCCTAATTTCTATGATTTTAAGCCTAATTGATCAATTAACCTATCGATTTTAATGTATCATATGGATCTTGTGCAGTTGCTTGTATCAAATCGTGATTGGAATTTTCCAAGTGCTTGATCCTATGCTCATTTCATCTTGCTCTTGTTATGTGCCTTAACAATATGTCAACAATTTCATTTAAATCCACTAATCTATTATCAGAAATAATCATTTTGATGATTATAACCCTTGCTTGATGAAATTGGATTAGTCTCGTTGTTATCCTTTAGGTTGCTTGTGGGTCTTTGGAGGTGTTTCTTAGGAGTTTGCAATTGTTCAAATGAGGGAAAAGAAGAGGCACTAGGTCAAGTAACTTATATATCTTGATTATGAAAAGACTAAATTGCTCCCACAACCTTTGACTATTTATTTATTTATCCTTAGGTTAAAGTACAATAGATATTAAATAAATATTATATATATTTATATATGTATTTACATATAACCTATATATATATATATATATACACATAATTTGTCTTGGATACCTGTATATTTATACAATGACTCTATATATAAGTATAACACATGTTACACTAAATGACTAAAGAAAGAGAGGAAAAAAAAGAGATTAGAGAATTTTATATATTAGAATGAAAAAGTTTAATAACTGATGTTATTTTTTAAAATGACCTAAGTATGAGTCAATAAAGAAAATAATATAAGTCTAAATACATTTAAAATATTATTAATAATAAGTAGGTTTATAGGTCAAATCTGTAACTTATTTACGAAACCTGTGTAATAAATGGGTTCGTAGATGAGTTTATATGTCAACCTTAAATTCAGATACAAATTTTAACATATCATTTTTAGATTTGATCTGTTTATTACTTGTATCGATTTTTATCAATTCGAATCTATTTATAATTGTATCGTGTTCGGTCTAAATTTACAAATTGGATCTTAAATTACTGACCCTTCTTTATTCATTAGTATATATGCAAAAATATGTATCCGCCGGAAGTTAAACAGTATGAACAAGGAACATTACATGAAAAACGATAACCCACAAAAGCTAGGTATTACGCGAGTTACTGCACGAACAGACACAGCAAATTCGATTTCCAAATTGATGTGGCGCTCATTATTGTACAGAGAGTCCTTGAGAGTTGAGACCACGACGACTATAACATGCAAGCTTTACCTCATTGGCCACAAAACGGCTTTTAATTGTAAACCTAAGTGTAACAACTTTAACCTACTGTCGGACCAAACCACGTTGATGTTTCCTAAACCTCTAAAAGGCTGAAAATTTCTCAACTACACCGAGCACATAGCTAATGTATATTCTCAGACCATTCACGAAAACGTGCTCTTGAATAGGTATTGTTTGATTGTTAAAAATTTGTAATGTTAGATTAGATAAAATATTTTATTTTTTATTTGATTTATATATTTTTTAATTATTAAAAAAAAATAAAATACTAAACAAAATGCTTGTATTTTATATTATATAAAATATGATATAAAAATCAAATTCATTAAATAAAAATATAAAATCTATATTTACTATTTTATATATTATATTTAATATATTACTTATATATTCACACAATAAATATTAGAAAAATCCTTATGTAGTACTATATATATATATAAAGTATGGCACAAGAAAATTATACTATCTTATTCTTCTTATTTTATACTATTCAATTTTCTTTATATTATATAATATTGCAATTTAATGCTATTATAAGGGTGTTGAATCAAGGCTCATTAATAACTATATTTGAATATATTGGCATTCACCGATTCCTCTTCACCTGACGGGGAAAAAGAAAAAGCCTGAATAATTTCTTAGACTTTTATATTAATCAAACCTTGTACTCTGGCCCTCGTGATGATTTATAACCTAGTAAATTAGCTCGCCACATCTATGGAGATATAAAAAACGGATTAACTTCTTTATGTTAAGTTTCCAATTCTGGCTTTTGGAAACACCCCATATTGTTAAAGTTTGGACCGGGCGAGTTCTCTTGGTATCATTCAACGATCTTGGATATGTATAATAAAATCATAATACAAATAAATTGCCCCAGTAGCTATGTACTGGACGTTCGATAAATCTATTGAGTGCTGCAAAATCATTTAGAAATGTCTTGACTTGTATCCATACAAAGTCATAAGGCAAATGACATGGTGGTGGAAGCTAATTTTTTGAGATTATATGGAATATGAAAAAAAGATTATTATAATAATTAATCAGCAAAATAGAGTAACATCCCAACATATATATATATTAATTATATAATAATATAACTACATTATACCTTAATAAAAGAGTTGGGCTAATAAACTGACCTATTTAACTTATGAAAATAGCTGGTTATGTTTGATTTTCAACTTGTTTAATAAATAATTTATAGCTTAAATTTTTTAATCTGTAGAATAATGTGGGCCAACTTGTCATGGGTTAGGTTCCTCCCCTTAACCTACTATCCCTTGCTTCTTAATGTGTTAGAGCAAAGCGGCTTAGGTTTACCTTGTCAAACCACTAAATGGGTTGTAGCTGTCCGTTGACAGGTCAATTCACTTAATCTATTAAACCATTTAAATTTACTAGTTATTATTTTTTTAAAACCATTCTAAAATTGATAAAAAAAGCTTTGTAGTCAATTTTTTTTTTTAAAAAGGAATTATATTATGTATTATGTTATATCATCTAAACTATATTTTTATTTTTTTTGTTAGTTAATGGACTAATTATTTCACCTAACAATCCATAACTGGCTAGATTGAGTTGAAAAATCTCAATCTATTTACTAAACGCATCAAAGCGGTTCAACCTTTTAATCTTAATATTTCATAACTAGGCTAGTTTGACTTGTTTAACTCATCATCACATTTTTAATAGTAGCCTTATATTTAAAATTTTGTTAGAAGACATGACCGAATTCCAAGTTAATATATGTGGGTTTTATTACACCCACTAATGTAAATCTGCTTAGTGACAACAAGGAATTCCACTTGCATATAGAAACAACATCAAAGTCATTATTTGAAATTTAGTTTTTCTTTTTCTTATTTATTTATTATTTATTTTTTATCAATATAATATACCTAAAATTTAAAATTAATTAAATTATATTTAATAAATTTTTCATTTTCCAAATTGATTATCTCATGTCTCACTATTTACAACTTATACTCTAATAAATTAGCATTTTCCTTGGCATTGTTTTAATGATACTAATTAATAAAAGTAGTAAACTTAATAAGTAAAAATTTGATTAAATATGTATGCTTTGAAGATACTAATTAATGAAAATAGCAAATTAGATAAGTGAAAGTTTGATTAAGTGTACATTATTTGATCTTAACAAGAAAACATTTAATGAGTATAACATTAAATAATTTCAAACTTTATATGTACAATTAAAAGAAAAATCGAAAGTTGTGGCTAACGGTTTAGTTTTGAGAATACCCTCCGGCTTATGACCCTTCTTTTGCGCATGCATTTGGGGTGATTAGGGAAGAGAAGAAGACAACAAACTCTCAAGAGGGAAAACTCAAAACTATTCATTTCATTTTCTTTCTGGCTCATCAATATTACCCTCTTTACACCTCCATTTACATTCTCATTCTCGGTGGATACCATCACAAGAGCTTTTAAGAGTCCACTGCAATCGACCACCTTTTTCAACATTCCACCATAAGTTTAAGCAACTTTCTTAACAGAAACCATCTCTCTAATTGAGTAATTACAGCTCACAATATCATTTGTTTGAGAAGGACCCAGATGCTTGATTCTAAGGAATCATGTGTTGAACTATAGCAAATTTAGGTAGAATACGATGATTTAGTAAATCCAATAATTTTTGAGTCGATGAGAATAGGTTTATACATGAATCGAAGGTTGTTTGCCAAATGAACATGGCCAGTAAGAAAGCCTCCTGCCCACTAATCTTATAAATTTCGTTACAAGTTGCAACCACCTTACAACTCCAAATGGAGATCTACTAGCTTAGTAAATGGTTGTTTATAGGGTCGATTCGTTTCGCCAGATGGCACCAGACGAGAAGAGTAATAGAAGACTGCACTGGATAACACAAAATAAGATAAGGGTTTCTTACCTCGTACATTTTGCATAGCACCAGAGGAGAAAATTTGACTTACGCTACGTTTATTTTGAAAAGTAGGCAATAGGACATTGATGAAAATACCTTTTGTATGCTTTATTTTTAAAGTTTCCTAATCTAACAATACCAGTACCATTGCTTTACCACTACACCACCACAATTATAGCAACCACTGCACCACCATCGCTACTGCTATAACGTTGCCATAGCCACACCATCACCTCTACCATGGTACCATTAGACTTGGTAAATGAACTGTGTTTGTGCCTTCACGTGTTAATAGTTGCGTGGCCTACGTATTCGTACACTTTCGTGCTAGAAGCCAACGTGCCCAGTGCCTATATCCGTCTGTTGTCTTTCGTGCTTGTGTACATTTTTTTATTTTTCACGTACTGTGGCAAAAAAATTGATCAAATCAAGCCGATTTTTTTTTTTTTTGCAATTTAGTTTGGAAAATTTCTAATTTAAGCCAAATAAAAAATTTACTGATTGGTTTAGAGGGGTAATTTGAACTAAATAGTAAAGCCAAAATAAACCATTTTGAAAAAATATAATGATATTTTATTTGCAATTATTTTTTTTGTTGCAATATAATGTTTAAAAGAATTTTTAGTTTACATTTATTTAAGATGTATATGTATTTAAATTTTATGATCATAATTTAGCAAATATATATATAAGTGAACTTAAAACTTATATTGAATGCTAGCTTAAGAAATAAGTCAATTGTATTATACATTTAAAATTTTTTAATTATTTGAATATTAACTTTATTAAACTCTTATATGATATTAATACATGTTATCATTAAATGAATATAGTAATACTCCAATATAATTTAATTTGTAAACCAAACTAAGCCAAACTGAAATTTTATGGTTTAAAAAAAAATACAAAATTTAATCATATAATTGGATTTAAAGTGATAAAAAATCAATCTACATTTTTATAATTTGGTTTGATTCGAAAGAAATCAATTTGATCCGCACTCGACCGCCTTTAACGGCTCACGTCCTACCCATGACCCACCAACTAATAGTTTGAAGATGAACCGGCAGAGAACAAGTGTGAATAAAAGTCCAACAACGCTTTACTGACTCCTTCCTCATCTCGCTGCAAAATTACAAAATCATTATATGATTTATTAATGATTTTCATTTTTCTATGTGGTAGAGAATTATATATATATTCAAATTAAGGCATTAAAGAAAACAAAATAAATTCATCATATGAAATCGATTATATACTCGATTTACTCATATTGATTACATCCGTAGAGTGTAGTGTTTGTATTTTCCAATATGTGACTTGCGAATCACTTAATTTCAATAAAGATAGAGTCGGTTTGAATCTAAATTACAATTAATAAGTTAAATAATACTAGTAATAGTAGAATATAGCTAAACAAATTTCAGACTTTAGTAACTTATACGGCATTTGATTTACTTGCATTTAATAAAATTATTAAATTATGATACGATTTATTAATAATTTTTTTTCTAGATAGTAAAAAACCGTACATAAGTGAGAAAATTATATAAAGGTGACCTATGTTTTTGAACTTTTGCAAACAAGTGATTTGTATTTTTGTTTTATGGAATTTGTTTAGGGTGGTAGAGGGTTGCTTATCATACTAAAATCTTAAAAAAAAAAAAAAAATTAATCAAAACTTGAAGAATCAAATACAGATCACGAACCCCAAATATTTTCCTTCAATACTATATCAAATAAATCTTTTTATATGAAAATATACTTTACTTGTTTCCTCTATAATTTTATGGTTCCCATGTAAAATGGTTTGAGTCATTTTATCAGTGTCCATCTGCATTACACTCCTCGTTTTACTTTTGGGGAGCGTTAATCATGGCCCCCATTTGCTTCCGCTAATTTGTTGCTATAACTGTCTGCCTGTAATGATAGCATTTTCATTAGGGCTGTGGTGTGTGATCCATAGTTGTGTGTATGCTTGAATTTCAATGGTGTCTGTTGTCGTGCTTGTACGTAGACCGAGAAAAAGGGAAGACAAGAGGAACGTGAAACCGATGAGCGGAGAGGAAAAAGAGGGGCGTACGTAGTGGAATTAAGGTGAAGTCAAACTTACGCAAAGGCATATAATCCCTAGGCATCCTTGTCTCTGAAAATTAAAGACATGGTCAATCACGCTTCCCAATCCCAGAAACGATATCATCGGATTTGTAGGTTATAATTTCTAATTCGGGTTTTACTACGTGCGTCCTCTAGTGTTGTTTATCAAGTTTATTTTAATCATTTTAAAAGTACTGGTTATAGGTTAAGAAAAAAAGCATTGAAATGTGTAAACTTTATTCTTTTTTTATAAGTTTACTGTCATACTCAGTTGAGAGAGCAACGTTTTTAATCAAGATATTATTTGGCTTAATCACATGTGAAATAACTGAGGATTTGTTTGATTTTCATTATCAAATTCAAATTATAAATATTCTTATTGAGAATCACGAGCATATTCAAGGGCACGGATCTTTCAAATTTTTGGAATTTGATTCCTTCTCTTGGTTTTTACTTCTTAGGATTGTTGAGTTCCTATTGCTTTTTTTTTTTTTTTCCTTTATCATCTTTATAATATATGAAATAGCTATCATTATAAATTCACGGAAAAAAACTAAATTAGTCCTGTTGGTCAAATGATGGTGTGTATAGATAAACCCATATAATCATATTTTATATCCGATTCTGTCTAAATAACATCATGAAGTAAGTATAAGATAGGCAGGACATGTTTTCAATTGTAATCTATGTGGCAAGAGGAAAGAATGTTAGAACTAGCATATAGAAAACTTAATCATATGCGGCAGCGGAAGTGAAATAAATCCTTTACATACCTCCAGCCATTGCAAAGCAAATAGGTGTCCTGTTCGGTGGAGAATAATGTTACGCCTCGGTTACGGTTGGTGCTTCTAAACCTTAACTCACTCAATATAGATGGTGTATTTCTGTAGTGGTGAGCAGGATTAGGGACCCCGTAATACTCCTATTTATAACTCATTCCATCAATGAGTTGCTTCACAAAATTAGGAATTATTTGGAACATATCTTTCTTGATATAGTGGGATATATTATTATTCCTGATTTAGTGGGATTTATTGTTCCCTATTTAGTAGGATAATATTGTTCCTTTATTATGGGATTCATGGACCATATTTAGAGGTTATTTGTTTCCAATAAAAAAGGAAAGAGAATAACCAATATTCTCCCACTTGGTCCATGTATTCCATAATTTATCTTAATGAGAAACAAAATTCATGAATCATGGTGATAGGTCCTCTAATGACGAGTATTATCTCCCATGTATTACAATGCATTGTGCTTCTCAATCTTATAGAACTTGATGAATAAACCCGATGTTTATTCTAGGTCCAGACTTAATGATATTTCTCAAAATAAATGAATAAACAAATGTGTACACAAGGCTAAATAAGAAAACATCAACTGAATAAGAGTTTTATTAAAATTAAACATAATAAAAATTACATTATGGAACCAAGTTCCATTCTCATCACATGATCCTTAAAACTCTTTAGTTGCATGCCTTTAGTTAAAGGATCGGCTATCATTAACTCGGTGCTAATGTGCTCGATGACCACTTTCTTTTCCTTAACACGTTCTCTTATGGCTAAGTACTTGATGTCGATATGTTTACTTCGACTACCACTCTTATTGTTCTTAGCCATAAATACAGCAGCTGAATTATCACAGTACAATCTTAATGGCCTAGAAATAGTGTCGACAATACTAAGCCCAGATATAAAACTCTTTAACCATACACCATGTGAGGTAGCCTCAAAACAAGATATGAACTCGGCCTCCATCGTGGAAGTAGCAGTCAAGGTCTGCTTTGCACTTTTCCAAGATACGGCCCCACTGGCAAACATGAAAACATATCTAGATGTTGATTTACGTGAATCAACACAGCCAGCAAAATCCGCATCGGAGTACCCAACAACCTCCAGATTATCGGTTCGTCTATATATGAGCATATAACTCTTTGTCCCTTAAAGGTACCTCATTACCTTCTTTGCAGCTCTCCAGTGGTCAATACCTAGGTTACTCTGATATCTTCCTAGTATCCCAACAGCAAATGCAATGTCAGGTCTGGTACAGACCTGAGCATACATCAGGCTTCCAACAGCTGAAGCATATGGGATGTTTCTCATTTGTTCCTACTCAAGCTCATTTTGGGACACTGACTTAAGCTGAATTTATCACCCTTTATAATGGGTGCTACACTTGGTGAACAATCTTTCATCCGAAATCTCTCTAAAACTTTATTGATATAGGTTTCTTGAGACAAGCCTAAAATGCCTTGAGATCTATCCCTATGGATCTTAATGCCAATGACATAAGATGCCTCACCCATATCCTTCATATCAAAGTTCTTTGAGAGAAATTGTTTCACCTCATATAGCAACCCCTTATTATTAGTTGCAAGTAAAATATCATCCACATATAGCACAAGAAAACAAATTTTACTCCCACTGACCTTTTGGTATATACATTGATCCATCATGTTTTCTTCAAAGCCAAATGAAGTGATGATATCATGAAATTTCAAATACCATTGACGGGAGGCTTGTTTTAATTCATATATGGATTTATTAAACTTGCAAACCAAGTGCTCACCTTCACTAGAAGAGAATCCTTCAGTTCCCTCAATATCCCTCATGCGCATGATATGATCACGCACACCCTTAACATTGGTGAGTCTTAGAGTTGAAAGCTCTATAATTAGGGTGCTAGCCATTGCCTTGTCTGAAGTAGCAAATTGCTCATCAATAGCCTTCAGCAGATCTTGGACCCTTTGATATTGCTCGACAGAGCCCCTGATACCAGCAGAAATTTTAGTCTTTATGAACATAACTGATAGGCGATTGGATCGCTCCCATTTTTCATAAAGACTTATCGCACCTGGAGTGCTGGTTTCTGTTACTGTAGGGGGCTCTTCTTTCCTTATAGCATAATCAATGTCCATCCATCCCAAATGAAGGAGAACCCTCTCCTTCCAAACCTTATAGTTATCCCCTTTGAGCTCGGGAACATCACATCGCATATCAGAAAAATTGACAGGTTGAATTGCTCCAATAATTAAATGAACATGCTCAAAATTCGAGGCTAATCAATATATAACATGCTTTTACCAATGTAAAAACATAAAAAATTACGAATCTAGTGACATAAAACTTGCCTGTGGGCTAAAGTTCTAATTCAATTAGATTCTACTTAAGACTTATTGTCATGATAGAATGTGAATCTAGTGACATAAAACTTGCCCGTGGGCTAAAATGTTATTATTAATATGTGATCCTAAATAATCCTTAATATATAATTTTAATCAATTAAGGATGCTGTGGCTACTCCCTAATCATTTAAAATTATATGGATCACTTAATAATCACTTTATGAGATCCGTTCTTAATAAGGCTGCTGTGGCTATACCTCAATGCTTTATGGATCATCAAACAAAATAAATGTAAAGTCTAAACATTTCTGATGTGATACCGTATAAATAACTTCGTTCAATAGAGGCTGCTTTGGCTAAACCTCAGTTAAACAAAATTATCTTTATCACTTGAGATCAGATAAATTTCCAGGAAAGACGCGTAGGTTAAACAAAAGGTCCCACTTAAAATCCAGCCTCCTTAGACAGAATTCGAACGAATTCCCAGGAAAGACGTGGAGGGGTCACATTTGTCCCACGATAATGTCTCCTTAGACAAAATTAATTTGACTCAATTTAGACTTTTAACTTAATGTTTTATGAAGTTATTTAATGTCTATAATACTAAATGTGATTTCTAATAAATAATCCAATCTAAATAAGGCTGCTGTGGCTACGCCAAAATTTATTAGAATTATTTAATCATAAGACAACAATAAATGCTATTGCTAAACATCATGCAATAACTCTAAACGTACTTAAACATGAATAATATATTGCATGTATAATAAATTCGAAACAGCTAAGAGGCACGGCTAGGAGGCACGGCCGTGTCTCCAGTTAGATACTCTTCCAAAACACACACGGTTCAAGGCACGGCTCAAGGCATGGTCGTGTGTTACAACAAATATGTTTCCAGAAGCTCACACGGCCAAAGGCACGGTTCCAAGCACGACCGTGTTACAACAGTTATGCTTCCAGAAGCTCACACGGCCAGAGGCACTGCCCCAGGCACGGCCGTGTTACTACAGTTATCCTTCCAGAAGCTAGCACGGCCAGAGGCACGGCCCCAGGCACGGCCGTGTTACAACAGTTATGCTTCCAGAAGCTAGCACGGCCAGAGGCACGACCCCAGGCACGGCCGTGTAACAACAGTTATGCCACGTGTGTATTAAGAACCATAAGCAATATACTATGAATATATTTTTAACATTCTTATATTGTCTAATCAGCATTTCAAGTATAATGGCAAACCATAAATTATGCACTTAATATAACATAAGCATGCAACATCACAAATTAAGTTCATAGCATGCTAAAGGAATTAATTCCCTTTAATAAATTTCATTCATTGACAAATGCAAATAATTTTAATATAAAATTATTCTGCTAAACGTCATACTTACACCTTGCAACAACAAGTACATGAGAAATAAAATTTCATCACTTAACGATTTCTAATCACCAGAAAATTAAAAATACCGCTAAGCAAACAAATAAAAAACAAAGCCAAACTCCACAGAATTCAATAGGGCAAGGCAGAGGCGTCAAGGGCTCTGATACCAAATGTTAGAACTAGCATATAGAAAACTTAATCATATGCGGCAGCGGAAGTGAAATAAATCCTTTACATACCTCCAGCCATTGCAAAGCAAATAGGTGTCATGTTCGGTGGAGAATAATGTTACCCCTCGGTTACGGTTGGTGCTTCTAAACCTTAACTCACTCAATATAGATGGTGTATTTCTGTAGTGGTGAGCAGGATTAGGGACCCCGTAATACTCCTATTTATAACTCATTCCATCAATGAGTTGCTTCACAAAATTAGGAATTATTTGGAACATATCTTTCTTGATATAGTGGGATATATTATTATTCCTGATTTAGTAGGATAATATTGTTCCTTTATTATGGGATTCATGGACCATATTTAGAGGTTATTTGTTTCCAATAAAAAAGGAAAGAGAATAACCAACAAAGAATTCAAAGATAATTTGCATATAATTCGACTTTACTTGATTATAAAATAAATTAATCATGCACAATTTCTAACTGATTTATGTACAACAATGTGATCTAAACCTGAGTACTCCTCACCTGTACAACTTGAAGGGAAGCTGCGTATTTGTTATATTAATGTCTACTAAATTGTTGTACGTAAGTAGGTGGCAGACGACAACCATGTACTGCATACTGATTTCTACACACATAAACATTACCTTTGTTATTCTATAAAGAGAATATTAGAGTATTATACCTTGTTATCTATTAAAACTCCAATGGAGGTTCGATCTTTAGGGTTTAAGCACCTTCTCGACTTGGGTTTTATGGAAGAATTGGATGCAAATAGAGTTTATGAACAAGCTTTAAATTATACTACTTTGCTTTCGATCAGTGGTTGATTCAGGATTTTACTCGAGACGAGTTGCAAAGTTTAAGATTTAGGTGGAAGGGAAATTTGTTTTCTCCCTAACCAGTAGTTCTGGCCAAACAAAGTTCACATTTGCTTTTTGTTGCCACTTTTTCTTGCAGTAGACAGACAATTAATGTGCTATTTATGTTACTAAATATCCCCAAACCAATGAGTCATGTAGTCGACTAACTTAATTAGATGCCCCAGAAACAAAGCTCATTTAATAAGCTTAACTTGCACATAAATGCAGCATTATTTAGTTATTATAAACCTATATGAAAAGTAATAGATATATTTATGAACACACATGGTTTGATGAAATGGGCCCGGAAGTATTAATTGTCGAAACGAAATATTTATTTGTGAAGACGTCCTCATCCATCTAATGGCACAATTTTTATGAAAACCTAAGTGTTTTTTTTTTTTTTAGATCTAATCATAATTTATATAATGGGAAAAATATAATTTTAGTTTTCAATTATTATCTATTTTTTTATTTGAGCCTTCATTTTTTTTTGTTTTTTTTTTATTTGAGTTATCCACATTTTCAAAACCTTATAATTTTTTTTCGTTAATATATTAAGTTTTCCATAATATGTGATACGTATCAACTTCAAATTAGTTTATAATAATTAAATTGATAAAATGGTGATATTAATATATTTATTTACATAATATTATAAAAAATAATATTAAATAAATTTAATGATATAATGCAATAAAAAATAATAATTAAAATTAAGAAAAAAGCCCAAAAAATTTATGTATACCTTAGCCATCTTAGTCAATTAGCCTAAAACTAATTAAAAGCCATTGTGTGTGCCAAATAAATAAAAAATTTAACATATTTAATAAAAATCCTAATTTTTTAATATTTTAAAAATATTGATGATTTAAATTTAAAAAAAAATGGTTGTGGTTTTCAAATAGAAAAGTGGGCAAACATTGAAAACTTATATCATATATGACAAGTGATCAAGAAAATACTAGGCACATTGACACACTTAATATGTATCAAATAGATTTTGTCAAGTTTTTATAAAATTCATTCACACGAATTTTTTTCCATCCGGTGATATCAACAGTAGGTTCGAAATTTTTATAGCCAAATAGCGTGATTATTGCTTCTCATTTTAACACATCATGGAATTTCCCTCTGCCTAAAATGCAGATTTTTGATAGTTAGCATGCAACTTAGTATAAGCACTTGCTTTCTTTACCTTCTTTTGTTTCCTTTATCTTTTTCCTTTTTTTTCTTTTTTGTTCCATTTGTATTCGCTTAACATAAGTGCCAATTGTCATGAGCACGGGACAATAAAAGTAATTTACGTGTTACAAATATTATTCATAGAAGGTTCTAAAACAGTTGTGTACAAAATCATTTTAAAATCGAAAGATTGTAACTCAATGGTGATATATGTCAAATTAAAGACCGTCGTGTTCACAACAATACAAAGGGCAGCAAATATCAAAAAGTCAAAGTTGTAAACTTGCCCTCGGGCGGAATGTAAGCCGGATTATTTTGAGGGGACACCTTACCTTCCGACACAGTCCAACAAAACCACAAATGTATCATGCATGTATCTCCCAAAGAAAAAAAAACCAAAAAAAAAAAAAAAAAACCTAATGAAAAACCACTTCATCAATCTATTTAATTTAATAAAAGTTTTTATAATCTAATAGTATGAAATCGATTTTTTAAGAGAATAAATCAAATTTTGAATTTTCCTCTTTACATTTGTATTGGAGAAATTATAAGCAAAGATATCAATGTTTAAAGTTTAGTTTAAATAAAGGATTAATATTATATTAAATAGTTTAAATAGAAGATTTTTTATGTTGTGATGGATATTAACAAATTCTCTGTTCTATTTGAATAATTTAATATAATATTAATTATTTATTTTAACTACTTAAAAATTTAATTTTTTATTTTAATTACTTAAGCGTTAATAGTTTGATCTTTTATTTGAACTTGATCCTAAATGTTAATTCATTTACTTATAATTTCCCCATTCATATTATCTGGTAGGTGGAAAAAAATAAAAAACTATTTAATTTAATATTAAATGTGACCTTGCACCTATGGTATTACTGCAGTACAAATTAGTATTTTTCTTTTCCATCAGGCCACGTGCGGCTGTAGGAAGCCGCAATGGTCCAAAGCCACCTGTCCTCGCCGTGCACGGCTGGTGTTCCACGAAGTCAATGTCCTTGACTTTGATGCCATTTGAACAAAACTTCACAACTCCCTTGGCGATGAAATTCGAGTTTCTTAAACATAATTTATATTCTCAATATACCTTGTAAATTTGTTGCTACACCATACTGTGAATTGGCATAATATATAATATGAAATATTTATTGTGTGGAATCTAACAATAACGTAAATTACAAGTACTTCAAATTTTTTTTTTAAAAAAAATGCATGAATGTACATGCATCTGTTAACAATTGTTCTTTTCTGTTTATTCCATGATAATGTCATAATCATTTAGAGGCTTGACGCGTATATAAAATAAAAAAAATAAAAAAATTATGAATTTATTTTTAGACTCTTAATATGTTTTTCGGAAATAACTTTCATCGTGATGATGTTGGTCCTTGCAACCGATTTTGGACCGGTTCAATACTTCAGCCAATTATTATTATCCTTTAATTCTAGTTGAAATTAGGCAAGTGTTGCACATTCCGAACCGCGGAACAGCCTCATGGTCTAGTTCCACGAACCGGCAGGAGTACGCAGCTAGGTCAGGCTGATACAATTAAGAAAGTATGAACTATACATATAAGAAAATGACCTAAACATATGTGGCTGATATATATTCGTCTCTAATAAATTATTTAATTGCAGGAAATCGTATAGTGACAATCATTCCATTTCTTATGTATTTTTTTTTTTTAGTACCATGATTCCTTTGTCAAATATATGGATAGATTCCGACCCAACAACTATCACGTTGTACATAGTCTATTAAGATAAAAACAAAAGGATAAAAAGAAAAATTAGATTTATTTTGTCTCTCATACAGATAAACGACATAAAGATCACAGTGAAACTAAGTTTCAAGAAAATATAGAAGTTTTACCAAGTTATAAGGCGTATTTCTGGAGTTCATATATAAAATACAATATTTTTTTTACCTATATATCCTTTTTTTTTTGGCTGAAAATTGAAGTTTTTTTTCCCTTAAATTTTCATGGCCAGCTTAATTATAACATTTCGAATACAGATGAGATGGTGGTTAAGGGTTCAATACCATGATAGTGACGCTGCTGCTGATGCAATGTAGCAATATATATTTCAATGTTTTATTGTCATGATATGCTGTTTTACCAACCAATATTGATTGGCATAATAGTTGTAGTTGTAAGGTAATTAAAACACAAAAAACATTAAAAAAAAGAAATTAAATCCAACAGAAAAAAAATATAATATATATATATATATGCTTATTATTTCAATTTTATAGCTTTTGATTAAATATATTGTTCCATATTAGATACAAGCTACCATTAAGATCTAAGACAACCAAACAAAACCATATACACAAGCTAGATCAATTAATTATATGTAAAAATTTGAGAGAACTGGGAAACCAGCCAAATCTTATTTCATTGACTTTGAGATCAAGTTGTAACAACAGATCAGATTGGAAATGAAAGCAAAAAAAGTGTAAACTATGCGAGTAATTTCAACACTTTTCTTGTATAAATAGGAGTAAAAGGAAAAATAAATAAAACCCAAAATTTAATAAAGCAAAAGAGAGAACATGAAGTGAACGAATGCCTGGCTTTTCCATGTACGCCGCTAAAATATAAGTCGTTGCCGGTGGATTATACGTATTCCTCACCCAAATGGTACTCCACTTGAATAAATCCAACACCCAAGTTGTTGTTGTACGATGATATCGACTATCACTTGTAACATAGTCATCGTAGGTGCAATATTTCCGATATGTGGTCGATCCGATAAGCTGATCTTTCTATTCTTCATAGATTATGTTTCCAGATGAAGAAGATAGTGAATATTTGGAGAATCAAAGGTGTATGAGTAAGAAGAAAGCAGGCGAGTAGAAGGGTTTTTGGAGAGAGAAGAACGATTCGAGAATAGGGAGAAGAATGGGAAGAGGCAGGAATTAAAAGGCCGTTCCCAAGAAGATGATGACGAGCGTTTCCCGTTAATATTGTTTTCAAAAGGGTTTTTGTTTGAAAATAAAAGTGGGCCAAAGAACAGTCCCTTTTTGTTTCTCACGTTGGGGCTGTTCTCTTTGTCTTCCCCCGCAAGAGTCAATGATATTAGGTCGGCTTGAATGGCCTAAATGACTCCCAGCTCTTTCCTTTTCTTGGTAATTACGAGGAGACTCGCGGATACCACCGTAATTATCATTCTCTTCTCGTAATAATGAATATTTATCACTTGCTTTTACAATACAAGGTATACACGTATGCGTATATAATTATACACGTCACGTGTAGATCATTATTTGGGCTAACTGTCACTGTAAAAAGTTTGATTTTTGCCAGGAGAAAATATGGTTGCAAGAAGTTATTGCCGTGTGATAATTCCTTGTAATACTAGGTTGTAATAGGAATGCTCTTTAAAGAATAACTAGAGAAATATTAGATGTCCATTGAGTTTCTCTGCCGCAAGAAATGACTTCTTGTAGCGTGGCATTTTTTTGCAAGAAGTTTTATTTATTTTTTAAAATTAATATGACATTCCAAATTTTCAAAATGCATTTTTATTGCCCCTAAAATAGAAAACACTACGCAGTAACTATCTGTTGAAAGGCCTATCGAGACACTCAACATACAACCTAAATACTTACTTAGCCTTATTAGTACTAACTTGTTGTCTCTATGTGATGGGGTAAAGAAATAGGAAAATTTTAGGGTACAATCATTCAAAAGTGATTAAACGGTATAATCACAATATATTACCTTGAAGTATAGTACATAAAGCTAACTAATAGTTTTTTATAAAAGTTGTCAACAGTATTAATAAGATTATCAACGGTTTTATTTGTATTGTTAATAGATTTTATATACTGTAATTCTGAGTAATATACTGTGATAATGTCATATAATCACTTTTAAATGACTACACCGTAAAATTTCTTAAGGGAACATGCCATAGAAGGATTTGAAAAAGGACCGTGAGCTCTGTTAATTGGTAATCTACTAAACATCTATGATTTAGGATATATAGGATAGAGATGGCCCATGGAAGATTGCAGATGCGATGGACCATCGACTGTTGTAGATGGCTAATAAACAACTATGTTTGGTCCATAAATGGTTGCGGTTGCTTGTGGTTTGATAATGTTATATTTAAATAGATTATGTAGGGATGACATGATAAAGTGGTGTCATGATTGGTAGACCTTAAGGGTTAAATTGTTAAATAATTTCTGCATGTTTGTAAGGGGAGTATCATTTTATGTTTAGATTTTTTTAAAATTTTTTATACTAAAATTGTTTTAGCTTCACCAGAAAGGGGAGAGAATGTAGATAATTCGATTTTTGATGAAATAGATATTATGTTGTGTGTTTTCAAGTTGGTCATTGGTTTTGGGGGAAGCACCATTGGGAGAATTCGATAGAAGTGAATTATAATACTTAACACTTATTAGGTATATTTGGATAATATACTTAGGATGAAGGAAAATTTGAGTATTTTTTGTTATTTCAATGGAGAATTATCTTTAAAATAGTATTAGTAGGGATCTTACCTTTTGAGGTTTATTTCGGTGAAAAATAAAAAGGTTAAGTTATTAAGATGATTTTTGAAATACAAAAAGCTTTATACGAAGAAAACATTTTTTTTTGCCAAAATGCTTATTTATAAAAGTTGGCATTTTCAATATCATATGAAACCTTTTCAAAATGCCTCTATAGTCATATACCGTTAAAAGGAAATGGATTTGATAAAAATGAAAACGATATTTGTCAGCATCTATGCTATCTTAGTCTAAATAAAAACAAATTTTTATGCCAATTATTTTTACCATGTATTTCTTAGCTAATAATGTTTTTGAAATTAAAAGATATTGTTATACAAAATCTTGTTTTTTCACTGTTGGATACAAAGATTTATTCTTTAATAAAGATGTGAAGCTTAACCTTATAAATAGAAGACCATGGAATATTTGGATGCATACATGTTACAAACGTGGTTGAGTATTACTAGCAAGAAGTGTATTTGAGAATTGAACATTCAAGATTATATTCTCTTTACTAGTATGCTAGAGTTTAGTAATTTTATCTAGTGCTTTTCCAAAAGAGTGTTTAGGGTGCTATCTGTTGTAATTGTATATGTTTTCACAAACTTAGTGTAGAGAAGTGAATGAGCTATGGGTGGAGGAGAAGGCAGTCAGGGTTAGGTTAGTAGGAGCTAGGAGAACCTAGAAGAAGCCATGTGATCATGGCAACATTAGCTTCTACTAAGTTTAGTGGAGTTGTCACAATAACAGATTCCCCTTGTACTTTTATTTATATTATTAGTAGTTGACTTGATAGTGCTGGTAGAGATGATATAGGCACAAGGTTGAACTTGCAACACCAAGCATGCATTATGTCCACTATCTTCCTATATCATTGTCTTATTGGTTCAATTCCTAATTTTCTAAGGATCAAACCTAAGCTCTAATATCATTTAAGTTATCATGCCCCAAAACCTAGAACGTATATAGCCCCTCATGTGTTATCATAGAATGATGACATGCAAAGGCCTGAAAACTCACTAAATATCTCTAAGAATCAATAATAATTACAAATTCAATATTGACTTTAACTCCACATAAACAATACTGAGTAGCTCATATGAGTCCCACTAATAACCATTAATACAATTGATGGGTCAAACTAGAGTCAATCACTCTTACAGAAACTGACATATAATTATAGACATTAATAGAACAACATATGTCATACAACTATTCCAAAAGTCTAACTCCACAATATTGTCAACTACACTAAAAGAGACATAAACACTCTCTAATGCCCATATCTCATAAGACTCAATCATTGTCATAGTAATAGTAATATTGCACATCATCTCCCATATCCTAGTGTAAATTGATCCAAGTCTCATCATACACCATCAACTCATTTAACGTACTTGCCACTGAAAAAGGAATTACATGGAGGGATGAGCTAATACCTAATACATATATACCATTAAACACATTCGCATGCTATGCAGAATCAAAATCACAAATTGATATGCAACACATACATCATAAGCAACCAATTAATTGTCTTGTCTTTTGTTTAGGTGTTATATATAGCATAACACCTAAAATTTACCTAGATTATTTTGGTATGCAACTCTACATAAGGACAACGTCATATACAGATCATCGGAATAACATCCCGAGATTACGGAAACTCTTAATCCCTTGAATCTAGTCATGCATAATCAGCAATCATTTATAAGATAGATAAATTTCAAGTCCATTTTGGTTCTACCCTAATAGGCATAGTTAGCAAACATAATGTGTAGGTACTTGGTTTGTGAGCTTAACAAGATCTTACTCCTCCTTAACTTTATACTTTATCATTCGATCATTGATGGTAAGCTTTTAGTAGTTTCACTAAGTTTATTTAATTAGTTTAGCTATCAACTTACCCTCTAAACAAGCCTTAATTAATTAATTAATCCTCACAATTAGCCTTTGTGATCTTTTAAGTATTACTTTAGATCCTTTGTGTAATATATTTGAATTATAAGATATGGAGTTCCTGAGTCCATCATCACCGACAACGGTACTAATCTTAATAACAAATCGATGACAGGTTTATGTCAACAATTCCACATAAACTATAGAAATTCAACTCCCTATCGACCTCAGATGAACGGGGCAGTAGAAGCAGCTAACAAGAATATCAAAAAGATCATCGAAAAAATGACAACTACTTACAAAGATTGGCCCGAGATGTTGCCGTTTGCTTTCATGGCTTATAGGACCTCAATAAGAACATCTATTGGAGCTACCCCATATTCATTGGTATATGGTACCGAGGCAGTCTTGCCAGTCGAGGTCGAAATACCAGTATTTAGAATTCTGTTAGAAACTCAGTTAACTGAAGCAGACTGGGTGAAGAAGAGGCTTGATCAGCTGAATCTGGTTGATGAAAAAAGACTCACTGCACTATGTCATGGCCAGTGTTACCAACAAAGGATGGTCCGAGCATTTAACAAGAAAATGAGGCCTCGATGCTTCAAGGAAGGAGACCTGGTACTAAAGAAAGTTCTCTCGAATGCCCAAGATTCTAGAGGGAAATTCACCCCGAACTATGAGGGTCCCTATGTGGTGAAGAAGGTATTGTCAGGAGGCGCTTTGATATTGACTCAAATGGATGGTCCAGAATTGAGAGAGCCCATTAATGCAGATGCTGTGAAGATATACTATCCTTAGGCAAGGGAATTGAAATTTTGCCGATGTTTATGAAAGCCGATATTCAATACAAATTTCATTGAGTCCAGTTTTCATTTTTTACAAGCAAAGTTAACGTCTCTAAATGGTCAATAATTCCAACCAATCAATTACAACAAACATTCCTAAACACATTACCCATCACTTCACTAATGAATGATAAACACTAAAATGATAATGAATCTCAATAAATTTTGTAATATAATTCTATCTACTTTTGAGCATTAAAACCTGGTGCATTAGTAGGATAACACTACCGTCAAAAGAGCCATGCACACAAGAAAGGAAGCATATCAAGATCTTTAACCCCGTGTCAAAGCAAGAGTAAGCGAAGCAGGAGCAAACCAGCACGAAGATTCGGTTGTTTGGTTGCTATCCACGATAAATTGGCAAACATATAAATAACTATCATCCACATATCATGAAAACATCAAATCATTTAACCCAGTCAGTAGAAGCATGTTCAAAAGTATAAGATTAGTCAGCCCACAATAGGACACAAGTCTAAACATCCCCTTGAAAAGGTTAATCAACCCGTAATGTGGCACTTTCCTAGATATCTTCTCTTAAGGTTAGCCCATAGGGGTACCTTTTGAGACATTTTGTTATAGGTTAGTCAGCCCACATTATGGCACTTCCCTAAACATCCTCTCTTAAGGTTAGCCATAGGGGTACCTTTCGAGACATTATGTTATAGGTTAGTCAGCCCACATTGGGGCACTTCCCTAAACATTCTCTCTTAGGGTTAGCTTATAAAGGCACTTTTTGAGACGTTTCTCCCCATAGGTTAGTCAGCCCACAGTGGGGCACTTCCCTAAATATCTCTTCTTAAGGCCAGCCTGTAGAGGTACCTTTCGAAACATTGCTTCCCCAGGGTCGTGAGTCTAAGAAGACACTTCCTACTACAGGTTAGTCAGCCTACAATGGGGCACTTTCCCAAACACTCCTTCAAAAAAATGTCAGCCCATAGGGGCACCTTTTGAGGCATGTCCTCTAGCTATAGGTTAGTTAGCCCGCGAAGGGGCACTTTCCTAGACACCTTTTCTTGAAGTTAGCTCATAGGAGCACTTTTCGAATCCATCGATTAGTTAGCTCAAAGGAGCACTTTTCAAATCTATCGATTAGTTAGCTCAGAGGAGCACTTTTCAAATCTATCGATCAGTTAGCTCAGAGGATCCATCGATCAGTTAGCTCAGAGGAGCACTGTTCGAATCTATCGATTAGTTAGCTCAGAGGAGCACTTTTCGACTTTATCAATTAGTCAGCTCGTAGGAGCACTTTTCAAATTGTCGATAACCGATTAGTTAGCTCATAAGAGCACTCTTTGAAGGTATTTTCCCAAACAGTCGCTAGTCTAGTTAGACACTTCTGTTGACAGGTGGCCAGCTCATAAGAGCGCTTCGTAAGACAATCTTCTCTTCAAGGTTGTTAGTCCGATAAGACGCTTCCTATCATCAGATATTCCACTTACAATAACACACTCCTAAACAATTCTTGAGATGGTTCCTATCGCCAATTAGTCAGCCTATAGAGCACTTTTTGGAATGATACATTATTCTATAGTGTTAGGACCATTTCCTAAGCAGTACTAACCATCACGAAACACTAGTGGGATTATTAGCTCATGGAACATTTTCCTATTAGAGACCAAATTCTAGATAACCAGCCAAAACAAGGCGTTATCCATTCAATCAAGAGGCCAAAAATGACGTCTTTCTTGTCTTTGTAGTTAAGTTTTTTCAAAATTTACTACAAAGAGGGGCAATTGTAAACACTCCATTTTTGCCCTAATGATCAATAATAATCAATAATAATTAATTTCCAAATTTTTCCATTTTTTTTCTAATTTAGCAAAAATAGGAAAAATATTCAAAAAATAAAATAAATAGGAAAAATACATCAATTTTGGAAAATAATAGCAGAAATGGCAATAAAAAGGGATAAATAAATTTTTAAATTTTTTGAAATTTCAAAAAAATACAAAAAAATCACATTGCATATATGCAAATTGCGAAAATAATAAAATCACGAAAGTGGGCTAGCCCAGCTGGTCCGGACCATGGCCTAAGGTGCGCGCGGGAGGGCTTGTTCAAGCGTTCGAAACGCGGGGGAAGCAAAATCCGCGTTTTGCAATTTTTTTCTCTACTTGGGACACGTGTTAGCAGCCGATTAGTTGGAGCGAACGCACACGCCGGGTGCGTGATCGTCTTCAACTTCCGTCCGAGATCGCCGACGAGGAGAAAAATCCAAATTTCGGCCGTTTTGATTCGATTTTGTGCACAAATCCAACAGATCTTCAATAGAAATAAGATAAACATCATCCAATTGGAATCAAATCGCAACAAATCAATGGATTTGCACAAATCGGAGATGGGTTTTTAACCGCAAATCCGATTTGCTTCAATCGGTGGAAATCCGAGCTTATCCAGCTCGATTTCTTGCACCTATAAATAGAGGATGAAGTGGAGAGGCAAATGCACGAATTAAAAGTGATAAAAAGAGAGAGAATCGAAGCCTTGCCGGAGTTCTTCACCTGCGACCACCGATCAAGCGTCGAGTAGCCATTAGGAGGTGTTTTTGAAGCAAATCACCACCACAGTTGAGTTTCTCACCCCCGAAAACCTAAGAATCGACACCTTAACCGCTTTGAAAGGTCGCCGGAACGCCGTCAACGAGCATCCCCAACTGTCGTGTCCGATCGACCCGACCCGACCCACTTCGACCCGATTCAACTCGACTGACCCGACCTGCGCACTGACCCGGATCCAGGTAAGTCGGATTTTCCGATTTTTTGTATTTATTTTATTTGTTTCTTATGTATTTATTTAGTTATTTTATTTATTTATTTTTTTCAAATTTCTTTAGTTATTTATTTGTTATAATTCAAAAATAGAAAAAATGTTGGAATTTAGATTAGTTTTTTTTTAGGATTTAATTTAGGATGAATAATAAAAATAAAAAATAATAATTATAATAAAAAATAATAAAAATGTAAAAATTTATGAAGAAAATAATAAAAATATTAGAAAAGAATAATAATAAAAATTTAGATTTCAGAATAGGATAAATAAATAATGTAGGAGAAAATTCTTCAATAAAAATTATAAAAAAATAATAAAAAATCAATAAAATTTATAATAGTAGAAATGAGTTGAAAAATAGAAAAATGGAATTTTTATCACTTAGAAAAATCATTTTCTTAAATAAATCCAAAATTGGTTTTTCCTTAAAATATCATTTTCAAAAATCAAATTATCAAGCTTAGGCTTAGATTTTTTTTAAAAAATACTAAGATGGTAAAAAACATAAATCAAAAGAGATTTCACAATTAAAATCCACAAACACACTAAAGTTTTTTCAAGAAAAGCGAACTATGGCATGTTTGATCTTGAATAGCAGGTACATAGGCACCCATTTGGGGCAACCCTAAAAAGGAATAAAAATCATTTTCCTAGAATAATTCACTTAAAAATACAATAAAAGATAACAAGAAATAAATAAAAGACATTTCGGATAAAGTTTAGATTTTATGAGATTAAGGTGATAACCTTAGGGTTTTAATAGGTTAGCCTCCAAACTCAAAAACTTTAGTTTTCCCTTTCTTCTTTTCACAAAAAATGAAAAGAGGAAATCACACTGACTAGTGGTCCAAATTAGGATTGATCTGTTCCATTAATCCTAATTCAATCTTTTCCAACTACAGTTGGGTGGCGACTCCAAAACAAAACGAAATTCCTAACTCAAGTCGAGAATCTACATTAGATGAGCATAGGGTCTAGTATAGATCGAATCAGGAATGTGAAATAAAAAATTAGACTCGACAATATTGAACAAAAGAAGAGTTACAGTATATATAAACTACAATACATGGAACTATACAGGAAAAGAATAAAAATAAATAAATCAGGATTGGCTCAATCATTTTTTTAAGGAAAGAAATAAATAAGATCCTATAATCAAGGATTGACACAATAAAATTTTATTTAATTTTTTTTTACAAAAAAACTGCTTAATTTCTATCACAAAGTAAGGTTTTTTTCCTTAACAATCATAGAAAAAGAGTACATTCAAACTTTTTTAATAACGCACATAAAAGATAGATATTTTCATCAAAGTTTGTCTCATAGATGTAAGTCTTACCAGTAGAGCCACAGCACCTGCAACCCCAGCGGCCGCAACATCTTCTGCATCCATGGCCTCCTCCACCCCAGCCGCCCCCGCCACCTCCATATGTCGCGTCAACTAATTCCTTTTCTTCCTGGTTTTTTTACTCCACCGGGTTCGCTGTATTATTCCATAAGTAATAATAATTCAACCGTCAAAATTTATTTATATTAAAAGTAACCAACCAAACACTATTATAAATACTTAGCCGCATGCGTGACTAGTCGAGCAGCACTAGCTTTGTCTTATTCTCGACACGTTTTATCAATTGTAACGTGTCTAATTACACCGTCGTACATACAAATTAAGAGTAGACAGTATCAGGTGTTGATATCATTGAATACATATTACGCATTTTATTTTATATGGCAAAAGATTTTATGCTCTATACTCACGTATACTTTGGATTAATTCTATCACTTACAAGTTATTTTCTACTCGAAATGTACAAAAAGAAGAGAAAAGAAAACTGGCTCATACATTTAATTTCTTATCTTTGGATGACTGGATTTCTAATGCCGCAGTGAAGAGAAGAATTGCAATAAGAGCAAGCAGCAAAATAAAAGCCTTGGACTTCATTTTGAGCATTCTCGAATTATCAGAAAGGTTTTAAAAAGATACGAATATTTCATTGTCTATTCATTTGGATTCTAAAGTAACCCATTTATAGTGGCGGAATGCAAAAAAAAAAAAAAAAAAATGATATAAAATGACGCAGCGCGGAAGCTAAAACGAAACAAATCCGAAATTGGATTGGTTTCCCACAACAAAGACACAAGCTTTGATGCAAATTAGGTTGCGCACAACCCGGAAATTGGAGAAAAACTCTCTCTCAAAGTGTATTCAAATGTATATTAAAACGTAACCCTAATCTATCTGACAAAAGAGTATTTATATGGCCCCGTAAAATATCTAAAAAGGGGAAAATCCAAACGTACACGTGGGAGAAATAATAAAATACGCGGCATACACGGTCTCATACACGGCCGTGTATGTAAGCCGTGTATGACTCTGTGAATATTCGTGGCTAGGTACACGGTCATGTTCCCAGCCGTGTTAGGAGACCGTGCTCGCCTCTTTTGAAATCTTGATCGAATACACGGTCACGATACACGGCCGTGTATGGGGGCCGTGTATACTTCTGTGGAAATCTGACTGAGGACATGGTCGTGAAGCACGGTTGTCTCCTAGCCGTGTAAGGAAGCCGTGTATACGTCTGTGGCTCTGAATTGGATACACGGTCTATATGCACGGCTGTGTGTTCAGGCCGTGTGTCCCCTGTCTCCATCATTCTCCCCCACCAATGGAGAACTCGACCCCGAGTTCTCGTCCGGATATAGAGGAGTATCATCGGCATGAATAGGTGACAAGTCCGCTACATTGAAAGTGCAAGATATATTCATATCTTTCGGGAGTTGTACAACATATGCCGTGTGTCCCCTGTCTCCATTATTCTCCCCCACCAATGGAGAACTCGACCCCGAGTTCTCGTCCGGATATAGAGGAGTATCATCGGCATGAAAAGGTGACAAGTCCGCTACATTGAAAGTGCAAGATATATTCATATCTTTCGGGAGTTGTACAACATATGCGTTGTCATTGATCTTGCGTACAACTTCATAGGGACCGTACTTCCTGGGTTGAAGTTTCCCATACTTCCCTACAGGGAATCGCTCCTTCCGAAGGTAAACCATTACCTGATCGCCAACTGCAAAGAGCTTCTGCCGTCTATGCTTATCTGCATCCCCTTTGTACCGTGTGTTGGATTCCTCTATCTTTCGCTTAACTTCTTCAGTAGTCGCTTGGTGTTGCTCCGCCATATGTTTAGCCGCTACATCGCCCACCATGTCCTTGGGTAATTTGAGCAAGTCCAGCGCATGTTGTGGTGTTTTTGTGTATACCACCGATAATGGAGACCTTCCAATAGTTCGGTGGATAGAACTGTTGTAAGCGAATTCGGCTTGAGCCAATGCTTGATCTCACTGTCCCGGTTTCTCACCGCAGATGCTTCTGATGAGGTTTTCGAGGGTTCTGTTAGTCACCTCGGTCTGTCCGTCGGTTTGAGGATGAGCGGTGCTGCTGTAATTCAGGGAGGAATCAAACATAAACCAGAGGGTCTTCCAAAAGTGACTAAGGAATTTGCTATCCCTATCTGATGTGATAGACTTTGGGACTCCATGCAGCCGCACCACTTCCTTGAAGAACAACCGTGCAATAGCCCGTGCGTCGGCGGTCTTCCTGCATGGGATGAAATGAGCCATCTTGGAAAACCTGTCAACTACAACAAACACAGAGTCAGCACCTCGTTGGGTACGAGGCAAACCCAGTATGAAGTCCATCGACAAATCCTCCCAAATGTTTGAAGGCACGGGGAGAGGGGTGTATAGACTAGTGTTTTGGGATTGCCCCTTAGACACTTGATAAATTTAGCACCTTTCCACAATCCGATACACATCCCTTCTCAACCGAGGCCAAAAGTATCTGGCGGTAACTGCAACTAATGTCTTATCTCTACCCATATGTCCCGCCAATCCTCCACCATGCAAGTCCCTGATAAGCTTTTCTCGCAAAGAAGATTCGGGAATGCACAACTGGTTCCCTTTCATCAAATATCCCTCATGTATATGGTAGCCGTCACACGGTTCCCTGTTGGCACACTTAATCCAAGTGTCCTTAAAGTCGCCATCGTTCTCATACAGTTCCTTTAGCTTTTCAAAGCCGACAATGTCTGTACTCAAAGTAAGCAGGACATTCGCTCTTCTACTCAGGGCGTCCGCGACTTTGTTTTGCACACCTGACTTGTGCATCAACCTGAAAGGAAACCTATGCAAAAACTCAATCCACCTGGCGTGCATATCCTTACTAATTTAGGTCTGACCACTCAAATGTTTAAGAGCCCCACAATCCGAATACAAAACGAACTCTTTCCCGACCAGGTAGTGTTCCCACACTTTAAGGGCCCTTACCACGGCGCAGAACTCCTTATCATAGGTAGACCAAGTCCTCCTTGCTTCGCATAGCTTCTCACTGTAAAAGGCTATTGGTCTTTTCTCCTGTGATAGTACTGCACCTACTCTGACCCCACTAGCATCGCAATCCACTTCGAACAATTTTTCAAAGTCTGGTAGAGCTAGTACAGGCGCGCTACACAATCTCTGCTTCAGGTTCATGAAGCTCAAGTTAGATTCTTCGCCCCATTGGAACTTTCCTTTCTTTAGGCATTCGGTCAAGGGTGCAGCAACAGTACTAAAATGCCTAATGAACCTTCTGTAGAAACTGGCTAAGCCGAGGAAGCTTCTCAATTCCGTTACGGTTCTTGGAACAGGCCATTCCCTAATTGCTTTTACCTTCTTGTCATCTACCATCACTCCCTCACTACTAACAACAAACCCCAGGAACAACAGTCGTCTTGACATAAAGGTGCACTTTTTAAGATTAGCGAACAACTTATTCGCCTTTAATGTAGATAACACACACCTTAGATGTTCTAAGTGTTCTTCTTCAGATTTACTGTATATTAGAATATCGTCAAAGTACACAACAAGAAAACGACCATTGAAAGGTTTCAATACTTGGTTCATTACTCTCATGAAGGTGCTCGGTGCGTTACTCAACCTAAATGGCATCACTAGCCACTCATACAGCCCCTCCTTAGTCTTAAACGTCGTTTTCCACTCGTCTCCAGGACGGATTCGAATTTGGTGATATCCACTCCGCAAGTCTATCTTGGAGAAAATAGTAGCGCCACTCAAACGGTCCAACATATCCTTAATGCGGGGTATAGGGAATTTATACCTTATGGTAATCTTGTTGATAGCTCGGCTATCAACACACATCCTCCAACTCCCATCTTTCTTGGGAGTTAACGATGCCGGAACCGCACATGGGCTTAGGCTATCCCTGATGAAACCTTTGTCCAAAAGCTCTTGGACCTTCTCCTGGAGAATCCCGGCTTCCTTAGGACTCATTCTGTAATGCGGGAGGTTTGGGAGACTAGCCCCGGGCACCAGGTCAATCTGGTGTTGAATATCCCTCAAAGGAGGTAGTCCATCGGGTAGGTCGTCTGAGATCACTTCCTTGAACTCTTCAAGAAGATCCTTCACCGCCCCTGGCACTTCTCTATCAAGTTCCTCCCCTCCTTCGGTCACTCCTTTCACGATGAGGGCGTGTACTACTCGCGATTCCTTCAAGTCGTCCATCACTTCCTTCTCAGATTGAGCGACAGTTAAGAATGAGCGACTCTCAACCTTCTTCCCTTTAACACGTCCTTCCCTCTTCAATGGTAATAAGGTGTACTTCACACCCTCCTTCTCCAACCAGTAGACATTTTCTTTGCCCGCATGTTGCGCGTCCACGTTAAACTGCCATAGTCTCCCGAACAAGATGTGGCAAGCATCCATGTCTACAATGTCGCAGAATGCTTCATCCCGATACTTCCCTATTGAGAAAGGTACCCTGCATCTCTCCTTAACTTCAATTTTCTTGGCGGCCTTGATCAAGCCAATAGTATAAGGATTCGGGTGCTTCTCAACGGGCAGCTGCAGTTGTGTTACAACCTCCCTTCCTATGATGTTCTCGCAACTGCCGCTGTCTACTATCAACTCAAATAGCTTCCCCGAGATCATACACCATGTACGAAACAATTGGTGCCTCTGCGTGAACTCTTCCTGCTTTGGAGTGAGCATCATGCGCCGAATTACATATGATGGCTCCGCTGCTTCTTCTTCTTCCTCAGAGTACTCTCCCTCTCCATCGAGCTCACAGCAAATTTCCTCATCATCTTCCCTATCGAGGATGTTGACGCTCTTCCTCGCTGGGCATTCGTTTGATCGATGACCCGGTTGGTTGCATCGAAAACACTTGCCCAATATGGGTTTGGCATAGGGATTGTTCTGTCTTTGAACTCCTTTCAGCTCCATCGGTTTTTTCCCCTCACTTTTCTCCTCCCTCCTAGACATGTCCTCCGTTGGTTTGTATGGTGTAACTCGACTTTTCTCAAGTATCGGTCGACTACCACCACCTATAGCTTCGCCTACATACCCTTTCCGTCCTCCCCCGTATCTACTCCCTTGCTCCTGCAACACAAGCTCGGCTCGGAGAGCCAAGTTCTTTGCTTCCACGAGGGTTCTCACCATCGTCACTCCAATATTATCTTTGATTTGTAATTTCAGCCCTTCTACATACCTCGCAACTTGCTGACCTTCGCTCTCCCTCAAATCATTCCGTTCTGCCAGCCTCATGAACTCCGCCGTATACTCATGCACGGAACGTTGTCCTTGGCGGCACCGCTGATATTGTTGGAACAATATCTGCTCGTAATCCGGCGGGAGGAAGTCATGTTGCAGCAGTTGCTTCATGCAATACCATGACCTTACCGGGTGCTTTCCTTCCCGCTGCCTCCTACTTTGCAATCTCTCCCACCATGCCGAAGCACCACTCTTCAACCTGCACGCCACCAGCCTTACCCGACGGTCCTCGGGAATTTCCATGTAGTCGAAGAACCGGTCCACTTCCGCCAACCAATCCAGGACGCCTTCGATGTTGAGACTGCCATCGAACCAAGGAATATCAACCTTCAACCGGTAGTCTCCGCCATCCCCGTGATCATAACCCCTACGGTTCCTCCTGTGATCAACTTCTCTAGGATAGTTTCCATGAGGAGCCATCCGATGACCACCGCCTCTTCCACCACGTCCTCGCCGCGGTCTACTTCCGTACGTATCATCACTCTCTTCGCTGGACTCTTCACTCTCCACACGCCCCCACCTGTTCTCAACGACAGGTCAGATCACGCGTCCCCCGAATTCCTCCACCGCACGTGGTGGATTTCTGCCAGCGCCTCCAACCCTATTGGGGTCAACCACCAGAGCATCGAAACGCTCGATCAGTTCATCAAGGTGCCGTTCCATACGCCCGACCTTCTGATGCATTGCGTCGAACTCTGCCCTAGGAACCCATTGATGGTTCCCTTGAAACCTCGCATCTTGAACACCGTTAAGAACACGACCGCCATCAACACCGTCATTAGCCGACATCTCCGCAGGAAATAACCTTGCTCTGATACCAACTGACGCAGCGCGGAAGCTAAAACGAAACAAATCCGAAATTGGATTGGTTTCCCACAACAAAGACACACGCTTTGGTGCAAATTAGATTGCGCACAACCCGGAAATTGGAGAAAAACTCTCTCTCAAAGTGTATTCAAATGTATATTAAAACGTAACCCTAATCTATCTGACAAAAGAGTATTTATATGGCCCCGTAAAATATCTAAAAGGAGAAAATCCAAACGTACACGTGGGAGAAATAATAAAATACGCGGCATACACGGTCTCATATACGGCCGTGTATGTAAGCCGTGTATGACTCTGTGAATATTCGTGGCTAGGTACACGGTCATGTTCCCAGCAATGTTAGGAGACCGTGCTCGCCTCTGTTGAAATCTTGATCGAATACACGGTCACGATACACGACTGTGTATGGCGGCCGTGTATACTTCTGTGGAAATCTGACTGAGGACACGGTCGCGAAGCACGGTTGTCTCCTAGCCGTGTAAGGGAGCCGTGTATACGTCTGTGGCTCTGAATTGGATACACGGTCTATATGCACGGCCGTGTGTTCAGGCCGTGTGTCCCCTGTCTCCATCATTTATAGCACGGCCGTGTGTTCAGGCCATGTGTCCCCTGTTTCCATCATAAAACCCAGCAGAACAAGAAACACACGGCCATTAAAGTGAGTGCTGACTTTTAGAGGTCGATGATAAGTTTCTTTCTCTTCTCCATGCAAACGGAGAGAAACAAAACATTGATGCTAGTTCCAGACATCCGTAACAAAACATTATGCATGTGTGGGTATTTAACGAGATATCAAATGGATCATAGAAGAAAAGAATGGTTCGTCTGAGCCCCCATCTTTAGAAATTCCATCTATTAATTCTTTTGGACTTCGAAAAATAAGGTTTATACATAGAAAAATAAAGCTCATTGTATGTTTGATTGTTTTGTGTATCATAAAGATAATGAGAAGAGTTATTAGAGGTGGATGGTTTTTGTTTTTCCCTTCTTTCTAGAGAGTATGGCTCTCCTTGGATTATGATTTAGTGTTCTATAATGATATATTTTAGTAGGGAAAGACGCAAGGTGGGAAGGCCATAATCAATATCCACTAGTTCTTTATTTCCAGTGCTTGTTGTATGCTGTAAATGTAAGGGAATGGAATCTTCCCTTCTTTTAGCTTGAAAAATGAATCAATCGTGAGAAACCCACCCCCCCCCCCCCCAACTTTTTTTTTTCCCCATTACTCAAACTTGATTATTAGTTTTTTTTTTTCTTTGTGATAAATAAACCAAGAAAATATAAGTGAAAATAATGTATCAAGTCACAATATATATTTAATTAGACATATTCATTAAAACCATATGACATTTTTATTTACTAAGTGTCTTAATTAGAATATATAATACAACGATTATGGTCCAGGCATCATATGATGCAATATATATATATATATAATATAGTACGCGGTATACATATAACTTTATCTACAATTTATAATATAATTAGCCACATAAAAAATATAATTAATATCTATATATACATGGTGTTATATATAAGTTAGATATTTTTTGATATATAAATTACGAAATATTTATGATTTATAGTGCTTTAAATAATTGATATGTGAAATAATATAAGAAGACAACCACCGAAAACTAAATTATGAAAGAAAGAAACTTTCATGAAATAAAAAAAGATAATGAAATGGAAAAAAAAGGACAACGATATAATAATATTTATAATAGTACCATAAAAAAATTATACAATAAAAAGAAAAGTGACAAGTGAAAGAAAACACAATATGTTATACATAATAACAATTTCTAACCTAGTTATATATGATATAGACGAAAGGAAAACTATGTTTGTGTAATGATGATGGTAAAATGTAGTATTTCAATGTAAAAAAATTTATAATATTTGTTTCTTGCTCTTAGAAAGGATTCTTTTGAGGTAAATTATGTGATTGCTCTCTATAAAAAAGGGAGAAAATCAATAAAAAAAAAATCGTTTCCCCCAAAATTAAGTAGATCATTGATATCCTTAAAATAAAATTGAACCTTTGAGCTTATCTCTTTGACCTAGCTATCTTGGCGAGAGAAGGTGAGATCAAAATTATAAATATGGTATTTGAAATTGCATTTGAGTAAATTCTAATATGAAAAGTTGATTGTTTTTATTGATCACAAGGAAGAAATAGGGAGACGCAAACCATTTTTTAAGTTGACCCAATACAGCTAAAATATCTTAAATATGCAGATCTATCCATTCCTTTGAATGCTGCTAAAATAATAGATATATATTTTGGAAGAAATCAACGGGATGATATATTAATGCGACTTTATTGGAATCGTGCAGGGTGCAAGCTATTGTTGGATAATAGTATTTGGGCCAGATATAATGGGCTCTTATATTAAATAAAGATACAAAAGCTTTGCCATTCTCCTTTAGCCTGAACATTGGTTTGTAATTTTTTGGGCTGGGGACATCCGTTCCTCTATCTTAGCTTTTAAACGTCACATAGTTTCAATATAAAAATAAATTTCAGATACTTGTATTACAGCCTCACTAGGCTTTGTTAATTTTACACCCTTTCATTTCATGGCATGTGACACGTGTCGTTTTCATTCAAAAGATCCCAAACAGCTAGTTAAAAAACCAATTTAAATGGTATAGCTTTTTTTTTTTTCGTTTCTCTTTTCAAATAACTTTAATCTATTGCAGATAAAAATTTCCAGATCGAAAAAAGAAATGATATAGATTTATGGGAAACAAATTCTATATCAATCAAGATCTTTTAGGTGTAAAAGTTTGATGGAAATTGAGAATATAAGAGAAAAAAAGTGATAAATGAAGAAAATTGGAGAACTGAAGATTGAGATTTGAAAATGAGAAAGATTTGATGAATTTGGCCTTGTGAGAAATGAAAGGGATTGGGTACTTGCAGGAATTAGTGAGAAGAATTTGAAAATGAAGAAGAAAAAAAAAAAAAAACGAAAAAAATAAAGCGTGCGAGGAATTACTCACAATTCCTATTCCTAGCCTGTGTTCTCTTCTTACCATTATGGTTTTAATGGCAGCGGCTCAACAATTGCTAGCGCAAGCGGCCAGGCCCATATTCTTATTATTCTTATTATTTAATTTTTCTTTTTTTCGAATTAGCTAATTGGCTCCATCCCAAGCCACCAAACTAGCAGCTCGGTTCTTACTCACTTCCGAGTCAGCACTGGCTGAAGGTCATCTATCCACAATTCCTAGACCAATTATTTTATTTATTTATTATTATTATTATTATTATTATTAATAAAGAAAGAAGTTAATGGTTAAGGAGCCATGATCCATCGAACTAGCAGTTCGGTCCGTCCCAACCTTGCCACATGCTCATGGTTATCTCCACAATTTGGATTTGGGGTGGCAAATGAACTTATAAAAGTACATGAACTTCTTTTGCATTTTTCGGGGATACAGCACTTTATTTTTTGTTAAATTAGTAAAATAACTTATTTAAGTTTGCTTCATTTGGATTATTATATCTCATTATTCTTACTTCAGATAGGTCAAATAAATTCTTGATTTATTTTATACATTATTTAAGAATCAGATTCAACTAACAAGAATGCGTTTTTCTCTAAATAGTTCATATTATTATTTCTATTTTGCTTCAAAAAATTTCCTAAACCGGATGTGATGGTTGTGAAATGTCACTTTCATTGTTTGGCTAGATATAATGCCCAGTACCAACTAAAAGGAACAAATCATTGAAGTTTTACTTGTAAATTTGAGTTTCAACCAAGCAATCACCAGAAGATGTAATTTATATAGCTATCAGATGCTTTTTAGTAAATAAGCAGTGAAAATATACTTGGACATGTCACATGGATTACCAAACAGAAGTACAACTTATCCTTTGACTAGTACAACTACAGCCCAACATGGTTACGATGGCCTGACAGGAAAAGATAGACAAAAGTAAAAGAAAAGAAAGGGAGACTGCAGGGTCAACTTCGGGGATCTATCCCTTGCTGGATGCATGCTTCGTTCCCTGGTTTTTCACGTCTTTTCGTTACGTAAAGCCCGCATTACATGCACTTATTCTGTGGGCTCTTACTTATAATACAACAGGATATTAAAGCAAAGTTTATTATCTTTTACATCATTTATTTCCATATACAATTCTCATCATCATAATTATCATGCAAATCTTAAACACAAACACATATATGACAAGGATATCCCTATTTGTCTGTAAGTGTAAACCATACATAATACCTTCCTTTGTCCACGAATTTAAACCATACATAATTATATATATGTAATAATAAGTACTTCCTACTGTCTATAAGTTCAAGAGTCATTCCATAATATATATACGTATATATGTATATCTCTCCATTATCCATGAGTTTATTCCATACATAGTTTATATATATATATATATTCTCCATTGTTTATGAGCTTATGAGTCTTTTCATACCACACACATAAGTCCATCTATACAAGATGATTCTAAATTTACCCAAATCATTTCAATATATGACTTTACTATAAACAATGTTATATATCAATCATTGAGGTGCTTCCTCGAAAACATCGACCCTTTCTCCGTTCCTTGAACCTAGTCAAGTACAATCACACATAGCCAATCACATTTATTTTCAATATTAATTTAGATTTAATAACATTTCTAACCTAATACACACAAACAACAAGCACAATATACATGTACTTGTTAAGTAGCAATTGATCTTTTCATACTTCTACAATCTTCCAACCCTCAAACCTCTTCACATCTATAATTACGTACACTTAAAATCACAAGTGAACAAAATATAATGGAATAGTGAGTGTTTTGGAACAACATAGCCATGTGGGTAGCCCTGTAAGGCACACGTGAGTGAACACAACTATGTTAGTGATTGTGTATCTTTCTGTATATTTTTTTTCAATCCAGCAAGCTCAAGTATACAATTATATATTTGGCTATATACTTCAACATGATAGGATACATGGTTGAGTATAGTAATCATGTACCTTTCTAAGAATTTGTGTGACTTGACATGTCTAAGTACGCAAGTAGGCCTAGTGACCGTGTACCTTTCTATATACATTCGTATTTCAACATGGAAAGGTACTCGTGCGTGTACCTAATCATACAGTGGATTGCTCTATCGTGAATTCCTTTTTCCAATTTGTACATTCCTAATTCTTCAAATCTAAACAAAATTCCTCACTTTTAAGTCTAATTATGCATTGTTTTTCACATTAGAATACTAATTGGTTTTAATCTAATGTCTTGCCATGTTTAATTGTTCTAACAATTGAATTCCTATCCTGAAACTTTTGTTGCACTGATTGTTTTATAGTGAAATCCAAGGAATTAACACGAATCTATATTATACATATATAAGTGATGATCAATAATTATTTATCGGTTTACTTATTGTGGTTAAGTTTTTGGATTGTAGGATGTGGTAACCCTTTTCTCTCCTAGAGTTCTATAGGTAGTGTTTAAGGTTTTGTAGCATGCTGATGGAGACACGGGCTCATACATGGTTTGTTACACGGCCGTGTAACGAGTCAGGGGAACTTCTAGAAGCATACACGACCTCCATACATGGTCAGGAACACGACCGTGTATTCGGTCGGAATTTCTCACAGAAGCATACACGGCCTCCATACACGGTCAGGAACACGGCCGTGTATTCGGTTGGAATTTCTCACAGAATCATACACGACCTCCATACACAGCCAGAAGCACGGCCGTGTATTTCGCCAGACATGCTCCCAGAAACATACACCGCTGTGAGGCACGACCGTGTATACGACAGAGGACAGACGTATATAGTAATATTTATTTCCACGTGTACGTGTATATTTCCCTTTTTATGTATTTTTACGGGGCCATATATATACCGTTGTTAGGTTATTTTAGGGTTACGTTTTGATTGCTTATTGAAACATACTTTTGAGAGAGGATTTTCTCCGTTTATCGGTTGTGCGCAACAAGATTTCATCAAAGAGTATTTTTTTGTTGTTTGTGAAACCAATCTATAATCGGATTTTTTTCATTACGCTATCCGCGCCGCGTTAGTTGGTATCAGAGCAAGGCTATTTCCTATGGAGATGTCAACTCATCAAGGCGATGACTGCGGTCGCGTTTTTGATGGTGTTCAAGATGTGAGGTCACAAGGAAACCATTAGTGGGTTCTAAGGGCAGAGTTCAACGCGATGCATCAGAAGGTCGGGTGTATGGAATGACGCCTTGATGAACTGATCGAGCGTTTCGATGCCTTGGCGGTAGACCCCAATAGGGTTGGGGGTGTTAGTAGGAATCCGCCACGTGCAGTGGAGGAATTCGGGGGACGCATAATCCGGCCTGTCGTTGAGAATAGGTGGGAACGTGTAAGAGATGAGGATTTCAGCGAGGAGAGTGATGATATGTATGGGAGTAAGCCACGGCTAGGGTGCGGTGGTAGAGGTGGTGGTTATCGGATGGCTCATTATGGGAACCATCATAGAGATGCCGACTATCGGAGGAACCGTGGAGGTTATGATCAGGGGGATGGAGGAGACTACCGCTTGAAAGTCGACATTCCATGGTTTGATGGTAGCCTTAATATTGAAGGCTTCCTCGATTGGATTGCGGAGGTGGATTGATTCTTTGACTATATGGAAATTCTCGAAGACCGTCGAGTGAGGTTGGTGGCATGTAGATTGAAGAGTGGCTCCTCGGCATGGTGGGAGAGGCTACAGAGCAGGAGGCAACGGGAAGGAAAACACCCGGTGAGAACATGGTATCGCATGAAGCAGTTGTTGCAACATGATTTCCTCCTGTCGGACTATGAGCAGATATTGTTCCAACAATATCAGCGGTGCCGCCAAGGACAACGTTTAGTGCATGAGTATACGGCGGAGTTCATGAGGTTGGTCGAACATAATGACTTGAGGGAGAGCGAAGGCCAGCAAGTAGCACGGTATGTGGAAGAACTGAAGCTCCAAATTAAAGATAAAATTAGAGTTATAATGGTGAGGACCCTAGTAGAAGCAAAGAATTTGGCTCTCCGAGCGGAGCTAATGTTGCAGGAGCAGGGTAGTAGATATGGAGGTGGAAGGAAAGGATATGTCGGTGAAGCTGTGGGTAGTGGTAGTAAGTCGGGATTTGAGAAAGGTAAAACTGCTGCATACAAGCCTACTGAGGACAGTGCCAAGAGAGAAGAAAAAAGTGAGGGAAAGAGGCCGATGGAACATAAGGGAACCCAGAGGCAGAGTAATCCCTATGCCAAACCTATCTTGGGCAAATGTTTTCGATACAATCAACTGGGTCATCGGTCAAACGAATGTCCTGCTAAGAGAAGCGTAAACATCCTTGATAGGGAGGATGAAGAGGAGGTTTGTTGTGAACCTGATGGAGGGGAAAAGTATTATGAAGAAGAGGAAGGAGCAGCAGAACCGACTTATGTGATTCGGCGAATGATGCTTACCCTGAAACAAGAAGAGATCACACAGTGACACCGGCTGTTTTGCACAAGGTGTACTATTAAGGGAAAGTTGTTTGAGCTAATAGTAGACAGCGGGAGTTGCGAAAACATCATAGGACGGAAAGTTGTGAAGCAGCTGCAGCTACCTATCGAGAAGCACCTGAACCCGTACACCATTGGTTGGATTAAAGCGGCCGAGAAGATTGAAGTCAAAGAGAGATGCAGGGTACCTTTCTCAATAGGGAAGTACAGCGATGAAGCATTCTGTGATATTGTAGACATGGATGCTTGTCACATTTTGTTCGGGAGACCATGGCAATTTGATGTGAACGCGCAACATGCGGGTAAAGAAAATGTATACAGGTTGGAGAAGGAAGGTGTGAGGTACACATTGTTGCCATTGAAAAGGGAAGGATGCGCTAAGGAGAAGAGAGTTGAAAGTCGTTTGTTCCTAACCGTCACTCAATTAGAGAAGGAAGTGATGGAAGACCTGAGGGAGTCACGAGTGGTACATGCTCTCATAGTAAAAGATGTGGCAGTTGGAGAGAAGGAGGTTGATGGGGAAGTACCAGAGGCAGTAAAGAGTCTACTGGAGGAGTTTAAGGAGGTGGTTCCAGACGATCTACTTGAGGCTCTAGCGCCTTTAAGAGACATTCAACACCAGATAGACCTGTTGCCCGAAACAAGTCTCCCAAAACTCCCACATTATAGAATGAGTCCCAAGGAGACCGAAGTTCTATAGGAGAAGGTCCAAGAGCTTTTGGACAAGGGGTTTATTCGGGACAGTTTGAGTCCATGTGCGGTTCCAGCCTTGTTAACTCCCAAGAAAGATGGGAGCTGGAGGATGTGTGTTGATAGCAGGGCTATCAATAAGATTACCATAGGGTACAAATTCCCCATCCCGCACATCGAAGATATGTTGGATCGGTTGAGTGGAGCCACCATCTTCTCTAAGATAGATTTGCGGAGTGGGTACCACCAGATTCGGATCCGTCCCGGAGACGAATGGAAAACGGCATTTAAAACAAAGGAGGGGCTATATGAGTGGTTGGTGATGCCATTCAGTCTTAGTAACACCCCAAGCACTTTCATGAGAGTGATGAACCAGGTATTAAAACCCTTTAATGGTCATTTTATAGTTGTGTATTTCGATGATATTTTGGTATTCAGTAAATCTGAAGAAGAGCATCTTGAGCATTTGAAGTGTGTTTTGTTAGTACTGAAAGAAAATAAGTTGTTTGCCAATCTTAAGAAGTGCACATTTATGTCAAGTCGACTATTGTTCTTGGGGTTCATAGTTAGCAGTGAAGGGGTGATGGTAGATGACGAAAAGGTGAAGGTGATTAGAGAATGGCCTGTTCAGAGAACCGTTACTAAGTTAAGAAGCTTTCTCGGCTTAGCTAGTTTCTACAGGAGATTCATTAAGCACTTTAGTACAGTTGCTGCCCCCTTGACTGAGTGTTTGAAGAAGGGTAAGTTCCAATGGGGCGAAGAAGCGGAAGCAAGTTTCATGAACTTGAAGCAACGATTGTGTGGCGCTCTTGTATTAACGCTACTAGATTTTGAGAAATTATTTAAAGTGGACTGTGATGCCAATGGAGTTGGAGTTGGAGCAGTACTGTCACAGGAAAGAAGACCAATCGCCTTTTATAGTGAAAAATTGTGTGAAGCAAGGAGGACTTGGTCTACATATGACAAAGAGTTCTACGCCGTGGTGAGACCTCTTAAAGTATGGGAGCACTACTTGATTGGAAAGGACTTTATTTTGTATTCTGACTGCGGAGCTCTTAAACACTTAAATGGCCAAACCCGGATTAGTAAGGACATGCACGTCAGGTGGATTGAGTTCTTACAAAGGTTCCCTTTCAGACTAATGCACAAGTCAGGTGTGCAAAATAAGGTCGCGGACGCCCTGAGTAGAAGGGTAGATGTCCTACTTACTCTAAGTGCAGACATTGTTGGTTTTGAGAAACTACAGGAGCTATACGAAGGGGATAGCGACTTCAAGGAAACGTGGACTAAGTGTGCCAACAAGGAACTTTGTGACGACTACCATATCCATGAGGGATGCTTAATGAAAGGGAATCAGCTGTGCATCCCTGAATCTTCCTTACGGGAAAAGCTTATCCGAGACCTGTACGGTGGTGGATTGGCGGGGCATATGGGCAGAGACAAGACCCTAGTTGCAGTTACCGAAAGGTATTTTTGGCCTCGGTTAAGGAGGGATGTGTATAGAATCGTGGAAAGTTGTTATATTTTCCAAGTGTTGAAAGAGCAATCCTAAAACACTGGCTTATATACCCTTCTTCTTGTGCCGACGAACATTTGGGAGGACTTGTCAATGGACTTTATACTTGGTTTGCCTCGTACCTAACGAGGTGCTGACTCTGTGTTTGTTGTAGTTGACAGGTTTTCCAAGATGACTCATTTTATCCCTTGCAGAAAGACTGCTGATGCACGGGCAATTGCACGGTTATTCTTCAAGGAAGTGGTGCGTCTACATGGGGTCCCAAAATCCATTACTTCCGACAGAGATAGAAAATTCCTTAGTCACTTCTGGAGGACTCTTTGGTATATGTTTGACTCATTTCTGAATTACAGTAGCACCGCCCACCCTCAAATCGATGGTCAAACGGAGGTAACTAATAGGACCCTTGGAAACCTCATTAGAAGTATTTTCCATGAGAAGCTAGGGCAGTGGGATCAAGTGTTGGCTCAAGCTGAATTCGCTTACAATAGTTCCATCCACCGAACTATTGGGAGGTCACCGTTCTCAGTGGTATATACCAAAACACCACAACATGCACTAGACTTGATCAAATTGCCCAAGGACATGGTGGGGAATGTGGCTGCTAAACATATGGCGGGACAATACCAAACCACCGCAGCGGAAGTCAGACGAAAGATAGAGGAAGCCAATACCCGATACAAAGGGGCTGCGGATAAGCATAGACAGAAGAAACTCTTTGCCGTGGGCGATCAGGTAATGGTTTACCTTCGAAAAGAGTGTTTCCCTGCGGGTAGATATGGAAAGCTCCAACCTAAAAAGTATGGACCTTATGAAGTTGTGCACAAGATAAATGACAATGCATACGTTGTACAACTTCCTGAAGATATGAACATCTCTTGTACTTTTAATGTCGCAGATTTATCTCTTTTCCACCCCGATGACACGCCGTTATATCCTGACGAGAACTCGGGATCGAGTTCTCCATTGGTGGGAGAGAATGATGGAGACACGGGCTGATACACGGTTTGTTACATGGCCGTGTAACGAGTCAGGGGAACTTCCAAAAGCATACACGGCCTCCATACACGGTTAGGAACACGGCCGTGTATTCGATCGAAATTTCCCACAGAAGCATACACGACCTCCATACACGGTCAGGAACACGGCCGTGTATTCGATCGGAATTTCTCACAGAATCATACACGGCCTCCATACACGGCCAGAAGTACGGCCGTGTATTTCGCCAAACATGCTCCCAGAAACATAAACAGCTGTGAGGCACGGCCGTGTATATGACAGAGGACAGACATGTATAGTAATATTTATTTCCACATGTACGTGTATATTTCCCTTTTTATGTATTTTTACGGGGCCGTATATATACCGTTGTTAGGTTATTTTAGGGTTACGTTTTGATTGCTTATTGAAACATACTTTTGAGAGAGGATTTTCTCCGTTTATCGATTGTGCGTAATCAGATTTCATCAAAGAATATTTCTTTGTTGTTTGTGAAACCAATCCATAATCGGATTTGTTTCGTTACGCTATCCGCGCTACGTTACATGCAAATGAGAAAAGGGTTAGAGCTATATGTATCTGACGCAGCGAGTTAGCGTAGAAAGCTTAGAGAATCACTCAACGAATGAATCTCTCAAACAAACAATGGTTGCGCACAACCATTAAAGGCGAGAAGTCTCTCACGAAATGTATTTCAAGAATAAAAATAAGACATAACCCTAACATCACTACAAAAAGGTTTATATACTCTCCTAAAATTATCAAAAGGAAAAGACGAATCTGCGCGTACACGGCCTAAGGCACGGCCGTGCTTCGAACCGTGTTGGACTCTGTGACTATTTGTTATTCGATGCCCCTGGTTGAGACACGGCCGTGCTTCAGGCCGTGTTAGACTCTGTGGGGATTAGCTGTTCAATACCCCTGCTCGAGACACGGCCGTGCTTCAGGTCGTGTTAGACTCTGTGGGGATTAGCTGTTCAATACCCCTACTCGAGACACGGCCGTGCTTCAGGCCGTGTTAGACACTGTGAGGTCTTGCGGTTTGATATCCTTGCTCGAGACACGACCGTGTTTCCGGCCGTGCGTAGAACCCGTGCTCCTAACCGTATGATCGCTTCTTGTATCCCCTCCATCATTCTCTCATACCAGAGAAGAACTCGACCCCGAGTTCTCTGTAGGATATAATGCCACATTGTCAGGGAAAAAAGGAAAGAAATCAGCGACATTGAATGTCTTTGAAATGCCCATGGTGTTTGGTAAACCAACCACATAAGCATTATCATTGATTGCCTGCACGATCTTATACGGACCATACTTTTTAGGTTGAAGCTTGCTGTATTTGCCAACAGGAAATCGTTCCTTGCGTAAGAATACCATAACCTGATCACCCACTGAAAACACTTGTCGCCGGCGATGCTTGTCAGCTGCAGCTTTGTACTTAGCATTAGATTGTTCAATTTTCGCCTGCACCTCAGATGTAACCTGCTGCCAACTATCCGCTAGGTTCTTAGCTGCTGTGTGAGACGTCGTATCCCTTAGAAGCTTGATCAAATCCACAGCATGGTTAGGAGTATTGGTATAGACAATAGAGAATGGAGACTTGCCTGTTGTCCTATGAACGACACTGTTATAAGCAAACTCTGCCTGAGCTAATGCCACATCCCATTGCTTGGGCTTCTCACCGCAAATACTTCTAATTAGGTTGCCCAAAGTGCGATTTGTAGCTTCTGTCTGGCCATCCGTCTGTGGATGAGCCGTGCTGCTATAGTTCAGTGAGGAATTAAACAACATCCACAAGGTTCGCCAAAAATGACTCAGGAATTTGCTATCCCTATCTGAAGTAATAGACTTAGGCACCCCATGGAGGCGTACCACTTCTTTGAAGAACAACTTGGCAATGACCTGAGCATCAGCAACCTTCCGACATGGGATAAAATGTGCCATCTTAGAGAACCTGTCAACCACAACAAAAACGGAATCAACACCCCGTTGGGTACGGGGCAATCCCAGGACAAAGTCCATGGACAAATCCTCCCATATGTTCTCAGGAACGGGGAGTGGGGTGTAGAGGCCCGTGTTTTGGGCCCGACCCTTAGAGGTCTGGCATATATAACACTGTTGCACAATCCTCCCAACGTCACGCCTCAAGTGTGGCCAGTAGTATCTAGTGTTGACTGCCGCAATGGTCTTGTCTCTGCCCAGATGACCTGCCAATCCACCACCATGCAAATCACGGATCAGCTTCTCCCTCAGAGAAGACTCTGGAATACAAAGCTGATTTCCTTTCATGAGGAACCCATCATAAATATGGAAATCACTGCTAGGTTGTTTGTCCCGACACGACACCCACGCATCCTTAAAATCGTTATCACTTACGTATAGATCTTTCATATGCTCAAATCCCACCACTTCAGTGTGAAGTGTCACCAACAAACTGGCTCGCCTACTCAAAGCATCTGCGACTTTGTTGTAGACTCCCGATTTATGTTTAAGTTTAAACGGGAACTTCTGTAAGAATTGAATCCACCGTGCATGCATGTCCTTACTAATCCTGGTCTGATTATTCAAGTGCTTAAGAGCATCACAGTTGGAGTATAGCACGAATTCCTTGCCCACTAGGTAATGTTCCCAGGTCCTCAAAGCATGCACCACTGAATAAAATTCTTTATCATAAGTGGACCAATTCCGCCTAGACTCGCATAACTTCTCACTGAAAAAGGCAATGGGCTTCCTTTCCTGAGATAGCACCGCTCCTATTCCCACCCCACTTGCATCACAATCGACTTCAAACAATTTATCAAAGTCAGGTAATGCAAGGACTGGAGCATTGCACAACTTTTCTTTTAACAGCCCGAAACTACTTTTAGCTTCATCACTCCACTGGAACTTCCCTTTCTTCAGGCACTCGGTCATAGGTGCAGCAAGGGTGCTGAAGTGATGAATAAACCTTCTATAGAAGCTCGTTAATCCCAAAAAACTCCTCAAAGCACTTACGGTGTTGGGAATGGGCCATTCCCTAATAGCTTTTACTTTCTCATCATCCACGGTAATTCCATCACCACTAACGACAAAACCCAAGAACAACAATCTCCTAGAGAGGAATACACACTTCTTGAGATTCACAAAGAGCTTGTTCTCCCTCAGAACATTCAACACTTCCCTCACATGATCGATGTGTTCCTTCTCAGTTTTGCTATAGATCAGGATATCGTCAAAGTAAACTACGACAAACCGAGCAGAAAAGGGGTCTAAGTACCTGATTCATAATACGCATGAAGGTGCTTGGAGCGTTACTGAGGCCAAAAGGCATGACCATCCATTCATATAGGCCTTCCTTAGTTTTAAAGGCCATCTTCCACTCATCTCCTGGTCAGATCCGAATCTGATGATAACCACTTCTCAGATCGATCTTGGAAAAGAATTTGGCCCCACTCAAGCAATCTAGCATGTCTTCCAACCTTGGTATCGGAAATTTATAGCCAATGGTAATTTTGTTGATTGGTCTGCTGTCGACACACATGCGCTAACTACCATCTTTCTTTGGGGTCAGCAAAGCGGGTACTGCGCAAGGGCTCATGCTCTCCCTGATGAATCCCTTCTGGAGTAGTTCTTGCACCTTTCCCTGCAATATTTCCGTCTCCTTTGAGCTCATCCTATAATGTGGAAGATTAGGTAGGCTAGCTCCTGGAATCAAATCAATATGATGTTGGATATCCCTCATGGGAGGTAATCCATCGGGTAGCTCCTCAGATGTTATTTCCCTAAACTCCTCCAGTAGCGCCTTCACATTGTCTGGCAACTCTTGGTCACTACTCTGATCTTCCTCCACGAACATCACCTGTTGGACAACTAATGCATGGATTGCATGCGTCTCCTTAATTGCTTCCCCTATCTCCCTCTCAGATTGGGTGATAGTGAGGAAAGAACGCCCCTCCGTTTTAGAAGTTTTAAGGCGGTGAGATGTTTTGAGAGGTAGGAGAGTGAACTTTACCCCATCCTTCTCTAACCGGTAAACATTCCCCCTTCTTTCGTGTTTGGCATCAACATCAAATTGCCAAGGCCTCCCAAACAGAAGGTGGCATGCGTCCATGTCCACGACATCACAATAGACCTCATCTCTATACTTCCCTATAGAGAAAGGTACTCTGCATCGCTCGGTGACTTCTATTTTCTCAGCCGCTTTAATCCATCCAATGGTATATGGATTCGGGTGTTTTTCAATCGTCAAATTCAATACTCTCACCGTTTCCCTACCAATGATATTCTCGCAACTCCCGCTATCCACTATCAAGTCAAACACCCTATCATCAACAGTACATCTAGTACGGAACAACTGATGTCTTTGGGACTTCTCATCACACTTCGGTGCCAACATCAACTTCCTAATGACATACGTTTCCTCATCATCTCCATAACCATCATCACCATAAAGCTCATCCCCTCCATCCGGTTCACAGCACACCTCATCATCCTCCTCTCTATTAATAACATTAATTGGTCTCCTACTGGGGCACTCATTGGAACAATGACCTGGTTGGTTGCACCTATAGCACTTTCCCATAACTGGTTTAGCATAGGGATTGTTTTGCTTAGGTGCTTTCCTATTTTCCATTGGTCTCCTACTTGTTCCCCTTTCTTCTCTCTTCACATTGCTTCCGCCTGGAGCTTCCAGGACAGCCTTCCCTCTATCCGTACCTACGGTACTGAATCCTTCGTTCTTAAACCTTCGGTTACCTCCATCAAACCTACTGGTCTTTTCTTGTAGCATCATCTCTGCCCGAAGGGCCATGTTTTTTGCCTCATTGACATTGCGTAAAACATGAACCCCTATCTTCTCCTTAATTTGCAGCCTCAGTCCATCCAGGTATCTAGCCACCTGCTGTCCTTCGCTTTCCCTAAGGTCGTTTCTCTCAGCCAACCTCATGAACTCCGCTGTATATTCATACACTATTCTCGGGCCTTGTCTACACTTCTGGTATTGTTGGAACAATATTTGTTCGTAGTCAGGAGGCAGGAAATCCCTTTGGATCAATTGCTTCATTCTATACCACGTCTGCACCGGTTGCTTTCCTTCTCTATATCGCCTATTCTGCAATCTCTCCCACCAGGCCGAAGCCCCTCCTTTCAATCTACATGCCACTAACCTCACCCTACGATTCTTCGGCACTTCCATATAATCAAAGAAACGATCCACTTCTGCCAGCCAATCTATTAAATCCTCGATGCTCAAATTACCGTTAAAAGAAGGTATATCTACCTTTAATTTGAATTCGCCGGTGTCTCCCTGATCATAGCCCTGGCGATTCCGGCCATAACCACCCCCACCGTATCCTCTCCGCTGTGGTTGTGGGTTTCCGGCCAACCAATCATCTTCCTCCTCAGAATCCACATCATACTCTTGGACTCTTCGATTCGCAGCGATAGGTCTGTTGATCGGAACGCCAAGAGCAGGGTTTGCCCCGGGTCGTACTCCCCTAACGTCTCTATCCCTGTTTGTATTGGTTCCCATTGCGTCAAAACACTCCACCAGATCATCAAAAAGTTGTTCGAAGCGTCGGAGTCTCTGATCCATGGTATCCAACACTACCCTTTGAGCCTGCACTTCGGTTCGCAGAGTTTCCACTTCTCGAGCAACGTCCGGAACGTGACCGCCTCCTAAACTTCCGTCACCTGACATCTCCACAGGAAATTTTCCTTGCTCTGATACCAACTGACGCAGCGAGTTAGCGTAGAAAGCTTAGAGAATCACTCAACGAATGAATCTCTTAAACAAACAATGGTTGCGCACAACCACTAAAGGCGAGAATTCTCTCACGAAATGTATTTCAAGAATAAAAATAAGACGTAACTCTAACATCACTACAAAAAGGTTTATATACTCTCCTAAAATTATCAAAAGGAAAAGACGAATCTGCGCGTACACGGCCTAAGGCACGGCCGTGCTTCGAACCGTGTTGGACTCTGTGACTATTTGTTATTCGATGCCCCTGGTTGAGACACGGCCGTGCTTCAGGCCGTGTTAGACTCTGTGGGGATTAGCTGTTCAATACCCCTGCTCGAGACACGGCCGTGCTTCAGGTCGTGTTAGACTCTGTGGGGATTAGCTGTTCAATACCCCTGCTCGAGACACGGCCGTGCTTCAGGCCGTGTTAGACACTGTGAGGTCTTGCGGTTTGATATCCTTGCTCGAGACACGACCGTGTTTCCGGCCGTGCGCAAAACCCGTGCTCTCAACCGTATGATCGCTTCTTGTATCCCCTCCATCAGTATCGATCTATTTATACTCCCTTGTTAAGTGATTGAATTGCTCCCAACTCTTCAAATTATTTACCCACTTAACCTTGAATTAATTTTAATCAATATTAAATAAATATGTATTTATATACGGTTATTTGCATCCTCTCTAGCCTTTTGGGACATAGTGAGCATCGACAGCTTGGTTTTATTCTTCTGCGGATATTATGCACCCATAATTACTATTAGCAGTGAGCGTCGATGTTAATTACTTTTATGCCATGGCTGCAAGCTTTAATTTCTTAACATAAACAGAGCGGTATATGAACAGTTAGTATAAGGATCTCACCATTAGGGTAGCAACATCTGCACCCCCATCGGCCACAGCATCTTCTGCATCCTCCACCGCCCCATCCTCCTCCACCATATCCACCTCCTCCTCCGTACTTGGCGTCACCTACTTCTTTCATTTCCATTTGATTCACCATCTGCTCCGTCGATTTCTCTGTATAACATATAAGCAACTCAATGGTTTAATTCAATTCATCCATCAACTGTGATAGATGTTGTTACGAAGCCTAAGTAGAAGAATATTTAACATAAATACATACATAGATATGTATGTATGTATGCATATGTTTAATATTTATATATGCATTTATATTTTAATTTCTTCTAGCTAATTCTTTAGCTTATTGATAACTGAACCCAAATAATGTTAATGGCATTCAATATTAGTAGGTTTTGAAATAATCTTCTGTATTTTTCATAAATGATTTATAAGGTACATTTGTGGGGAAGAACAAGAAAATACAACAAAATATCATAAAGTTATTGGTAGAGAATGTCAAGAAGAAATTTTATATGTTTGTCTCGTATGTCTAATTCATAGAACAGTCTCACCGTTAGGGTAGCATCATCTGCATCCACATCGGCCGCAGCATTTTCAGCATCCACCGCCACCCTAAGCACCTCCTCTTCCACCCCAACCTCCTCCGCCATACTTGACATCGCCTACTTCCTTCGCGGCTTGGCGTCCTTTCTCCCCTGGCTCAGCTGCATTATCATTAGGATTCAATATTCAATAAGGCAGTTGACTAAAGAAAGTATATGGACATATATAAAACATATATATGTCACATCGCCAATTTTTAAATTCTGCTTGCTTGTTCATGCAATTAATTTCCATGCATATGCAATCAAACAATTAAACTAACAGATTCTTAATGGACGGGGTTTTAAATATATCTACATTTTCCGCTTGATTTAAAAGTTCTCATCAGGAGATTTTCCTCCTGAAAATACACGATTACAGAACAAAAGATATTAAGAGAATTGCAAATACGATCCAAAAACAGATCCCTGGAAAACTTTAACAAGTGACTTTACTTCTCCTTCAGTTCTGAATATAAGCCTACAGTCCAAACAGTTAGCTAAAATCCTAGTACAACAGCCAAAAGAATTTATAAATAGCCACGGCTTTAGGTTTTTAATAACAGTTTCAGTATAATATCAACAGCATTACTAGATATGGGGAGGTAAAGGTGGAGTTTAAGGTTTTGTATAACAAATAGTTTTGACAGTGTAGCTGCAATTTGGTCGAAAGCTAACATTTTTTCTCATCTTTGGACATCTCTGCCGATGAGAAGAGAAGAGTTGCAAAGAGAGCAAGCAGCAAAATCAAAGCCTTGGACTTCATTCAGGTCACCGATACTTGAATATCACAGAGGTTTTGAGGAAAGATGGGACTCCTAAGTTGTATATCCAACAGCATATTATGTAACATATTTACAGGGACGGAGTGACTTAAAGTATAAAAACTAAAGAACACGCCGAGCAAGACATCATGCCATTAAATTGTGTGCCTGTTGGTTAGATAATGAGGATTTGGCTGATAGTAGCCCTTGTTCAAAGCCTATCTGTATATCACGTTGAACATTGACCGAACATTTAGAAGGCCATCAACAAATCGGTGATGACTTCCTCCGGGATTCTGCAGTGATCCATGTGTGTCGATGATCATAACTAATACCCACGATTAAATATCAAATAGGTAAAATTTTATTTGCAAAAGTTTAACTTCGAACTTGATTCAAAATTTTAAAATTCAAACTTAACTTCAATTCGGTTAAGTTTAGATTTTTTAGCCCAAACTTAACTTGAAGTGCTCGTCATCATGCTTGAGCTTAGGCCTTTTTTTTTTTAATTTTTTCTTATTTTTATATTATCAATATACAAACTTGATTAATATTTAACTTTGATTCGAGTTTGATTAACCTTATGGCTAGACAAGCCAAATATTATAAAGTTTGAATAAGTAAACTACTCGAGCAATTTAAGTTTGACTTCAATTGGAATATTCTTAAATTGAACTTGAGCAAAAGTTAAGTCAAACTTAAGTAGCTGGCAAGTAGATTTGTCTCATTTACACTCATTTGGATTTGATGTAGAATTAAGTTATCCAATTTCAGTAATATGAGAAAAGTTAATCTAAATTGAATATCATTTCAATAAAATTTCACACACAGTTATATCTTAATATAAAATGATACAACTCTTTTGAAAGTTTATAATATTTTTAGAAAAAAAAAAAACATAACTTTAAGAGGAAGTAACTCTTTAAAAAGTGCATACATGCATATTAATAAAAATACATGGATGGAAAAGTTAAGGAAGTTAATAGAAAGCTTAAATTATAAAATATTGAGGACTCAAATAGACAAAAAAAAGTTTAAAATTTAAATAGAAAAGTAATTAAATATTAATAACTAAATCTATATATATTTATTCTTTGCAAAAAGACCATCTTTATTGAGGGAATACAACTCTTTTGAACAATTATACCTATCTTATTTCTCAATTATATGTTGTATTTATATTATTTTATAAAATAACTACTTACCTATCATGCTTGAATAGAATATTGTGTTCTTAATTTATATTATTCAATATTTTTACATGCACTTTATGCATGAAATTATATAGTTAAATTGGATAACAATACATCTTTAATAGGATTTGAACTTGGAGAGTTTGGGCTTTGTTTGGTTGATTCCAGTATTTAATGTCATCCAATTTTACACTATTTTTAATATTTATTGAAAATTTATTTAATTAACTACCATCATTTTTATTAATAAAATTAAATTTTATATATTTGATGCAAGGAGATAACAAAAGAATGGTATATAAAACCTAAATTGTAGTTTAACACAGTCTTCAACATAGGCATGTAGAAGCTTGTGTCGCATTTTGTTTAAAATCACATTTGGGATACCTCGACACACACCCTTGCATGACTGTGCAAGATCTCATGCCGTTAATACACCTCCAAGCACATGCTTGTCTTTAATTGTGTTAACCTCTATGCTTCTTCGTCGCAAGCACATTTGTTAGCATGGGGGTGTTGATGCCCATGTTCCCTATGCTTGTGTTCCCAACAATTGTTACATCATTCTTTCCCACTTGAGAAGAACTCGACCTCAAGTTCTTTGTTAGATATAATGAAACATCATCTAGATGAAATGGAAACAGATCTGCTATATTAAATGTTTTTGAAATGCCCATACTATTAGGTAATCTAATGACATAAGCATTATCATGAATCTTTTGTATGATTTGATATGAGCTATACTTCTTTGGTTGTAATTTGCTACTCCCATTGGAAACCTTTCCTTTCTCAAGAATACCATCACTTGGTCACCTATTAAGAATAATTTAACCTTTTGATGCTTGTTTGTTGCTGCCTTACATTTAGCATTAGACTACTCTATCTTCTCACAAACTTAAATTGTTATCTTCTGTTAATCTTCTGCTAAGTTCTTGGTTGCAACATTGAACTTTAGGGTTTTGGGAAGCTTGATTAGGTCTATGGCATGTTGAGGAGTCTTGGTATAGAGTACAAAAAATGGGGACTTTCTTGTCGTTCTGTGAATTGCACTATTGTAGGCAAATTTTTCCTAAGCTAATGCAACATCCCACTATTTTAGCTTCTCTCCACAGATGCTTCTAATCAAATTACCCAGTTTTTGTTTGTGGCTTCAGTTTGTCCATTTGTCTGTAGGTGAGCTGTGCTGTTGTAATTTAAAGATGAGTCAAACATTTACCACAAAGTCCTCTAAAAATGACTCAAGAACCTATTGTCTTAATATGACGTAATGGATCTTAGCACCCTATGGAGACGAATAACTTCCCTAAACAACAACTTAGTAATAGCTTGTGTGTTTGCTATCTTCCTACATGGTATGAAATCGACCATCTTGGAAAACCTGTCAACAACAACAAAAATAGAGTCTACGCCTCATTGAGTATGAGGTAACCTAAGTATAAAGTTTATGGACAAGTCTTCCTAAATATTCTCGAGGATAGGTAAAGACATATACAATCCAATATTTTGGGATTGCCCTTTAACTGTTTAACAAACATAGTAATGCTACATTATTTGGCTCATGTCTCTCCTTAAATGAGGTTAATAGAGCCTATCACTAACTGCAACTATGGTCTTGTCTTTGCCCAGATGACTAGCTAATCCACTCCCATGCAAATCATGAATCAATTTTTCCCTAATGAGGACTTAGGGACACTGAGTTGATTCCCCTTCATTAAATAACTTTCATGGATATGGAAGTCATCATGGGGTTACTTGTTTATACACCTTCTCTAAGTCTCACTAAAATTAGTGTCAGTATCATATAGTTCTTTTACGTGCTCAAATCCGACAATCTCAATAGATAATGTGATAAGAAGATTAGCTCTCCTACTTAGAGAGCTTCAGCTACCTTATTCTACACACCCGACTTATGTCTCAGCTTGAAGGGAAATTTCTACAAAAATTGGACCTATCTCACATATATATCCTTACTAATCCTAGTCTAGTTGTTCAGATGTTTGAGTGCATCATAATTTGAATACAAAATAAACTCTTTATTAACCAAATAGTGTTCCCATGTCCTTAGGGCATGCACTATTGAGTAAAAATCTTTGTCGTATATAGACCAATTTCTTCTTGAATCACATAACTTTTCATTGAAGATTGTAATGGGTCTCTTCCCTTAAGATAACATAGCCCATACACCAACCCCACTTACATCATAGTTTACTTGAAAAAGCTTGTCAAAATTAGGTAACGCTAAAATAGGTGCACTAAATAGCTTCTCCTTCAACGCCACAAAACCGGCTAAGCCTAGGAAACTCTATAGTTTAGTAACAATTCATGGAATAGGTCACTTCCTTATAGCCTTAACCTTCTCTTCATCTACTTGTATCCTATCACCACTAACCACAAAACCTAGAAATAGTAGCTTTCTAGATAGGAATATACACTTCTTCACATTTTCATATAGTTTGCTCATTTTTAGCACATTCAATACTTTCCTCAAATGCTCTAAATTCTCCTCCTTAGTTCTACTATATATGAGGGTATTATTAAAAGAGATAACTATAAATTGACCAATGAAAGGTTTAAATACCTAGTTTATGACTCTTATAAAGGTGTTCAGTGCATTGCTGAGGCTGAACGACATGACCAACCACTCATATAAGCCCTCCTTGGTTTTGAAAGTTATCTATCACTCATACCTTAGTGTGATTTGATTTGATGATAGCCACTCCTCAAATCAATATTTAAGAATACAAAAATTCCGTTCAAACAATCTAACTTGTCTTCTAGCCTTAGGATAGGAAATTTATAGCCAATAGCGATTTTGTTGATAGCTCTACTATCCACGTATATCCTCGAACTCCCATCTTTCTTTAAGGTTAACAAGGCGGGTATAGCATATGGGCTCATGCTCTACTTGGTAAAACCCTTCTAGATTAACTCGTATACCTTTTCTTGTAAAATCTTTGTTTCCTTTAGGCTTATCCTATGGTGTGGTAGGTTTGGTTAATTAGCACTAAGGATCAAATCAATATGGTGTTGTATGTCCTTCATAGGTGGTAAGCCCTCTCATAAGTCATTGGGTAGCACATCATTGAACTTATTCAACAGTCTTCTAATATTGTCGAGTATCTCCTCTACCTATTCATTCCTATCCACTATCAAGACCTATTTTACAATCAACGCATGAACAGTCTAGGACTCCTTTATAGTGTCTTCCATCTCCCTTTTAAATTAGGTGATTATGAGGAAAGAAACTCCTTCACCTTAGGAAGCTTGGGACGATTTGCCATCTTCAAAGGAAATAGAGTAAATTTCACCCCATCTATCTCCAACCTATACATATTTTCGCTACCTGCATGCTGTGCATTAACATTATATTGCTAAGGTATACTAAATAGCAAGTGACAAGCATTTATATCTACTATGTCATAATATACTTCATCCCTATATTTACCAATAGAGAAAGGTGCCTTGCAGTGCTCCCTAACTTCAATATTTTCTGTTACTTTGATCTACCCAATTGTATAAGGATTATGATGTTTTTCAACTAGTAGTTGCAACGATTGTACCGCCTCTTTGCCTATAATATTTTCATAGCTACCACTATCTACTATTAGTTTGAATATCTTTCCCTCAATGGTGCACCTAGTGCAAAACAATTGATGTCGCTGAGTTAGCTCCTATTTCGGCACTAGCATCAATTTTCTACTAACATATGCTTGTTCATCACACTCATCTTCATCCTTATAGTACTCATCACCTCCATCAGGCTCACAGTTTATCTCTTTACCTTCATCTCTCTCCACTATATTCACAGTTATCCTATTAGGGCATTCATTAGATCTATGCCTAGGCTGATTACATCTATAACACTTCCTTAATATCGACTTTGCATATGGATTGTTTTGCTTCTATGTTTCTTTTTTTTTTTTTTTTTCAGTCGCCTTCTTACTCATGAGCTTCTCTTCTTTCTTTTTAGTAATCACCCTTGGCAACTCAAATTTTGGTTTACCCCTTTTAGTTACCGGTCTACTCATCCCTTTCACCCACATATCTCCTATTTCCCCCATTAAACCTACTACTGTTTTCTTGTAGCATGAACTCAACCATTAAGGCTATGTTATTAGCCTCATTCAATGTGAGTAGATCATGTACCCTAAATTTGTCCCTAATATGTAATTTCAACCCATCTAAGTATCTTGCTATCTGTTGGCCCTCACTCTCCTGTAAATCATTCCCCTTAGTTAACTACATGAATTTTGTGGTGTATTCATATACTGTCCTCTACCCTTGGGGACACCTTTAATACTGTTGGAATAGAATTTGTTCATAGTCAAGAGGTACGAAATCCCATTGCATTAATTTTTTCATTCTATACCCTTTCTAATGGGTTGTTTACCCTCTCAATTAGCCTACTCTAGAGCCTCTCCCACCAAGCTAAAGCACCCCCTTGCAGTCTATAGGCTACAAGTTTTACTCTCCTCCCCTCAAGTATTTCCATATATTAAAAAAACCTATCTATCTCAACAATCCAATTAAGAAAATCCTCAATATTTAAATTGCCATTAAAGTTGAGAATATCTAAGTTTAATTTGACCTACCTATTATCTCTAAAGTCACCTTTGCAATCACACTTGCGAAACCGACTACCATTGCCCCCTCTCTTATGTTGACACTCATTGCTACACAACACCTGTTCCTCCTCCTCTAAGTCATCTTTATATGACTATAACCCATAGTTCATAACTACAGGTTTGACAATGGGATCGCCGCGCCGCATGGATACTCTACCCTAGGTCGCAACTCGACACCACTCCTATCCTTGCTGGCATCAAACCCCATAATATCAAAATGCTCAATCAGGTCTTAAAAATGTTGTTCTAAATGCTAGAATCACTTATCCATGTTGTTTAATACTGCCCTTTAATCCTGTAATTCGATTTGCAAGGCTTCCACATCTGGAGCGACATCTAGAACATGACCGCTGATTAAACTATCATCTCATGACATCCTAGCAAGGAATTTCTTGCTTTGATATCAATCGGCGTAGCTAGCAAGTGTATTCAATCAAGATCAATTGATGATTAGTCCATGGAATTATAAGAAAGTCACCAAAACTCTCTCTCTCAAGCTGCTCTATTCATAATGTGTACGGTAAGATAACAAAAAAAAAAAAAAAACCCCAAAAGAATGGCATATAAAACTTAAATTGTGGCTTAACATGGGTGAGTAGAAGCCCGTGTCGTGTTTTGTGAAAAATTGAATCTAGGACACCTTGACACCCACCCTTGCACAACTGTGTAAGATCTCTTGCTGCTAACATGCCTCTAAGTGTAGGCATGTCTTCAACCATGTCAACCTCCACACTTCTCCATTGTAGGCACATTTGCTAGGATGGGCATGTTGACACCCGTGTTCCCAATAGCTCCTACATCAATATTATAGCAAAAAAGAAAAAAAAAAGAGAATAATAATAATTTATTAAAATACATATAATAAATACAATTTGAAAAAGTAAAAATAAATCTAATGAAAATCAAATCCATGATCTTGAATATGTAGAAATAATCATTTAACTATTAAGTCATATTAAATTTTATAATAAAATTTATACTTAAAAATATAAATATAATATATATTTTTAATTTTAAAATAAATTTAAATAATTTTTTTTTTTGAACACGGGGGTGGGGCTGGGGGTAGGGGTGGGACCCTTTTTGCCCCCCTCGATCCGCCCCAGCTTAAAGAAATTGACATTTTCTGTTAGAAAAAAATTCCATATGAATGGCATACGGCAGCAATTTTGACGAAATCTCGTAATTGGCCTTGGTCCTTTTATTTGTACGTGATATCCAATAGAGAAGGGATACATTCTTGTTCTTTTGAGAAATAAAGAAAAGATAAGGGAGTGAGGAAAAACAATCCAAACTTTTCCGAAAATGAGAAGTAATGTGAAAAATACTATCTGAATTTTTATTTTTTTTAAATTTCATATTTGAAGTTTAAATTTACTAAATAACAATCTCAATTAAATTTTTACTTGTGAAGATTAATATTTAAAATTTAAAATTACTAAACATGAAGTCCAATTAAACTTTTATTTATCAAATTTAATACCTCTATCATCTCAAGAAAGTTGGCATTACAAATACTTATGGAACAAAAAGTATAAGTATAAATAATTGGAGGTGAAGTTATAAATTTAACCAATGCTAAATATTACTTGAACTTTTATCACTTTTCCAATTTCATACTTAAATTTTTTCCCCTCTTTTCCCCATAATTTCATAATTGAAGTTCGAATTAGTTAAAGGCATTTCCAATCAAATTTTTACATGCCAAAGTTTATATCTAAAGTTTGAAGTTCCAATTTTTCAAAACTTGCTTCCATAAATCTTGTACTCACCTTGAAACATGTACACTTGTACTCTAAGATGTATAGAGTAGAGGATTTAGGATACCTTATACCATTTCTATGAAATTTATTTATTAATAATATTGAGCATGACAAATATATTATTTTTTCACTCATACATACTTAGAATTGTTCAAAGCTTGATTTTTTTTCATATTATGTTTTTCATAGGATGTTTTGGTATTAGTAAAATTATTGTAACGGATTTGGTGCTCATATTTATTTTAAACAAATGTGTTAAGTCCTTGTGATAGATTGCAGTTTCATAATAGTTTTCTATGATAAATTGTTTGCAATTATATTGTAAAGTTCATGATATATATCTTGACTAGAAACATGTAATTGATAAGTGTATGGTGGGGTTAATATAACTAGCCAATCACATGTAGGAGGCATGTTAGTTGACCTTGGAGAAATCTTGAGCTAAGGTGGAGGACATTAGGTATAGGAGGAGGAACAAATAAACTCGATGTCTCAAATGTGTGTGGCACTAGATCAAACTCTATGTTTTTAATAATCCTAAGATTGCTCTTGATCGATTTGATGTTTTGATCTTCTATGAAGTTATTTCCATAGATTTTTAATGTTTGTCTCAAGTTAGTCAATACTCATAATGTGTTAATGAGAAGAGGAGCCTTTCATTTATAATGTTTGTAGATTGATCTTGACTGTTTGATGGTTTCAAGAAGTGCAGCTAAAATCATAGATTGTAGATGCTAATTAGATTGCTCTTAAGGAGTTAATGGTTGTCATTGAAGCTTTCTTCTCCTCTTTACTCTTCTTGGGCTTAGATATGAGCTCAGATAAGCGTAGAGAATATTAAGAATTAAAAAAAAAAACCATTCTCGATATAAATAAGCCTTAGGTATATTGGAACCTCCTTAACACCTATAAAGGTCAAATGAACTTAGAAAGTCTGTTTTTTAGTCTACTTTTTTTGCATGCAATACAATTGAGTAAGATTGAGAGTAGAAAAACCAGTTTGGTGACTCTTATTCCAAATCTACTAAGTTAGATCTTCTTAAGACAAACCTTACCACTCTCCTAAGAAAATGGTCCATGGCATTAAATTGGACCAAAAGCCCAATAATTGAAATGACTCTATAAAATGATATGTGATTAAATTTTTTAGATTACTAGATTGATGAACTTAGTTACAAAATGGACAAAAAAAAATTTGTAGGATGTTGGATAGCTTACTTCAAAATTTTATATTATAACAATGTAATAAATACATAAAAGCTACAAGGTACCATTTAATTACATATTCAATAGGCAGGATGGTTATTTGCTATTGTAAAGTTGGTTTTGGTTCCAAAAACTGAAAGCTTGTACTTATAAAGTAGGATATAGATATTGTTTCATATCGTGTCCATTTATACTAGTTCAACCTCAATAATATTTGCACATAATTCTCCATTTAGCATGTTACTACTTTGGAGGGGGGAGTTAAGAACAAGCCTGTGCCGAAAATATAAAACTTGAATTAGAAAGTTAAATTTAGTAAACCAAAGATAGAAAATTTGTAAAATCACTAATTATTCAATAATTTATTTGTAACCAAAAACCAAGGATGGAGATGTCTTAAAAGGTTAGCATTCATGTTGTTTTCAGAAGATTTTGGCTTTGTCATTGATAAGGAATTATGTTAGGATTTAAGCACATGATTTGCAATTGAGTTGAGGAATCTAAAGAAGAGTCTATTAAAGATTATTTACTTATTTATATGTTTGTTTAAGATTGGGAAATCAAATAAATTAGCTAGAGGGAGAAAAAAAAAAGTTGCCTTGGAATGAATTTTCAGAAATTAATGTTAGGGAGCATCTTAACATATCTAAAACAATTACTAAGGTAAAACACATCGAAAAGTATATTTTTCACTTAATCATGGATTTTTCATACATTTTTTGTTGTTCAAATTTTATGCTTTATTTAGAATGTTTAAGGTATTAGAAAGGATGAATGAGAACTAATATAAAAGTCATTCTTAGGTTTTTTTTTTCTCCGCCGCCCTCATGATAGGCATCACCCAGCCGCCGCTGACGAATCCGTCGTTTGTCAACGCCCTTCGTGGCCGACCCTCAATTCCCGCTCCTTTTGCGACATTACCACCAGATTTCGATCTGACTTCTATGCCCACCGTCTACAAAGGAGAGCCTACCTTCATCATCACCAAGGCCGAAAGTGAGCAATTAGCAAAACCATTTCGTTTAGCCTTGATCGGAAAATTTTCAAAGGGGAGACCAAAGATGGATTATCTGAAGAAGGAATTTGATAGAATTGGCTTCAAAGAGGTTTTCTCCATTGGAGCTATCGACTACCGACACATATTAATCAATTTTGATTTGGACGAGGACTACCGGCGGTGTTGGATTAGAGCTGTATGGACCATGGATTCACATGTGATGAGAGTCTTTAAGTGGACACCCTCTTTCCGTCTAGATAAGGAATCGTCTCAAGTTCCAGTTTGGGTATCCTTGGAAAAACTTCCGATTCATTTCTTTGAAGAACGCTACCTGCGTCGAATGGCTTTGATGATAGGTATGCCACTCAAACTTGATGAAGCCACAAAGAGAAAAACTTGGCCTTCTGTAGCTCGAATTTGCATAGAAGTCAATCTTCTAACAGAACTACCAAAACGTCTTCGCTTGGGAGAAGGTGATGAAATTTATTTTCAAAATGTGATCTATGAGGACTTACCCTCCTATTGCCGTTCGTGTAACACTGTTGGTCATTCGGCTGACACTTGTCGTAATCGGGGATCGAAAGCAGATATAATTCTAGCAAAGCATACTAAGGAAGCTGTGGATAAGCCAACTCGTACAGCTCCTTCCTGGAAGGCAAAACTTGTGTCGGAAACTCCTCCTTCCTCATTTGGACTACAAAATTATGAGAAAGTAGCTATCTCAATCGATGTCCCTGATAAACGCGTTGACAAATTGCACGTGTCTGGTGATAGTTCTCTGATAAAATGCTAGAATCTGCTAATCAGTCAACTGATAAATCCATTGATAAAGTGCCGGAGCCTGTTGCGAATGTTGATGCGATTATATCTGAACACCTTGCTCAAGAGACCCCTGCCCTAAAATCCCCTATTGCAGAGGACTCCGTAGAACGATCATCAGATGATGTTGCGTTTGTACATCCTGAATTCGCAATTATGAAAAATGGCCCTACTACAAATACTATGGAAACTAGCATTGCCCATACAATAATTGCTGCTTCACCATCCTCTCAAGTTACAACTCCTTTGCAAGTAAAACCTGTATTCTCTTCTGAAAATATTGTTACTTCTATTGCATCCCTGCATGTTGAATTACTAATTATCTCTGCTGCTCCTCCGGTGACAACATCCTCTCGGTTTGATGTGCTTGCTGATAATGATGATCACGTTGATGAGGAAATAGATATTGATCAGCCACTAGAGGAGCCTCTTGATTTACCTGACGCTGGTCTGTCGCCTCGAATGCCCCCTCGCTTGACACAATCGGATGATGAAACCACCACTGTTAAAAAGCCTGGATGACCTATTGGTTCAAAAAAGAAGCCCCCTTCTCGTTAAGGAAATCCTCATCGTTCAGTAAGGACATATGGGGACCCTCAACTCCCCCTTTCTCAATGATAAGTTTTCTTTTTTGGAATGTGCGCTGGATTGCTTGCAAGGCATCTTAGCATCGTTTAAAATTTCTAATACAGTCTCATAAATTGTCACTGGTTGCTCTCCTAGAACCGATGGCAAATGTTTCTGTTCTTCATGCTTTGAAGAATAAATTTGGCTTTGCTGCAACTTTTTCTTCACCTAATAATAAAATTTGGGTTTTCACTTCCAAAGATTTTACTGTATCATTTGTAATTGATCACGGGCAGATCCTATCAATGGAGGTAATTCATCATCATCTTCCCACTCCAATTTTGTTGTCTGTAGTCTATGCCTCTTCCACCAGACAGGGCCGTTTGAATTTGTGGTCGTCGATGCAGAGTCTTTTTGGCTCTTCTCCTGGTATGCCGTGGCTAATAGGCGGTGATTTTAATGTTATTTGTTTGGTTGATGAATATAGAGGTAATTCCTCTCCTAGTCAAGGGGCGATCTCTGACTTTAATAATTGTATTACTGCTTGTAATCTTATTGAACTTCCAACTGTGGGGAATGATTTCACTTGGCAAGGGGTTTGATCAAATGGTACAGTGTTCAAGAAGCTTGATCGCTTGTTGTTCTCAAGTGATTGGATCTCTATGATACAGGTTAACTCTATACGTCATTTAAATAAGTCTTCTTCAGATCACTGTCCTATCCTGTTTCAATATCAGAAGGAGGCATTAACCAAGCCAAGTTTGTTTCGATTCCAAAAGATGTGGTTGCGAAGAAAGGAGCTTTTTGATATAATAAGTGACAATTGGTCCAAACCTATGGACTCATATGGCATGCTAGCTTTCTCACTAAAGCTTAGGCGACTCAAGTTGCGTCTTAAAGACTGGAAAAAACAAAATTTTGGTGATGTTTTCCGTAATCTGAATGAAGCCGAAGCTCAGGTTTCAACATTTGAACAATTGTATGAGGTAACGGGAGCAGTGGAGGACATAATAAATTTGGAACGGTCAAAATCTAATCTTTTTTCACGTCTTAGGGAACATTCAGACTACTGGCAGCAGAAATCAAAGATAAAGTGGTTCCGGGACAAGGACGAAAACTCCTCTTTATTCCATGCTTTTGTTGCTGATCGCCGTTCCAAAATGGGGATCCATACAATAAAAAATGGAAGTGGTAACTGGATTTCATCCCCTACTGAATTGGAGGCAGGAGCTATTCAATTTTTTTCCAATCTTCTACGGCAACAGCATGTTGGTGATGATGCTGGTGTTGAAAATAGGTTGTTAGCTAATATTCCAACTTTAATTACCACTGAAGACAATAGACTATTATTGCGTCCTATGGAGGGTCCGGAGTTAAAAATGGCCGTCTTTGGATTATACTCGGATAGCTCGCCTGGAGTTGACGGTTACGGGGGCATCTTCTATCGCTCTTGTTGGGACATAGTAGAACGTGATCTCCTAGCTGCTACTCGAGATTTTATGGCTGGTACCCTGATTCCCAGGGTGGTTGCAAGCACCTTGATTGCGCTTCTGCCTAAAAAGCAATCTACAACGTCATTCGCTGATTATAGATCGATAAGTCTCTGCAATTTTTTGAATAAAATTTTTACCAAGGTCCTGATAGAAAGATTGAAGACAGTTTTGCCATCCATTATTTCATCGGAGCAATCGACTTTCTTAAGTGGTCGGGACATAACAGAGAACATCCTCCTTGCCAAGGATCTTGCCCAATTTTTAGACCATCCTTCAAGAGGCGGTAATTTAATAATCAAGATGGATATGATGAAGGCCTTTGATCGGGTTTCATGGTCATTTCTTCATAATTTAATGCTAAAATTTGGTTTTGCACATCACTTCGTCTCTCTCATCCTTGGAAATTTAAGAGCAGCCTGGTTTTCAATCATCTTGAATGGAGGTCCGGTTGATTTTTTCCAAGCTTCTAGGGGTATCAAATAGGGAGATCCATTATCTCCATACCTTTTCTTGTTAGTTTCGGAAGCTTTATCTCGAGGACTTAAGAATCTTGAGGAGACAGGGCAAATACTTCCTTTTGGTACTCCAACATCTAATTCAATTAAAGTAACACATCTTAGCTTTGCAGACAACATCTTGGTGTTCATCCGAGGGGATAAAAGGTCTTTACAGCATCTAAATCGATTCTTTATTGAATATGAATTGGGTTATGGACAAAAAATTAGTAAGGCCAAGAGTTTTTTCATTCCTCCTTACAATCGTTCCCCAATATATCTCCAACAAGTCTCGGCTTCCCTTGGCATTCCTTGTGGTTCATTTCCATTTCTATATTTAGGATGCCAACTGTATAAGGGTCGAGTGCGAGAGAATTATTTCTCTCACTTGATTGATAGCTATGAACGGAAACTTGGACACCGGTCTAACAAGATTTTGTCTCCTGGGGGTAGACTAATTCTCATTCGCCATGTTTTGCAAGCTATTCCATTTCACACGCTCACTGCTATTCAGCCTCCTAAATCGGTGATTAAGAAGCTTGAAAACCAATGCCAAGATTTTTTATGGATATCTTCAAGCTATGGAAAAAATAAACATTGGAGGGCTTGGCATAGAATTACATTTCCTTCAGATGAGAATGGTCTTGGAATCCAGGACTTCTCCTCAATGATCACAGCTGCCTCACTGAAGCTATGGTGGAAACTTGCACATGGTAAAAGCCTTTGGGCAAAATTCATTGTTTCTTTGTCAGAATCATCAAGGAAGCGTACTTCTTGGCGGCGCATTCAGGCAGTACATGACATTGCTGAACGAAATACATGTTTCCAAGGTAATCATCGAATATGGAAGCCCTCTGTTACTGGTGCATTTAGTTACAAAACTGCATATGAATTGGTTAGGCCAAAACAACATTTCATTCGATTATTCAATAAGCTTATGCACCGCTTCGAATTCACATTTTCATGTGGCGTTTATTTAATAAGTTATATGCGTTTCCGAAGGTCCTTCGTGGCTTTGGTTTTCTCCTTAATCCCTCTAGGTGCCCTTTGTGTTTGAGTGAGGTGGAATCCATACAACATCTTTTCCTCAAATGCAAGGTCGCTATAGATTTATGGTTCCTTATGGCTAGTTGGCTGGAAATCCATATTTCCCCAGTTGTTGGTTTATGGAATATGATACAAAGTTGGTTTCAAAAGCATTCGAAGGGCACTGTTTTTAGCTTGCTATGCCAGTTAACATTATCCTTTATCTGCTGGGAGTTGTGGAAAGCTAGAAATAGAATAATGTTTTATGGACACACAACTTCAATTGGGACCCTTTTCCATTTGGTTAAAGATCAGTTGATCTTAACTCTAAGATCTTACTCTCCTAAGGCAAGTTCTATGTGGGAAGTTGAGATTATTAAGCATCAATTTGCAACCACTTTAGAGGTGAATGTGAGAAGCTGACTAATTGTCAAGTGGCTGAAGCCTACATCAGGTTATGTCATAAATTCTGATGGTTCATATACTTCAGATAGAGCGGCTTGGGCATACATTTTGCGAAGAAATGATGGATCATTTATACATTTAGAAATGCAACGTGCACTGGATGCTCCAAATGCATTATCCATGATTTTGGAGAGCGTTCTTGTTGGCCTACGCTCATGTGCTTCAAATAATATTTCCCCAGTACAGATTCAAACTGATAGTATGCTACTTGTGTCTTACCTTCAAGGCAAAACAGTGTGTCCATGGCAATTGTCCCCTAAATTAATGGAGGCAAGAAACCTGATGCAATCACTATCGGCCTCCGTCGTTCATGTGTCTCGTGAAGCAAATTCCTTGGCAGACGGTCTTTCTAAATATGCAACTCAACTGGATCGTGTTAGAATTATGCGTTGGCAAGATCTCCCGGGAAGACTCAGAGGTATCTACCTCTTAAATTTATCTGGGTGTCCATACAAAAGAAGTCCATAGCCTCTTTATAAATCTTATTGATAGATTTTGTATCCATTTTCCCTTTGGGAGGATGCATTTTGTATAGTATTTTTAGGCATTACTCTTTGTAATGACTATTGAAACTAATAAATAAATAAAACAACCATTTTTGGCTTTCTTAAAAAAAAAAAAAAGAAAGGATGAATGAGAAGGATATTTTACAACTTTAAGAGAAAAATCTGATATAATTTATATTTATTTATAAATTATTTGACATAATATTGGGGTGATTGAGTTTATGGTGGGTCAGATTTGAAACTTTATCCATTCATGGTTGTTAGACTTGTAATTTTATTTACAATTAGAATTTATAGGACCATTAAAATCGTATATAATTGTATAAAATTGGTAGAATGGAAAACTTATAGAATTATATACCTAACTTCATAATTTTTTCAAGGTTCTATAGCTAGATGATGTTACATCCATTTTAATTAAGAAAAATCTCATAAAATTTCTAAAGTCTTAGAATTGTATAGTTCACTCATGATTTTAACCCTATTCTATAAGGTGTAAGTTCTTATATATTGAAACTAGAGCCTACCTTGTGTTACCCAGAAACATTAACACCTGTATCTTGTAAAGTCTACAGTATATAGGGTATTACATAAAACCCATAAAATTTTCCTTTTTACTATAAATTTAAACTTTATGTAATATTAAAAAAAGTAATTTATATGTAATATTATAAGTTATTCCAGTGAAATAGTAGCCAACTTTGTGAAATTAAAAGATTAACATTTTTTCCTACTTTCATTATTTCAAATTTATATGGACTTATTACTTAGCAAATGGGAAAAAAATAAGGGAAAAGAGTGGAAGATGTAAAGTTGGAGAAGAAAATGGAAAAGAACAAAAGAACAAGGGATGAAAATGGAAAAAATAAAGCGAAAGGAGCAAGTATTAAGGTTTAGCATTTAATGTTATTAATTTATGAGTTTGAATTTTTTTTTTTTTCATTTTCACTAAAGCATTCATTGGCTAAAAAGAAAAATATCATTTATTTATTAATATTATTTAATAATTTTTTATTAGATAGTATGAGGTACATTGGAGCTTATACCTTGAATAATTTAGAGTACAAGCTTAAGAATTGGTGTAAGATAAGAAAACCCTATACGAATATCTTTCCTTGTGAAAGTAGGTTTTGGAAAATTTGTACTCAGAACCTTCCTTATAACTCTTAATACCTACCTTACATGAAATTTACCTAGTTGGGTTAGGTACTAATATTGGCCTATAGTATTATCTTAAAACATCTAGGCAAGTGCACTTATTGATTTTTATAGTATAATAGATAATAATATCGAGTGTCAATCTTATAGAGATTATAAGTACTAGTAATTACCTTTCTCCTATCATTCAAATGCAAAAAAAAAAAAAAAAAAAAATTGAATGAAGCAATAAATAAATTTTAAGAAAACAACAATCCTTAAAGATGTACCTAGATATTGAATTCCCCTAAAATTACTAATGTAATTAACTAATTATTATTCAATTCCATTATTGTATTTTTAGATAGTAGGAATTCCTAATTTGAACTAATAACTCTCTTGTGTCTATTAATTTCTAAGCCCAAGATGATTAACCGAAATCTCTTCCTAATTAAAACCATTAGAGTGACATTACTTTTGCTTTATGGATTCCATTATTAAGTTTGACCTTAAGTTAGAAGATTTATGTTGCCCTCTTTTTAAGATTGTGTACAACTCTTGTAACAACCCTATAGGGGGCCTAATAGAATTGCTTGAAAGTTGCCATATCACGCTAATGGGTGTCGAATCCAATAAAATTAAAACCTACTCCTAAACAATTATGTAATTTGTATACAACAGTGAGTAGGGTCGTATCCATAGGGATTGGTTAAATATATTTCTATTAAAAGAGAATAGAGAGGAAAAGAAGAATGGGGGTTTTGTATGTAAATTGAAATAATACTGAAATCATATAATAAAATTGAATAATGATGAAAGCCTAACCAATGGAATCACTATAGTTTAATTCATAGAACTGATCATTGATGCAAATATTTTCTATTCTTTATATAAGATAAATTGGTTATGGTTATTAACAAGTTCTAATAGCCTATCTCTCCTTACTTTCTTAGTAATCAAAACAAGCTCTTTGATTACTTCTCTTATTGATTAAACAACCCTAAACAAGCTCTTAGGATTTAATCTATTAATAGCATTAAAAACAAGAGAGACTACCAATTCATGTCAGTAGATTGTAAGATAACCTATTTAAACAAGATTACATATCTCCATAACATGAATTTGACTATCTATTCTATAATCAAACATGTTATTGTGTCACAGAAACTAGAACTATCAAACAATTACGGACCTGACGTACTAGTTGACAATATATTAACTTGCTAATTAAATAGAAGAGCTCTAATTCATACCAATCAAACAAGATAATAATAACAAAACATTCAGAAGATATATAAATATCTAAATACAAAGAATAGAGTAAAAAAAAATCAATTAGATCTCACAATTCTTGAAGAACTAAACTTTTGATGATCCTTTGGCTAGAAAATCTGTTTAGCCACATATGTTCATCCCAAAACGAAAATTAAAGAGTGAAAAAAATGAAAAGTCTTTGTTTTAGGTGTCTCTTGCTTTTCCTATTCGGTTTCTTCACTACTCCTCCCCCTCCTTTTGGAAAACGAAGAGGTATATATAAGAAAACTGAAAGATCTCCTGAAACGGCCAAACTTATCCATATACACGGTCTTAACTCACTGTTATACACGGCCGTGTACTTTAACCGTGTATGCTTCTGTTGGTTCTTCAAGCCAGATACACGGCCCGTGTACTTTAACCGTGTATGCTTCTATTGGTTCTTCAAGCTAGATACACGACCCTGTACTTTAACAGTGTATGCTTCTATTGGTTCTTCCAGCCAGATACACGACTGTGTACTTTAAATACACGCCCGTGTACTTCCCTCCGGCCGTGTAAATCCTTGACTTTGATCCAAATTGTAGATGACTTCTCTAAATCACTTGAATTAGTGCTCTTGACTCCATTAAACCTGATTTATCACCATAATAAAATTAAGCAGCATTTCCTTATGATTTCTATAAAATCAATAATAAATTAACACAATTCATACTATAAAGATTGAGTATAAAATGGCTCTATCACACGCCTGCACCTATAATATGAAAACCTTATTGCAAGTCAAATGTTGCAAGACTCTAATTTAATAATCATTCATCACAATAACTAATAGTACATATAATTAATTATTATGAAAATAACTATGAAAACCAATTATTACAGATCTCCAAAATTGCAGAGAATTGATATCTCCTACCAAATAGTAAAACTAGGTAATTTGAATATTTAAAAACATTGGTTTGAAAAAATGTTAGAAAATGACAAAATTCTAAAAATACACAATTTTACAAATTTTTATTCACTCATTCTAGACTTAACTATCTTCTAATTCTCTATCTATCCTTAGAACTTGAGTCTAGAACACACATCACTTTGATCTTAGCTCATTTCCCAGCTCTAGAATACCCTGCAAGAAGAATTGTTTGGGGGTGAGCAAACTATGGCTTAGTGAGTTCACCCATTAATACTACCATTTAAGCAAGTTATCAAACATTAATTGGCACATCATGCAATCTATTGACATACAAAATCAATGCATGCAAGCAACACATTCATGGGAGTCTAGAACCATGAAAGGTATAGATTTGCATCGTTTATACTTTAATTGACCTCTACACTTACCCACACGGAGCACCTCACCTTACGCGAGAGGCTATCTGAGGGCATGGTCCCCTAAATAAACTCGATGCTTAGCTATCACTAAGAACAAAAATATGCTCTAAGGGCTAGTCTTGGTTAATTCCACATCGGCTTATTCATCATCAATTAAACAATAATGCCTCTACGACCAAATTAGCTGATCCCTCATTAGGGCATCAACCTCACTAATGCCTCCACGGTCAAATCATGTGATCTCTCATCAAGGCATTAACTTGCAATCAAACTGTTAACAAACCTTTATAGGCCTCAAACAAGAGTTGTCCCAGTTACTTTGCCTTCAATAAAATCAACTTTGATAAAATCACCATTGGTAATACTAAGGTTTTATAAATAATAGCTTCTAAAAGAACATGCTAGGTTTTTTATGTAACCTTTACAAAAATATTTTAAAAAAACTAAAAAGTTTTCAAAACGTTTCAACACGTTTTAAAATTTTTGGCAAAGGTTGAACACTTTTTGTTCCTTTCTGTGTACTTACTGAATCACAGACATACGACGAGTAATCCAGTTATTTTGGCCAAGAATTTAAGTTTACCTGTTAATAAGATGACCACATGGATTAGGGCATGCATGACAATCAGTCATTCCAAACAATCAATGGCAATCAATAGAACATCACACAATTATCAAGCGGCAAGCAGATAGTAGATCATATGAACCCCCTCACCTAGGCTTGACTTAAGGATTGTAATAATCCTTGGGTAGAGATTGGGAATCTTCTGAAAAACCTAAATAATTAGACATAAAAGAAATACATATAGGAATAATTACTACTAAAATATATTACTCTTGTATTTCGATATGAGCCCCACTTCTTATTAGTCTTTTAAAGTCTTTTAGGGTATCTTTTAATTTATTTAGATTCTTAATAGTTTAAGTTCAAAGCCTTGAGTACAAGTTTAGGGTCCTTTGTTTAGGAATCGGTCTCTCGCTACAGTCCACGCTTAGGTCCTCGTCATGGTAAGTCCTATTCTCAAATAATGTCATAATAAAGCAAATATGTCCAAGGTATATGTCCATGAATATGTCTATAAATTGGCCCAAGAATATGTCCATGAATGTCCAAAAATATGTCCATGGGTGTTCAATAAATCCAAAAATATTCATAGATGGTCATAAGTAATCAAGATTCAAAATTAAAGCCTTAATATCCTTTCTTTGAACTTTTGTAATTATTAAGGGTTCATATCGAAGAACTTAATACCTTAATAGAATTTATTAAGAGATCCCCAATAGATCTTTTGCTATATAATTTAGGAAAAGATAGTGGAAAGATCTTAAGTTTTCAAAGATAATGATTCTTGGAGTAGAATGATTTATGAGATTTTACAACTTTTGGAAATACAAAGTATTAGTATATTATCTAAAGACTATATTATGAAGATGATTAAGGCAAAGTGGATTACCTTTCTTGGTTAGAAATCCTTTGAAAACCTATACTAAAGGTCCTGTAGTATAAAAAATAGCTAGAGTTAACATTTACTTCAAGGAATTTATTGGAAGTTTCACCAATTTTCTAGAAAGTTTCTTACCTTTACTTTTAAGATAGATAATCCTTAAAGTTCCTTATGATAAGGATCCTATAACATAAAGATTCATTAGAATTAGTAACGAACTTCTAGAAATTAACTAAAAGCCTTACAAACCTTAAAGAAGTTGAAGCTTCTTACGTAAAGGCATGTTGGTGGTTCCACATCTCTTGTTGGTTTTAGAGATGCAAATGAAGTTAACTATAGATGAAATTTTATAACTTCTTAGAGGAATATTAGGTGTGTTTGATGGAGGTTTGGGTGAGAGAAAATTAGAGAATAGGGGGCTCTAAGTGGCATGGGAAATGGGGATTTTTAGTTAGGTAGATTAGCCTCCATATATCCCCTTTTATAGTAGTTAAGTGTGGTTGCTTTGTGATTAATTTTTTGCACTAGTTCTCCATGCCTAAGGGGAAAATATTGGGTTGGTTTTAGGTTTATAATTAGTCTTATAACCTGTAGGATAAGTTTGGGAATTAATGACATAGGATGGGATAAGGTAAATGATGTCATATGGATAAGATCACATAGTCAAAAGAGAAGGGTAGACTTTGGTAGCTTCTAGGAGGTTTCTTGGGCTGCTTTTTTGTTTATTTTCAGTTACATCCCTTAGCTTGGTCGTGAAAAATTTTAGGCTAATTTTTATTACACTAAGATTAAGTAAGATGGCCTTAAACATAGGATAAAACAAAGTTAAACAACAAGGTATTTTTAGAGATGAGATTTAGATGGAATTTTTTATTTTATTTATAAGATTTTAAAACTCAAAATTTTCCATGATATTTCTAGGTCTTTAACCCATTTTAATCATGGTAATTTAGGGTATTTTAGATTAAATTAAGTTAATATAGGAAGGGGTGATTTGAGAGATGACAAGTTAGGTAGATTTTCATGGTAGTGCTTTATGTGAAGAAAGGGTTTCTAATTTATTTTTAGGGGCTTATATCTTTGAATTTTTCCTAGCCCTTTTACTGAGTAATTAAGGTATATTTAAAGTATAATAAGGTAAATTTTGGCTAAAATTTAATAAGTATAGGATAAGATGGATTGGGGTAAGTAAACCTTGGCAAAATTGAAAAGAATCACATATTTAAGGCACCAATTTGGACCCGATTTTCATAAGCATAATTCTAAATTATTTTATGTCTTTTTCTTAGGTTAGACAAGATAAAATAGGGTAGATGGGGATAAGATCTAGTGGAATAATTTTGGTATTGATGTAATAAGGTGAGGGTTGAATTTTCAAAGCCTTGGAGAAGAAGTTGGACTTAAAGTGGTGTGCAGAGGAAGGAGTCTTAGTTGGCGGAGTTTTGTCCAATTTTTGTGATATTTTGTGTCATTGAGTAATTAAAGATATAATATTGATTTAGTAAGATTTTTGTTAAGATAAATTAAGATTTGAGGGTGATTTCAAGCTTAATCTCTTAGAAGACTTTTAAGGCAAGGTTTAAGGGGCTTCCACTTTTGGTTTGGTTTTATAATTTGATTTGTTATTAATTTGTGTTTATTTTTACTGATCCATGTTCTAGGATATTAATATTTTATGATTAGGATAAGTTGGGATAAATTTAGAAAGAATTTGATTCAAGTCAACACTCGTTTTCTTGATTCGTTGAATGATCATTTGAAAGTTGACTTTGGTCAAATTAGGGTGGACTTTGGGTAACCGTATTTGGGTTTTTAAATATAATATTCAAGGAATGTTTAGGGCTAAGCACTGGCCCTACAGATGAAATTTAACAAAATTTGAATTTAGTATACTTGGTGAAATAGTGAAAATAAGTCTAAATTCTCAAGTAAGGAGTTTAGTGGAAATTAGTATAGTTGACGGTTTTCAATTGAACTTTTACTAAGTTAAATTCATTGGTTCTATCGAAAAAAGGTATCATGTAAATCCTTGGAGTCTTATTTACTAAGTCTTCTCTAAGTTAACCCGAGTTTAGCTCTAATTTCTTAAGTTTACTCAACTCTTCCCGAGGGTATTGAATGGAAGACTTAAGTAAGTAAGTTGGATAGAGTCAATTGACTTAAGTCGACTTTTAATTTGACTAAATTGATTTTGGTCAACTTATAAAATATCGAGTCTTCTCTAGCTCTTGGACCTTACTTGGGTTCATTTGAAGCTAAATTCTTAGTAAATTTCCTTATCTAGTGAGATTTCTAAAAATACTACTTATGAAGGTCATTTAGGGATTATAGATGACATTTAGGCTAGGACCTAGGATCTTTGATTTTATTTTCTAGACTAAATTTACCAAGTATTCATATTTATTTTCCTTTCCTATAAGTTATTTTGGTTAGGATGAGGTTCCTAATGTTATCTAATGGCTTGGTTTAGGATTGAATAGATGTGCAAGAAGTTGGTACTAACTGTAGAAATTTTGGTTTTCTTGTGGAATTTAATCTTGATTTTCATGCTTAGATTACTAAGATTCATCTCATAAGATTGAGATTAGTTGGGTCTACTCGGCTTTGTGGGCAAGGTGACTTACATCGTTACTCAAGACATCTTAAGTCAATTTAAGAATTTACTTTTCTCAACTTAGGTTTTTGTATTAGTAGACTCAAGTCAACTCTAGTATCTTAACCTTATAAGATTTTCTAGATATGTGGACCAATTCATCTCGAAGGTTTTTGCGAGATGAGTGGTTTTGTTGAAAGGTCGATTTAGTAGTTTTCTATGAGAGGCTTTGTGAAACTTTGTTATTAAGTTTATCAAGATGACTTCCTTGGGAAGTTGTACTTCTAAGCTAAGTTTTCTTTGATGCCTTACTTGAGAAGTTGATTAAGTAAGCTTTCTTAAGAAGTTAGTGAACTATCATTCTTCAAGAAGTTAACTTTAAGATGACTTTCTTGGGAAGTTAGTTCGAGAAGTTTCTTGAACAAGCTAATTGTTTACATTTTTTAAAAGAAGAAAAATTTTATATAGAAATTTAAAGGAATATTAAATTAACTAAATGAAATTGTAGTTGCATAAAGTTTGAAGACTAACTTTATATGGATATTAATATTTGAGGCTTAATTATAAATTATAGATAGGAATCATAACTATTTGAAAGTCTTAATGTTAGAAAAAAATTTAGGGTACTATTTTTACTTTATTGAGATCTTAAATAATAATCTTGATTAATTTTATCACTAGAAATGACCTAATTTTCTAGGGTTTCGCAACTCTTTCTAATTATGCTAGATCCGCTCAAATATAGGATTTCTCGATCTTTATAAATGAAATCAAACTAATATATCAGTAATATTAATTTAAAAATAATAAAGAACAAATAAGTAGATCATACGAATAACTGTAATTTCATCGAATAATAAACTATAAAATCACATGTTTATTCTAGGGTTCATTATACTTAAGTACAAAAGAATTTTAAGCCAGTATTAAATTGAAATTAAAAGCAAAAATATAAAAATAATACTTAAAGAAGAACATCTATAAAATGGAAATAATTGTAAAATTTATAATCATACTATTACTAATTCTAAAACTTCTCTTTGTAGCTTAGACTTTGTACTCCTTTTATAGTAATCTGATGTATCTTGAAAAGGAAAGTCATATCTTCATGCAATAGATTGTTGAATCTTCATAAAAAGGAAAGTTGTCTTCAACATATAGGAAATCGCATCTTCAGTGTTGTTTATTACCTAGGAAAGTAATCTTTAGCAACTATGATTGAATAAGAATGTGGTATTCTTGTGGGACACGACCTTTGACACAGTCGTGCAAATGTCCATGTAACTCTTGTCAATAATTTTTTTCTTAAAATTGTAATTTTTCTTTGATACGGTTTTCGACATAGCCATGTTGATGGGCAAGTACTTTTGCACAGCCTCTGATATGGTTATGTACTTAATGTTGTAACTTATCTTTCTTTATAAGCTTGAGACGGTTTCTAACATAGGCATGTCGATAAGCGTGTTGACAATTCCACTTCCATAGCTTGTTTATTTTAACTTTGATGAGCATAAAACTTGTGTGAATTTGTTTCATTTTGTCCAAAATTGCTTTTTAGGACTTGCAATCAAAATATAAGGCAATTAAAAGTAATATCTATACCAAACATAAGAAAATTAAACCAAAGACTATTGTAAATATTATAATATCTATCAGGTATGGATGAACACCTTACAAAATAGGGTTATCCACTCACCCCTATACAATATACATTTCTTATTTAGATTATTAAATAGATAAATGCACATTATTCATATTAAAAAAAATATCATTTCAATTTCAATTAATAAAACATATATAAATTTCCACCGATATGAGTTATTAACTTCATAATTAACAATCTATAGTATTTACACATATAGTTGAAACATCAAACATTTTTATGTACTGATCATGAATAATATTTTGTTATTTGAAGTGCCCTAAAATGGATATATGTAAATATTTCTTAAAATATTTTGTTTAATAAGTGTTAAATCAAGTATAGTAAGCATTGGGTGAAAATGTCATATATAAAGTTATCTAATAGGCCCTTAGTAATGCTTTCACTTATGAACAAAAAAGTAAAAATAAAATGCAATAGCTTATCCTACCCGAAATTTATAATTCTTATAGTATAAATATCATATCATGTATAGATAAATGAAGTTCTAATTTTGACAACCCTATATTATTTTTATGAATTTTATTCAATGATCCTTTTGTAAATGGGGTGTTTTAAGGTTATCTAGACTCTTATATTTTTTATGTGGGCGAAGGTGTGCCTACTTACATATTGATTTATCATATGCAATAAACTTAATTGTATTTATTAATGATATTATATATGCCGGATATAGAATATCCTACATGTCATAGATCAACATAAGATATCTTAGATATTAGAATGTAAATATAAAGTATGGACTTTGGGATGGTTTCAAAATGGTTCTAGGATAGTTATAGGAGAGCCATTATGGTGGATATAGGGTGGTATCTTTTACTCTAACTTACTAAAGTAGGTTTCATAAATTTGAAATGGAACCTTCCATTTACAACATATCATAGCCAACAATAGAAGATTATATAGGTTCCAATGAATTTCTCTAATTGAATTGTATTCAACTACGTTGGAATTTTTATTTTATTTTTTCACACATAGGCTTTTAGTTAAAAAGAATCATCATTATCTACTCCATCTCACTCACTCACTCTCTTATATACACACATGCTCATACTATTCAATAAGTACCTTATATAACTAACTTAAAGATGGTTAAAGTATACTTATGGCATCTTAATTAGTAAGTTTCTTATAAAAGTTTTTAAGGTACTGCATAAACATTCTAAGGAACTTTCTCTTTTAAGATCTATCAATTTTATCCTTAATGTCCCTAAAAGAAGTTCCTTAATATTTTTTTATTTTTTATTTTTTAAATTTTGCAGGTCCTATTATTATTATGATTATTATTTTTGTAACATCCTAAAACCTAGAATGCTATAACCTGCCACATGTTATCATAAACTAATGACACACTAAGACTTTTAACCTATTTAAAATCCACAAATACTCTGATAATACATCAAACTCAATTAACATAATTCAACCTTTAACATGTATAAGTGGCATGTCTCCATCCACTATAAACCACATCATATATATATGTGTGCTCTATAGAACAAGAGTCTAAATGACTCCTACACTAACTACCAACTACAAAAGTTAGAAACATGAAAGACCAACTAGATCTAGAGTCTCATCTCCATGAGCATGTACAATTGATAACATTAAAATAAAGTCTATCTACTAATCCACTCTAACTAACCACTAATCATCATAATAATTCAAATATTCAATGTCTTTATCATCCTGCCTATACTCAATGATGGTGTAATCATAACTAACACCATAATTTATGTTTGTGGAATGATATTTTCTTTTCCTTTTGAGGCGTTGTTGCATCTAATGCTTTGTTATCACAAATTTGGATAATTTCATGGAGGATATTTTATACATTCCCATTTCTTTTTTTTTTTTTAAAAAAAAACAATGTCATCATTTATACCTATAATTGAAAAGCAAGTCCTACAAAGGGGTAGGTTAATGTCTAGTGCGAGTTATTAGCAAGCACATGTGCATTGTACACAATTACATTATTTACGTGCATTAAATGCAAATACATAAATCACAACCAATTTAATTATCTTTATTTAAGTCCATTAACCATCATAAAAAGGTGCACATGACCTTGCATAATCTTTCATTTACAATATATACAAATCTAATACAATTGAGACATTGCTACCATCGACCCCGATGTTATGGTGTTGGGAATTTTCACTCTTGGCTCTAACACTCATAAGTTGTCCTAAAATCTATCTAGATCATTTCAAAGTGTGACTTTATTAAGGACAACATCATATAGAGATCATTGAGTTACCTCTTAAGGTTTTACTACTTTTGGTCCTTTAGTCAAACCATGCACAAACAATAATCAATTATCAACTAGATAAGATTTAGGTTTACTTAATCTTTAATTCTAACAACCTCAAGCAACAAACAAAGTAAATTCATACATGATATCATGATTTTCTCATGGTCTAAACTCTCTTAAATTCTAAACCTGATTAATATCACGAATAACAAATGCTTAAGGCCTTAGCTAAGCTAAATTGAACTAAATTTAATCATTTTGACAATCAGGACACTTTAGAAACCAAAAATTAATGAAAGAACACATTTCATCAAGAGATATGAAGAACACGAGTGAGAACATGAGCGTGTTTCTCCCTATGTATCTCTTTGAAAATGTGTAACAAAGGTGTGTACTAAAATATAACCAACACGGGTGGAAACACATGTATATTTCTCCTCGTGTAACTTTCAATCAAGGAAAAAAAATCTTACTTTAATTAACAACACGATTGTGTACTTCTACTCTAAACATGTACATGCATAACATGGGCACCAACATGGCTGCGTTGGCCCCCTGTACCCCTTGTTTCCACTTTTCCTTGTGAATTCTCACTCTTTCAACCAAATTGATGTTTTCCAATAAACCATGAGATTTCTAGATCAATTAAGGCACCAAAATATTTTGTTCTTACAACTTGAAACTATGACTTACTTAATAGATTCCCTTACGAGTCACTCCAAGAATGTAAACTTTCGTTTCTACACCAAAATTCTCCCTTTACTTTCTAATAGCATAAAATATTGAAGAAATGTAAAGTGAGAACTCACTTAACTTTGACTTCTTGCATGGTCTATGAAGAATAGAAGGAAACTTTTAGGGAAGAGGAGCAATTTATGAGAAAGGAAAGAAAAAGGGAGGGGAACAAAAGTTATATTTGGTAGATTTTGAATTCCTTAAAATTCCCAAAATATCCCTTTCCTATTCCAAATTTTCTACCTTACCCCTATGTAGTATCTTTTATATTTTTCTTAATTTTAATTAATTTTTTTATACTTATATATTTGTTTGATAGGCTTTATAGCTTTAAAACCAATACTTTCCATATTTTTTTTTCAAATTGAATGAAAATATATAATAAAATTATATATATTATTTATAATTTTGAACTTATAATTATAATAATAAAATTGTGAAATATAAATTCACACTTAATAAAATAAAATAAAAAGAAAAACCTTAAGGGTTGAAGCTCTTGGTAAAGCAACTCATGTATGGGAAAAGACTCAATTTATTGGTTAAAGATACTTCATGTGAATGCTTAGTCTTGGGTTTTATATCAAACATCTCTAATACTGATGCTCTTAAAGTGTGTTTTACTCTAAAGTTAGTGCAACCAAACCTTATGCGATAATTGGATTCACTAAGCTCTCTTAAACGAAATCACTTAAGTGAATCAATGCATCAAACTAAACTCCTCCACAATATGAATTATCAATAGGATCCTAAGTGCTTCCATTAACTTAGCCTATAGATCAGTTTATGTTTTCAAGAATTTGTACTAAAGCCAACTTGTATGGACTTAGAGTAGGTTGTGCATTTGTAGATATTGAACCACCAGTTTATGATCTTAAGGTCTTAAAAATATTACACAAGTTACATATATAGTTGCATTATAGGGCCTAAGCTATCAATTTTCTATAAAAGTTACCTTGAACTATGGAAATGGTCAATTCAATAATTCCAAAACTTATAATGGAGTCTAGAAAGTTTAACCAAAAACCATATTTATTAATGGTTTGAACAACTAGCCACCTATAAGCCAAACTAACCAACTCATAGCAAATTAATTTAATAAATAAGAAATAAGAAATGATCTAGTGCGTATGGCATCAATTTTCTTTATGGAAGAGCATCTAAGTAAAAAAATATTGCAAAGAGTTAAATTAGGATTATTATGTTCTTAAAAATTTCATTTTTTTTATTTTTAGTGCCTAAGTGATTTCATATTATACGTATTAGGTGAAAGAGTAGAAAATCTTAGGAACTTGTAAAAAAAAAATAAAAAATTGAGTGCTCTAAGATTGTGAAAGATTTACTTTACTCATTGTTATTACAATATCATAGACTTTATTTAGTCTTACCCATGGTTCTTTTACTCCTTTTTTTTTTTTTTTTTTTTTTTAAGGTGGGGGTGGGGTGTTGTGTGGGTTATATGTAAATTATTTATGTCACTTTTTCTCACTTCGTATCTCTTATATTAGTAGATTTATTTTTAATAAAAAAATCTAGATCATTTCTCAATAAATTGGCATTAGAGTGAGGCTAGAAAATTAAGGATTTTAAGTGTTAGTAATCTATAAACTCAAGAGATGGGCATCAACCATGAGATTAAAAAGTTTTATGAGATTGTACAAGTTTTGGGTTGTTGCATGTTTGAGTGTGAGGGGTCTTGTGCAGTATGGTGTGGGATTAAGATTGGTAATTGAAATTCCAAAAGGATGATGAGTAGTAGAAGTTGATGAGAATGCCCTATTGATGATCTATCTAGGTATATAAATAGTTTTTACCATGAGGTATTGTAGAGAGGATGACCACATGATTATTGTGAAAGAAATTGGAAAAGCTTTATATGACTAACTCTCTTGAAGCAAAGATTGTATTCACTATAGGTGTGTAAAGGTATGGATATTAAGTTTGTAACCAACAATTGGAGAAATAGTGATGTGAAGGTTGAGATAGGGGATGAGGTTTGCTCCCTATAGTCTTCATTCCAAAGAATACTAGTTAAATTGTGATAGAGGATCCATAAGGAGTGAGGTGGCAAACAACCTAATTATTATAGAGTTATAGATGGATGATTCAATCTTGATTGGGGCTCATTAATCTTATTTTTTTGAGGTTTTCTACATAAATTCTTACTTTTTTTTTCCTTTTTATTTGTTGGTTGTTGATAACTCTTCTATTTTTGCAACTAACAAAATAAATATTATACAAAGTTGTAATACTAAAATATATTTACTCGTGAAAAATATTCTCTTATAGGTTTGGCATGAATATTACATAGAAAATATTCCCATGTTTACTTTTTTTGTTTATTTATTTATTTTTATAGGCATGTTTACTTTAATGTACTAGGTGGAATAGTGGAGGAGTGAAAATGAAAAACCCATGGAAGCACAATTGCATCTTAGAGCATGTTGTTAATGGATTAGTGGAATATTTGGAGAGTTGCTAATGGTTAAAAATTTGATACTTTTTAAGATAAAATTCTGATTTAAAGAAATAAAATTAAAAACAAAGTGGATAAACACCTCTAAACATAAAAATATATGTCAAGCATCAGTTCTTAATTAGGTATTTGCATGGTTTTAAGTACCTTGAAGTACTTAAAATTCATCAAGAATATTGAGGTACTTGACACACATAAGAATATGTGACAAGTGCCTTGATAAACATGCTCTTCGAAACCATACGGAATTCTTCTTCCACATTTGTTGCAAATGCATCCTTTAATATTAATCTATTAAAATTTCCCATGAATTAATGTGTGAAAGATCTAAGGCTGTTCTTTGTTTCCTTAATAATTTGTTTTAAATCTTTTTCATGCGTTCCATAGCAATCTATGGAAACAATGAACAATAAACAAGATGAAAAAAGAAGAAGAAAAAACTTGTATCATATGGTTTGATTTAGTTTAGAAAGAAGATCGAAACAGAGTTGTACCACTACCCTCTAATAAAGGTTGAAGACATGATGGGATGAAACAAATATAAAGTATATATAGAAATCACTATAAAATATTGAAGACTTGAATAAATTTTGATATAAATGTAATAAATTTAAATTACTCGATTAAAACATAAAAGACCCAATTGAATTGGGTGCTAAATGTAAAAAGTTTTCAATATACTTGTTCACCCAAAGAAGCATACTCCATATACGGGATTTTATCAATAATAAAGTTGTTTCATAAGAAAGAAACATAATACACCACCAGAGGCTCCGACGGCTTCTTATGTCGACTTAAATAGAACATTTCATTTATGCTTATCACGACAAAGCCCTACGAAATATTAATTCTCCAAATGAAGTTCAATTTATTACATCATATCATTGCCTTATATTTTCTTCTTCAAATCTTAGTTTGGTGGCTTCGTTCCAATGACTTCACCAGCATTACGCACGGCATGGGCAGTTCCGGCGGCCGCCACCTTACGTATAGCCAAAGCAACCTCCGCCGCTGGGAGGCCGCTTATATCCGTAACTGTAACTGGGATTGCGATAACTATAACCGGGACTGCTATTACCATAATTGCTACTGCCATAACTGTATCGGGGGAATTTGACCTCATTTACGCCATTTGTCTTGGCTGTGGTAGTTTTCTTTGCTGCATACAAGTGATAAGCATATGGATGGCAAGAATTATAAAAAGTACGATAAGTAAAGTAAAATGAATTGGTCTTGATCTTATGAATGGACTGACTAAATATTTGCTATAGTTATTAGCCATGTAGGTTTATTATTCACAATTTAGCACAATAACAATATCGGTACGTGAGTGGTCTCTTTTTTTTCCTTGTTATGTTATCCAAGTTTCTATATAGGCAATATACACGTTCTGTAAAAAGGAAAAAATGTAATGGAGACAAGGTGAACTTTCTCATGCTATCCTAAAGAGACCGACATGCACTAATTAAAGTTGATAATTGATATTACAGGAACGCGCCTATGTGTTTACTTCTAAAAAAAAGAAAGATATTTTGATGTATTTGTATTATCAGAAAATGCAATAATTATTGAAAAAGTAAAGGCCGTTACTCTCCATTAATTCATCTATATTCCTAATGGTTTTTCTTTAAAAAATGTGGAGTCGAATGGTTAGTTATGGCTTGAAAATTTAGATATACTCACTTTCAACCAAGTCCCGTGCAGCTGCCTCTGAAAAGTGAAAGAGGAGGAGGATCGCCGCAAGACCCAGCAAAATGAAACTTTGGATTTCATTTTTCTCAACGCAGGTGTGATGTACTCCATTTCTTAAACTTTGTTATTTGCTATGAGGAAGGGATCGTGTAAAAGGTAGTCCCATAGTGGCCTATTTATAATCTTGGGTACACTTTGTTCAAGTGTGAGAAGAAAACAGAAGGAAAAAAAAATTTTGCATTTTTCATTGGTCTTTTTAGCTCAAACGCAGTCCGTTGGTTTTCCTTTAAATTCAACAGGACCATTTGGGGGACATTTCATGTGAACCCGAGCCAAAATATTAACATGGGGGTATCTTCAGGGAAAAAAAGTAAAAATGTGTTATTTAACAGGAAAAAAAAAAAAGGTACCGCCGTGTACATTGAGAATGTATAAAAACTATAGTTATATAACTAAAAAAAAAAACTTTAAATACTGATACTGTATAATGAAATGAAACATTACTTATAGATAGATACCATGGCATACTGAGGATATATAGTAACGAACAGTGCAACTTCGTATATCAACAATTTATGACCAAATAATTTATCGTGGATTAAGAGCCCATGCACGCCAAGTCCATTGAAAAATGTGGAAAAAGTCTTTCTTTTTCTTTGTCAAAATGTCATGTTAGAGCATGATAGTAGGCTATCATAATCCATCTCCTTATTAGAAGTATATACAACCACTTCATCGTACAATTTCGAATTATTTTATAATTTTGTAAAGTTTTCTTTTATGAAATTTGTTACAACTTTGTATCTATTGCGCTTCCTTAATGATCTTCAGCGCATTCAGTCGAAGTTGCAGTTCCAAAGTAAGCTATCGGGAAAGAAACAGAGTAAGTCGTGTTGATGAAGAAGAAAAAATGTGTTGTAAAACCAACTTCCTGTTAAGTCTGTTACATGGCCTATTTATTGTAAAAATACATATATAACAGCAACCTATCAAAAAATGACAAGTGTACATATAAATATAGTGTAAGTCCACATTCCCCCTCAAGTGGGAGCTTCTTGAAGTTCCAACTTGCTGTGCAATTGATTAAAAATAGATTCTCCTAGCGGTTTGGTTAAAAGATCAGCCACTTGAAGAAAAGATGGAATGTGGACTGTCTGTAGAAAACCAAAGTTAATATGATCATGGATGAAGTGAACATCAATGTCGATATGCTTGGTATTATTAGCTGTCATAAGAGCAGACTTACTATCACAAGCTAAAGAGGTAGGATACTGAAGAGAAATCTGTAAATCACACAAAATAAAGAACACCCATAGAAGTTCTTTTGTTGTTGCAACAAAGCTTTGCTATTTAGCCTCAATCGTGGAGATTGAAATGGTGGGTTGTTTCTTGGATTTCCAAGTAACTAAAGCTTCACCAAGTAAAACACAATATCTCAATATTGATTTCCGATTCGAATGAGAAGAACCTCAATTCACATTAGAAAATCCTTGAAGTGCAATTTTATTAGCAGCTGGATAAAACAAACAAAGTAAGGCAATCCCTTTGATATAGCAAAGTAAATGAATCAAAGCAAGCAAATGTGGCTGTTGTGGATGAGAAAGAAATTGATCGAGTTGATGAATTGCATAACTTATATCTAGATGTGTATGAGAAAGGTAAAGGAGCTTCCCAAGCAATCTTCTTTAAAATAAAGCATCGGGAAGAGGATCACCAGTATCAGCATCCAGTTGTACCCGAGATGGAAGTGGAGTGGTCATTGGTTTGGCTCCGGTGAGACTAGCATGTTGTAGAACATCTAAGATAAATTTGCGTTGATTACGTAAGGTTCCTTGATCTGTTCTACAAATCTATAATCCAAGAAAAAATCGGGCTAAACTATGGTCTTTGATAGTAAATGCCTCATGTAGCTGACGTTTAACATGAGAAATATATGTTTCTTCAGAACTAGTCAAGAGCTTATCATCAACATACAATAGATTGAAAACATTCCTATTAGGACCATGGTAAGAAAACAATGAAAAATCATGTGGTGACTGCGAAAAGCTAAGTGAAATCAAAACTTTCAAGACTTCCAAATTCCGTTGTTCAGATGCTTACTTGAGTCCATAAATTGAGCATTTAAAATGACACACTTGACCTAGTAAAGCTTTACCATACCCATCAAGAGGTGTCATGTGCATATCTTCATCAAGTGTTCCATATAAAAAAGCATTGTTTACATCGGTTTGATGTAGAGACCAATTATGAACTGTAACAAGAGCAAGAAGAATGTGAACTATACTCATTTTTACAACAAGGGAAAAAGTATCGTGATAATATTCCCCTTCAACTTGAGTAAAACCCTTAGCAACAAGTCTAGCCTTATAACACTCTACAGTACCATTAGGCCTATGTTTGATTTTATAGACCCATTAGGAACCAATCACCCTCTTTCTAGTTGGTAAAGATGGCAACTCCTAGGTTTGATTAACTTCAAGTGTATAAAGTTCATTTTGCATAGCTTTTGGCTATTCCGTTTGTTAAGATGCTTCAAGGTAATTACATGGTTCTCGATTGATTAACACATTAGCTAAAGTGGCTATAAAATCACTAGGGTACAAATGAAAGGCTTTTATGTCAAAAGGAGAAAATTGAGATGTGGAGCTAAGAGAAAAATCAAAAGGAACACGAGTTGAATGATGGCAATGATGTGTTGCATATACAAAGTCCTAAATCTATTGAGGAGTTCTCAATTGTCTAGCTATCCATCATAAACCATTAGTGGAGGAAGTATTTGGACCTAAAGTATTAGACTGAGAAGGGATTAGTTGATCAGTGGACAAAACCCGATCTGTATGCATCTACGCTTTTGTATCAACAAAATTCTAAGTTGTAGAGGGATCAATAAGCTGAGACATGCATAGAGTAGAAGAAGACTCAAATGAGATAGATTGCCTTATAATAGAAGGAGTTTAAGAAATATCATCAATATCATTATCTTTGAAAGGAAGACTATTTTCAAAGAAAATGACATCTCTAGAGACAAAAACTTGTTTCTTAGAAAAATCATAGACCTTATATCCTTTTTATCCTTGTGCATATCCTAGAAAAATACAATGAATTCCTCATGCTTCAAAATTATCAATAGAACAAAGATGTCCTGCTACAAAACATAAACATCCTATTACTCTCAAGTGATTATAATTTTGATGGCATCTGAAGAGCATTTCATAAGGAGTTTTCCAATTCATACTAGCCATGGGTGTTTTATTGATTAAGTATGTAGTAGTTAACATGCGCTTGGACATTTTGTTGAGGTGTATATGTAGTGGTTTGTTGATGAAGGATACCTTGTTCAGAGAAGATGGATTAACACAAGTGAGATAAGAATTTAGATCCATTATCTATCCTCATAAACTTAGGAACAACCTTGAAGTGATTAGACACATAAGCAAAAAAATCGCTAAGAACATAACAAGTTTGACCCTTGTGCTGTAATAGAAATGTCTAAGGTGGCCTTAGTAAAATCATCTACTATAGTTAAAAAGTACCTAGCACCCGAAAGAGATGAGATATGATAAGGCCCCTAAACATCAACATGCAATAGTTTAAAGGTAAAATTAGAAACATGTTCACTTTGAGAGAATGGAATTCTATGGAATTTAGCTCCTTAACAAACACTATAGATGAAATTATGAAGATTAAGATGTTTACAAGATTTCAAATGCTGAAGTTTGGAAATCAAAGTATGTCCCATTCGAGCATGGATCAAGTATAGCTGTCCTTTATCTAAACTAGGAACAGAATTACACATAGGAAAAGAATTAGATATGACAACTAGATTAGAAACCCCTTTAAGCTCCTCAAAGCGAAGTATATACAATCCATTTACAGCCTTAGCAATTGCCATTGTAGTGTTCGACTTTTGGTCCTAAAAGGTACATTGAGAAGAAGTAAAAATAGAGGTAAGATTTTCGTATTGTAATAGGCTATTGACAGAAAGTAGATTATGAGTAAATTGAGGAACTAAGAATACATTTCAAACGGTAAGCGAGGATGATAAAATAACAAAGCCTACCTTGTTAACTTGTTGGTACCATTTGATTACTAGTACTGGACAGAACAAGGAGTACTAGAGAATACAAAACAAGAAGGACTAGATAAAAAATATTTTTGTACCACGTTTAGCTTGTTTAATATTGGATAAGGATTTTTGTGCTGTTCAGTGCTTGATTGCAAAGTACTGGATTGAACATAATAAATTTGACAGTTTTTCCTTTTTTAATTACTAGAGAAGGCTTTTTGTGCTGTTCAGTGTTTAGAATTGTAAAGTACTGGACTGAACATAGTAAATTTGACAATTTTGTCCTTTTTAATTATATCATAGTTATTTATATATATTTGATATTATTATGAGGAAAAATGATTTGAAGGTTTAATATATTATATTAAATATTTTATGGAAAAAATTATGTTATATTTAATAAAATAATACGTTACTTATCATTTTGAATAAGTCATTGAAGACATGAAACACTTTTATATTGAAACATCCACAAATCCATTAACCACTTTGAATAAGTCACTAAAGGACCTGAAAATTCCAAAATCCATCCATAAATTAGATCAATTAGATTGGAACATCAACCACTTTTATATTTCATAAAGACAAGGCATAAATGGCATAGATAAGATAATAATCATATGAAGGAAGAGTCAAAGTAGTTTCTATGATTATGACCTGCCAACTACATCCGATTGAAAATCTAGCAACTCTGTTGCAAGAGATACATAAGGTTACAACTTCTAAAAAATATGGAAACAAATTTAACTATACAAGGTACTAAACCAGGGTAGAGAGGTTCGATAATACAAAACCAATGAAAGAAGTCTCAATTACACAAATACTATAAACATGTTTTACATCAACCGATAATTTACCTAATAAATGCTAGGAATTGTTCTCCTTGGAGCCTCCAAAAAATTTTTTCATACTATGGATTTGTCGCCATTTGCATAAGAACATCCAACTCTTCATTTTTCGATAATCCTAACGTTTTCAACTCTGTAACAACATCGTCCCTAAGAGGATTAGCAATTTTTCTTGCAAGTAAAGCAAAATCACTCGTAACATCACTTATGCTCTTTTGAAACGTAGATATAAATTCTGCAGCATATTTTGCCATAGGATGCTTGGGAGTCGGTCGCACAGATAGATCACGTGAGGCATAGCTGGAGGCTTCAGTAGACTGTGGCACTTGTTCTGACTCCATATCTTCATCAAAAGTATCCTCACCTTCATTTTGTAAATCCTGTGTCACATCTGCTAGTGTCTCAACTCTTTTGCCATTTGCTCTATCCTCTCCAAATATCCCTTGAAGTGTTTCAAACTCTTTAAATTCCTTGTTTGCATGATTACCAACCTTCGGATGTTTCTAAAAAACAATAGAAATAGTTATTATAACCACAGAGAATTAACTTTAAAAAAATGAGTATATTTCAAAATAAAGATAATGTTGATTTTACCTCCATGTATTCGACAAGGACTGCAGCACTATCAACTATAACACATTTTTTGACATCATCCCACCAAAAACCACTAGTATTCATCATGTCAACAACCTTTGCCAGCTCCATTGACCACCTCTTCATTTTGTTAACAATTTGTCTGACATTGAGATTGATTTCTAGAATGTGACTTTTCATCCTTTTTAAAGCTTCTTCATGAGCCTCATTCTTAAAAGTGCCATTTTCTCCTTTGTATCCTTCAACTACTAACTCCTCTAACACTATTAATAATGTTTCTTCCTCAACTTGGCTCCAAGAACGTCTAGGTTTTTTATCTCTATTGTCCATGACTGTAAACCAATCCATAGTGTAAGGCAAAAAGCAAACAAATAAAATGTAAGTCATGCATACAAACAGTGGATAAAATATTTCAATTTACATCATAACATAAAATTGAAAATTCAATAACCAAATGATTTCAATAATATATAATTAACGAAAAATCACATACACCACTAATCCAAGATACATAATCAAAGAAAGTACAACAATTAGTGACATTCTAGTTCCTATGACATGCCCTCCATTCATCGTACATCTCTTGTGCTAAGTATTCCTCATCTCAGTCCATGCCTCAATAGGTTCTACCGTTTCAATTGCATCGATTCCATTTTCTCCAATTGGAACTTCATCACCTTCAACTACAACGTGCTCCAATGGGTCTAGTGGCATGTACATTTGAATGAAGTTGTGTAATAGACAATAAGCTAGAATCATTCGACATTGTATTTTGATGGGATAAAATGATGGACTCCTTAGAATACCCCATCGTTTCTTCAAAATTCCAAAACCTCTCTCTACAACATTTCTTGCCCTTGCATGTCTATAGTTAAATAATTCTTCACGATTTAGAGGCCTACGTTGACTTGTAGCCTACTCTTGAATGTGATAATGCCTCCTTCTAAAAGGGGAAAGGAATCCTGGTGCATTGGAATATTCACCATCTACTAGATAATATGAACCTAAAACAAAATGTAACCTCATAAATTTACATGAAAAGTTTCAATTGAATAGATAAAATGAAAACAATTTTCTTTTTTAAAGTGCTTACCAGGTGCAACTCTCAATCCATTAGATCAAATGACTGTATCACGTAATACTCTAGAATCTGATGCTGACCCTTCCCAGCCAGCTAATATGTAGATAAATTTCATGTCACGATCACATACACCCATGACATTCATTACAAGATACCTTTTCCTTGTTCGATACCTAGGTCTATTTGCAACTAGTATCGTAGCTGCAATGTAAGTACCATCTAATGCTCCAAGGCAACCCTAATATGTTCCCAAACAAACAAAAAAAAATTGTATTGTATTATAAGCAATCATGACCCTTGTTGATTAACTGAAGGTACCTAAAAGATTTTTTGTATTACCTTAAACCATTTCCACTGTTCGTCAATGCAATCTTCTGGTACTGGATTAGGTTTTGCAAGTAAGATATCTAGTAACCTTAACACAACAGCTAACACTTGATGGTAATTTCTACTAACAGTCTCACCTGATCTACGAAATCTGACTTGAATAATCCTGTTTTTTGTATGATGTGCAAGGATGTTAACAAAAATCGCAACTTGTTCTTCAACCGTTGCTCTTCCATTACCATGTATTCCCCCTTGTACCCTAGTGAGTTCACAAAGATGTGCAAAACTATTCCTACACATCCTTAATTCCCATAAACAATTTGTATCACTTCCATTAATGAGTGAATCAATCACCTCTCAACGCGTTTCATATCTAGCTAATGCTTGCTCATTTAATACACCCCTCTTTACTCTCCTATTCAAAACAAAGTTCATATAATAGAAACCAGCAGCCGCCATTGCAAGCATATTGATATAGACTCTCCATCCAAGAAGACAAATCAGAAATCCATGATGATTCATGATCTATATGACATATTGAAGGAAAGACCCATGAGTGTAATGTTGGGGATCTGAAGATCATTTTCATAATACAAAACATAATAGATAACATCATATGCTACATAATCTAAATTCAATAAGGGTAGCAAAAACATATAGCATCACAGTTGTCTTCAAATTTAAGGTGAAAGAGCAACTTACCATGAAGATTTATACGAACATGCAATTTAAAGGGGGGGCCATGTGAGGTTTTTTAAGAGTAAGAGTTAATATTGATTGGAAGCAAGCATGTGGGTTAGTAGGAATAAAGCGTAGAGACACTTTATACAATTTAAATATGAAAAACTTCTAAACATTTATTTTAAATGTGGGAAACTAAGACACTTAACTACTAGCTTCAATGATGAAGGCGAGCATCTAAAGTTCGGATCTTAGCTTAGAGTAGATCTCACGAAAGTTGTGCCTGATGGTAAAGATTCAACAAGTAATATACACAAATGAACATCCATTACAAAACGTTAAAGACAACCTAATCCTCAATCACAATCACCACACGAAACCTCTGTCCATATACCCCTTTATCAAAATACACCTAGAGATCAAGAAGAAATCTCGAGTAATTAAAGACAACCTTCATATGAATGAAGGCACATCTATAAAGCAAGCTGAAAATCTCTTAATTCACTTGTCCAAAACATTAACATGGGCTAGAATTATTTTGCAACCAGAAGCAGAGCCAAGGGGTCCGGTCCAAGCGAGTAATCGCCCTTTGTAATTTTTGCCTTACAACACGCCCCTTGAATGAAATCCTGGTTCAACCACTACTTGCAAATATTGTAAACTCTCTTACCAATCCTTAAAAGATTCATAAATGAGACTATCCTAACCAAAGAGAAACTATTGATGAAATAATAAGGCATGGAACTTTGGTGCAATGTCAAGCAAAAACCCAGTATTTGCAGCAAACCATTCGATGTTCCCTTCATTTCCAGTATAAACAAAGATGGGTCCTCCATGATGCCAAAACTGGCTATTGATAAGATAGTTTTGATAGAAAATTTTGCAGAAAGATCATCCAAACACTGGGGGACAACCAGACGAACCTTAAACAATCACGATGCATTCGAAAAGGAAGCAAGAAATTGAGAAGAAATGGAACCATACGAACTTAATGGTGACTTCTGGCTTAATAGTGGCAATGGTCGAACTTGTGGTTGATTACACAACGAGTGTCAGTGAAGGAGCGGCGTTGATGAGCTCCCGTACTTCCTCATTTCGAAGCAGGTGCGGCACTGAGGGAAAAAAATTTCAGAAAGAAGGAAAGGAAAGTAGAAGGAGGCAGCTGATTAACACGAGAAGGATGAAGGCCAAATTGGGAATTTCGCAAAAATAGGGTTTTTGTCTAGTTTCGGATTTTTACTACCGAATTGCATATGATACAAATATATTTGATTTTGTCCAGTACTATATTAATCTTTTGTCCAGTACTTTTTTCATGGATGGCAACTAAACAGAGGATAAAAAATTTTGTCCTGTCCAGTACCGGATTCTAATGCCAACCAAATGCACGGGTAAAGTTTTTCCATTTGGTAAGCTTACCTTAATGAAATGGACTAAGTTATGCGTATCATGAAGAAGGGCTAGAAAAGGGGTCATGTGATTTGTTGCCCTAGTGTCAACAATCCAAGAAGTCATATTATTATTAGAAGCATCTAAACAAGAAAAAACACCAAGATTACCTACAAAATGAACATGATGTCATATTATTACTAGCCTTTGTTATTCATCAATTTGAGCATTTCTTGACAAACTTGTTAAATCATTTGTTGATCAGGATGTTTAGATTGATGAGCATCTTCAATTGGCACATGCAGAGCTTGGTTAATTGGAGAATCAAACATTTGGGACTTTGAAACATGAGCACAGTATCTAAAATTACCCATCGGTCTTCCCTTTTGATTATGTCGGCCTTTAAACCAATTTAGGTACCCGATGATTTGAAAACAACTCTCAATGGTATGCTTTGATGTCTTACAATGTTTGCAATAACCTTTGTTCTTTTCCTTCTACTTGTTTGGAACAAAGTCTCATCCTTTACTATTAAATGCTACACTTTTACTGTCAGTCGCAAGCATTCCCATGACTTGACGTTGCTTCTCATTCTATTAGACTAGATAAAATGCCTTATTGACAGTAGGCATTGGTTCCATAAAGAGGATCTGAAATCTAACACCATCATACATCTCATTTAGCCCCATAAGAAATTGCATCTGTTTACTTTCAGATTCTTATGCAATAAATTTTTCCTTAAGACCATAAGTGCAATACTCTGAATGTCTACAAGTGCATTTGGGAAATCCATGTAGTTGTAGTAATTCATCCCAACACTTCTTCAGTTTACTATAATAGATTCCAACACTTTAATTGTATTCTTTCAAATTACTGATTTCTTACTGTAATTGAAACACCAAAGGTCCATTAGATACACCATATTGTTCGATGATCTCATCCTACAGCTACTGTGTCGACTTAGCATAAAGGAAACTTTGCCCAATTTCAGTATTAATGGAATTGAGGATCCGACAATAGACTATGTAATCACAACACATCCACTTAACTAGGTCGGGCAAAGTTTATGAGGTTTTAATGATTGAACCAACAGTAAACCTTGATTTTACTTTTGCATTAAGCACCATTCTAATGGATCTACTCCATCCTAAGTAATTGTTTCCATTTAGCATTAAAGTTCCAATACTTATATTAGTATTATCAGAACTCGAAAAAAACAAAGGATCTGTTATCGACGGATCACTTCCTATCATAGGCGAAACTTCTAAAGTAATACTCATGACAAAATGAGAAAACTAACAATATGAATTCCTAATATGCTTTGATACCATGTTACAACTTTGTATTTGTTGCGCTTCCTTAATGATCTTTAGCACATTAAGTTGAAGTTATAGTTTTAGAGTAAGCTTTTGGGAAAGAAACAAAGTAAGTCGTGTTGATGAAGAAGAAAAAATGTGTTGTAAAACCAATTTCCTATTAACTTTGTTACATGGCCTATTTCTAGTAAAAATACATATATAACAGCAACCTATCAACAAATGATAAGTATACATATAAATATAGTGTAATTCCACAAAATTTTGGGTTAATTTTGTGAAAGGGCAATGAACTTTCGCATGTCATTGTCAAGGGCTTGCTCACCTCATCGGTGAGCACTAGGTAAGATATAATTCGCAGAAAATGAAGACTTTTATTTTTAAAAAATTCAAAAAATCTTTATGAAAATCCAACCAATAAAGTACGCATATTTTATTATTTTTGGGCACTATTGCACCACGCTGTGCAAATTAACAACAATATGGGACGTCAAGTGCCAATAAAATTTGATAATTAATGTATATATTCAAACAAGACTATTAAACAATAGAAAGAGGAATAAATAAATAAATAAATAAGCCTTTATAGGGCAGCACACTGTACACTCTCTCGCTTGCTGGCGACCCGAGAGTAGGTCTATGGTGCTTGGTATGCAGTTTTGGCATGGGGGATGAATCAATGCTGGTATGAGAACGAGTAGTTAGAGCGCGTGTTTGGATGCATACTAAAAGCATAGAATTATTGTAACGAGAGTGCATTTGATTAATTAAAAGAGGAAAAGAGTTGTATATATGTTTATATATATGAATATGTCTGCAATTGGTAAAGAGTTGAGAATTTGATTATCTATAGACTATGTGGAATAGTTATATATGTGTGTGTAGAGGACATTGACATCCAATTCCTTTCAAACCAAAACCCAATCCTTGTAGTTAATGGGATTTTAATAAATAGAGAAAGTAAATTTAGAGGATCAATTTCTGTATCTTTTGCTCTCGGTTTTTATCACTGTAAAAAGCCAAAGTAAGCCTATAAGGTGTTGCCCATTTTGATAAAATATTCAAGTAAAATAATTATGTAGCTAGAAATGGCAACATTTTGTTTTATGTTTTCTTTTGATTTTCTTCTTCTTTGTTTTTTTTGTTTCCTACTTTTTAATATTTTTTTTCAATGTTTTTATTAATTAAATATATTCTATGTTATGCGCTGTTCATGTTAGCACAATATTATACACAAATAATTAACACACACATATATATATATAAGTCTCATAACTATTTCAAGGAGCTCCAATAATGATTTTTGAAAAGTTAAGATTTCGTATAATTTCAAAACTTTTTATGGATATCCATATAGTTTATCCTTATTTATTTCATTAATAATGATGTTTTCCCAATAAAATTGACTGAAAATATACATGAAAACCAAAATACAGTGCAGAAGGAAATTGCAATTATAAAATTTGATAAATCTTTTTTTTATACGTTTCCCTACCATCGTCCAATCAACTAGTTCTTGCCAAAGAACAAACTGATCAACATTAATAGCACGTGAAGATAGGAATAAAAACTCCTCTCTTAATTTGCTTGGTGTGTTCGTTATTGCTACTTCTTGTTGATCTTATTAAGATAATCTTTATAAGAAAACACATTAAAAAAGGTAAAATTTTTAACATTTAAAAGGTCTGCGGAATATTTTCCTTATAATTTCCCTGTAGACCCTATCATTAGTATCGATTGACTTAGAATCTCTCAATAGAGACTACCATACACTACTTGAGTTGAATTGTTCTTAAAATATCTAAGCCCAAGGGGCTTTGCATGGGATGGCAATAATTTCACAAATATAAGAGCACATACATATGTTGATTCATTAATATCTGTTATTCAAAGAATTACACAACATATCTGTATACAGTTTCTAGTTAAGTGTTATATTTCTTTGCTCTTAAAGTTTTATAAAAGGAACAATTTGTGTAATTTTAACCCTATAATATCTACTAGTAATACTTAATTACCATATTTACCATGTACTTGACTCTCTTATTGCTTTGAAGTAATCCACTTAGAATACCAGGTTTACTTGTAAAACTATGCTCAATTACGATATGCATTTCAGTTTAGTATAGTATGTCCCATTAGATCCCATCAAATCAATGAGGTCGTTGATAACATTTGATAGACCATGTTAAGTTAGTGTGCTTGTGCATGGTCCTCCACTCAACTAGTTATTACTATAAGCAAGTGATCAACAACAACACGTGAAAAGACAGGAATCTCTACTTGACTAATTGCTTTATTTTGCATGGTACGTCGAATGCTACCTTGATGCTATGCCAAGCTTCCAGGCTAGTATAGAAAACTTATCCTTCTCAAGATTACAATTTTAATTTCTTGAATAATGCATAATTAGGATCTAAACCAAACATAAAAACACAACTAAGGAATGCATAGAAACTCAAAACCAAAACCTTAAATCACATGTTAAAATGCATAGTCAAACTCTAAACCCCCAAACACTTTTCACAGTTTAAATTTAACTACTAGGGATAACCACATAATCAAACAAAGTTTTATGTAAAAGTTGTAAATTTAATATAGATTTTGCAGTTTTATCATTGGATAGGAAAATGATAATAAATACCATAAGGCACTTATTAAGTAGAAAAATAAAGAAACCTATCATATTTTTCATGCATTTGCCTTTCATGAAGTGTGTGACCAATATTGAAAAAAGTAAAAAAGCTCCTATTTAAGCCCTTAATAAGTGTTAGGAGGAGACCTATTAACATGAACCTTTAAAATAAGATAAACAAACCCAGATTTTAATATACAATATTTAATGTAATATAATGATTAGAATACTTTCAATCAAAGTTAAAATCAAGAATACTTAGATTAAGCCTTAGAAACTTAATTTTTATAAGACACTTATGTCCTGAAATTCAATTAATAAATGCCCTAAAATCTTTAGAATAAGATTTTTAAAGATTCTTAATAAAACCCTAGACCTTAATTTTAACTAACAATAGTTAAAAGAAGGTGGAAAATAAGATAAAATTGAGCTTAAGAAGGCCGCACATTCGGCTAGACACATAGGCCAATCAACCGGTGAAGGAAGCCATTCAATCAGGCCATTTAGCATTTAACCAAGCATCCCTCAACAGTACCCCAATCAATTGACCAAGCCTGCATTCAACCATGCTATTTCCTATTTGGCCAACCTTCATCCTATTCATTCCATAGTCCTTGTTCTGGACCTAAAACTTTAGTTGGTCTACTTAAAGTTGAAGCATCACCTAAAATATAGTTAAAAATTTATTTAGTTTATGCTATTAAATTAATTAAATATTTTTCTATAACTTATAGTTTACATGATTTATAAGGAAAATTGATTTGTCGAAGATTAACTATTGGCAAATCATTGCAATTAAGTACTAGTTTTATATTGTTTAATTGGCTATATTTTTTAGAGCAAACATGTGTTAATTATTATTGAATGATATTTAATTATTGTATGCGGTTTATAGTTGATGTTAAGGCCAATAACCATTATGGACGGGCAAAGTCATGGACTAATATTTGTTGTCTTATGAGTAAGATCTTCAAGAAGAAATGGCTTATAGTTAGCCTAGGGTTAGCTATTTGTTATATAAGAAAATAATATTAACACATATCCAATATAATTAAAAACATGATTATTGAGACAAAACACAAAACTAACTTGATACATGATAGGAAAGATATAATCAAGATATGAATAAACACGATAATGATGAAAACTAATTATTTGATATCTCTATTTAATTTTATGTACTTTAGTCGTTGATATGAATAAAGCATATGCTCCTTTGCTTCATGCAATCATTTTAACAATTTCTTCATTTTATCTTGATTCCTACTACTATTAATCAAACAATATTGTCTTAACAAGTTGAAAAAAGGTATGTATTTGATCAATAATTTGATTATTTAGCAATATATCTTGTTCAAACTTTGATTATCATGGGGAATTAATATTTCAATATTAACAAATTGTCTTTTCAAAATATATCAAAGTGAGAGGTGGAATGACGTGGACAAGTTAGAACTTTAAGTTGTGGAGTAATATGATCATTAGAAGTAGAACAATCAAAAGAATACAAAACATAGGAAGAGACAGTTGAAATCATTAGAAGCTAGATTTCATTCAAAAATAGTGTTAGTTAGGTTTTGAAGGGGTTGGATGTTGTTGGAAACCATAAAAAAGAGTTAGAATACATTGTCTTTAGAGAGGATGCTTAGTTTCAAAAGCTTAACTTTGACGTTTCATTACTTTTTTCATATGAAAAGTTATGAGGCCCATAGTATATCAATAAACATTGATTTGGGTCTACTTTAAGTTAAACAAATAAATTCACCATTTAAACTTTTTTTTTTTATGTCAAATTCATCTATTTCCATTACGTATTAGAGCATCGAAGAGGATTATCAATTTTTATTGAATTTTACAAGTTATTTTGCATAGATGAGTTAAGATAGCAAGTTATGGAACATTTTAACTACTAAAAGCAGTAGAAGTAGCATAATAAGAAAATTTAGAAGAGAAAGTTGAAATTGGAAGATGGAAGTGAGAAGCCATTCGAAAATAGTGCTAGTCATGCTCTAAACAAATTTAAAGCTATTGGAACCTCTCTAGAGAAGTTGGAAGATACATAAGAGGCTTAGTTTTGTAAACTTGACTTTGAAGCTTATAACTTTTTGCTTATAAAGAATTACAAAACTTATAACATATCAATAAAGATTAGTTTGAGTTTACTTTAAGCCTAAATAAACTGCTATGCAATTTGGGTCCATTTTTAATATCAAATTTGTGCATTTTCATTGTTTGCTAGCATATTAAAGAATCTTAGCTAGATTAGAATGGTTTATTTTGATTTATTTAGTTTCCTATTATATGTTATTTAGTTTCCTCATAAGTTTTAGGGTTTTAGCTTATAAATACTTTATTGGTAGTGTAACCAAGAATTATTATTCAACTATTATCAATAATACTTGTTATTTTCTCTCGCATATTATGGTATTCACACTTCACATTGCATCATTATGACTTCTTAATATTTTCTAGTGTTATCGCTTTTTGTTATGTCATGAAAGGAAAAAGACATATACTAAAAGTAATTTTTTTTTATGCAATGAGGGTGGATTTGATTTATTAAAAAAGGGGAAAGAGTTGGATTTATGTTCATATATGTGTAGATAAATTGTAAATGGTTGTGTCGAGTCTAATTTTTTATTTTTCGTTTTATATTCCTAATCCGATTTATACTAGACCCTATGCTCATCTAATATAAATCCTCGACTTGAACTAGGAATTTCATCTTATTTTGAAGTCGCTACCCAATTGAAGTTGGGAAAGATTATTAAATTAGGACTAATTGATCAAATTAATCATAATTTGGACAACTAGTCAGCGAGATCTCCTCTTTTCATTTTTGTGAAAGAGGAAAGGGAAAACTATAGTTTCTGGACTCAGGGGCTAATATATTAAAACCTTAAAGTTACCACTTTATTATTCTAAAATCTAAACCATATTCTAACGTCTTTTATTGTTGTTTATTTTGTTTTATTTTATTTTTGTTATTTTTTTGTTGTATTTTTGCCTATTGATTAAGAACAACATATTCTAATATGGAAAATGATTTTTTATTCTTTTTAAAGTTGTCCTAAATGGGTGTCTACGTACTTGCTATTAAGGATTAAATAAGTCATAGTTCACCTTTTATGAAAAGCTTTAATGGGTTAGTTAATTTTAATTATGAAAATACCTCGGTTTTACGTTATTATCATTTTTAGTATTTTTTGGAAAAAATCTAAGCCTAAGCTTTATTATTATTTTTGTTTTGAAAAAATTAATTTAAGGAAAAAACCAATTTTGGATTTATTTAAGAAAAGGATTTTTCTAAATGATAAAAGTTATTTTTATATCCCTATTATTATTCTACCTCTATTATTAATCCTACTTTTAATCATTATTACTTTTATTATTTTTTATTTTTTATCATTTTTATTTTTTTTATTTTTTTCGTATTATTTTAAATATTTTTCAACATTTTTAATATTTCATATATTTTTTATAATTTTTTTTATTTTTTATTTTTTATTTATTATCTATCTATTTTTTATTATTGTATTATTTTCTTTTCTTTTTTATTGTTTTACATATTTTTAACATTTTTATTTTATAATTTTTATTATTTTATCTATTTTAAACTAACATAGAAAATAATTAATCTAAATTCTATCATTTTTCCTAATATTATTTCTATATTTTTTATTTTTGAATTATAAATAAACAAACAAAAAAATAAATAAAATACAATAAATAAATAACATAAAAAATACGAAAAATCCAACTTACTTGGGTTCGGGTACGGTGTGTGGGTCAAGTTGAATTGGGTCGAACTGGGTCGAGTCGGATCACGGCGATTGGAGGTTCTCGTCGACGACGTTCTGGGGCATTTGGGGTGGGTAGTCTAATGGCGGTGATGGTTTCTTTCAAAAACCTCTCCAAGTGGTGGTTCAAAGGGCCGTGATCGGCGGTCATGGCTTAGGAACTCCGGCAGCTCTCGAAACCTATGATTTTTCACTCTTTTCTCACTTTTTATGCATGATTTGGCTACCTCACATCGTGCTCTATTTATAGGCACCAGAAATCGAGCTGAATAAGCTCAGATTTCCTCCGATTGGGATGAATCGAATTTGCGGTTAAAAACCTATCTCCGATTTGTGTAAATCTTCCAATTTGTTATGATTTGATTACAATTGGATGATGTTTATCTTATTTTAGTTAAATATTTGGTGGATTTGTGCAAAAAAATCGTGTTAAAAAGGCCGAATTCGAATTTTTTCTTACTGCCGACGATTTTGGACGGAGGTTAAAGATGATCACGCGCCCAGCGCGTGTGCTCCATCCGTCTAATCAATAGCTGATGTGTGTCTTAGGCAAAAAGAAAAACAGGCAAAACATGAATCTGCTTCCCCTACATTTTGAACCCCTGACCGAGCCCCTTCCCGCACACCTTAAGCCATGGTTCGGACCAGTTGGGCTAGCGCACTTCTCAGTTTTTTTAATTTACGTAAATTGCATATATGCGATGCAATTTTTATTATTTTTATATTATTTTGAAATTCTAAAAATTTTTAAAAATTATTTAGCTCCTTTTCTTATTATTTCTATTATTATTTTCCAAATTTGATATATTTTCCCTATTTACTTTATTTTTTGAATATTTTTCCTATTTTTGCTAAATTAGAAGAAAAAATTGAAAAAATGTAAAAAAAATTAAAAATTGATTATTATTAATTATTAGGGTAAAAAATAGAGTGTTTACAATTGTCTCTCTTTGTAGTAAAGTTTGTAAAACTTAACTATAAAGACAAGAGAGGCACCATTGTTGGCCTTTAGACTGAATGGATAACGCCATAATTTTGCTGGTTATCTAAAACTTGGTCTTTAGCAGGAAAATGCTCCATGAGCTAATAATCCCATGAGTGCTTTTGTGATGATTGGTATTATTCAGGGAATGGCCTTAAATAACCTAACAATCTGAAGTAATGTATCATCTCGAAAAGTGCTTTATGGGTTGACTAATCGATGATAAAAAACATCTCAAAGATTGTTTCGGAGTATGTTATTGTGAGTGGAATAGCTAATAATAGGATGGATCCTATTGGACTAGCAACCTTAAAAAGAAGTTTGTCTAAGAAAGCGCTCTTATAAGCTGGCCACTTGCCAACATAAGTGTTTGGCTAGACTAACGACTATTTGGGGAAAAATGACTTCGAAGAGTGCTCTTATTTGCTAGCTAATTGATATTAGGAAATGTGCTATGGGACTAACAACCTTGAGGATAATCTGGATAAGTGCTCCTATGAGTTGACTAATCAATTATCTAGAAAGATGCTCTTATGAGCTGTCTAATTGATAAATTAGAAAAGTGCTCCTATAAGCTGACTAATAAATTATCTAGAATAGTGCTCTTATGAGTTGACTAATCGATAAATCAGAAAAGTGCTCCTATGAGCTGACTAATCGATAAATCAGAAACGTTCTCCTATAAGCTAACTAATTAATGATTAGAAAAGTGTTCCTATGAGCTAACTAATCGATAAATTAGAAAAGTGCTCCTATGAGCTGACTAATGACTAATCGATAAATCAGAAAAGTGCTTCTATGAGCTGACTAATCGATAAATTAGAAAAGTGCTCCTATGAGCTAACTAATCAATTATCTAGAAAAGTGCTCTTATGAGCTAACAAATCAATAAATTAGAAAAGTGCTTCTATGAGTTGACTAATCAATTATCTAGAAAAGTGCTCTTATGAGCTGACTAATCAATAAATTTAGGAAGCGTCTCTTTGGACTTGTAACCATGAGAGAGGATATCTTGGGAAAGTGCCCCATTGTAGGCTGATTGACCAATAGTGGGAAGCGTCTCCTTGGACTTGCAACCCTAAATAAGAAGTGTCTAGGAAGGTGCCCCTATGGGCTAACCTTAAGAAAGTATAACCAGTAAAGTGCCCCTTTGTAGGCTGACTAACCGATAGTGGTAAGTGTTTCCTTAGACTTGTAATCCTGAAGAAGAAGTGTCTAGGAAGGTGCTCCTATGGGCTAACCTTAAGAAAGTATAACCAGGAAAGTGTCCCATTATGGGCTAACTTTAGGTTATTATATATGGAGAAGTACCCCATTGTGGGTTGACTTTAAGAAAGAATAATATAGGAAAGTGCCCCATTATGAGTTGACTTACCTAGCACTTTTGATAACGCTTCTAGCGAACTAGTTAAACGATTGATAATGGATGTCTTTTAGACTACTTATCTTAGAGTATGTGATTCATGATGAATGCTGGTTATTTACTCTAAAATGCTTGTTAGCTTATCGTGGATAGCAACTAAACAAGCAAACCTTCATGTTGGTTGGCTCCTTTTTTGCTTGCTCTTGCTTCAAACAGGGCTAAGGGTCTTGATTTATTTTCCTTCTTGTGAGCATAGCTCTTGTGATTGTAGTGTTATCTTATTATTGCCTTAGGTTTAATGCTCAACAATAGGTAGAATTATATCACAAAATCTATTGAGATTAATTATCATTTCAATATTTATTGTTCATTGTGAGGCAATGGGTAATGTGTGTATTTGGACGTTTGCTTTAATGAGAATTTTTTGAAATGATTGATCATTCAAAGACATTAACTTTGCTTGTAAAATAAATGAAAACTAAACTCAATAAAATTTATACTGAAATTAGCATTCATAAATATTGGCAAAATCTCAATTTCCTATCCTAATGATAGTACATCTTAACAACATCTATATTAATGGGGTCTCTCAATTTTGGACCATCCCTCTGAGTTAATATTAAAGCGCCTCCTAACAATACCTTTTTTACAACATATAGACCCTCATAGTTTGGGGTAAACTTCCCTCTTAGATCTTCAACATTTGAGAGAACCTTCTTTAGCACCAGCTCTCCTTCTTTGAAACATCGGGGTTTCATTTTCTTATTGAATGCTTGGGCCATTCTTTGTTGATAGCATTGACCGTAGCATAATGTAGTGATTCTTTTTTTGTCGATCAAATTCAACTGATCCAGCCTCTTCTTTACCCAATCTGACTCATCTAATTGTGCTTCTGATAGGATCCTGAAGGATGGTATTTTGACTTCAACTAGTATGACTACTTTAGTACCATGTACTAGGGAATATGGGGTAACTCCAGTAGATGTTCGAATTGAGGTTCTATAAGGCATAAGGGTGAATGGTAACATCTTATGCTATTCTTTGTCAATGATTGTCATCTTTTCGATGTTCTTGTTAGCTGCTTCCACTGTCCCATTCATTTGAGGTCGGTAGGGAATTGAATTTCCGTGCCTTATGTGGAACTGTTGACATAAATCCATCATCGACTTGTTGTTGAGATTGGTTCCATTGTCGGTGATAATTGAATCAGGAACTTTGTATCGAGCTATTATGTCCCTCTTCAAGAATCAAACTATTACCCCTTTTGTGACACTAGCATATGACGAAGCTTCTACCCACTTGGTGAAGTAATTGATGGCTACCAGTATGAATCTATGACCATTGGATGCTGTTGGAGTGATTGGGCTAATTATGTCGATCCCTCACATGGAGAAAGGCTATGGTGTAGACAACGAATGAAGTTCTTTAGGCGGGGCATTTATTCGGTTTGCATAAACTTGACACAAGTGATAATGCTTGACATATTTGATACAATCTGATTCCATGGTTAGCCAATAAGAGACCATCCTCATGATTTTTCGGGCCAACATGTAGCCATTCATATGAGGTCTACATACTCCTTTATGCACTTCTTTCATCAGTTCACATGCCTCATTTTTATCCACACATCTTAGTAAGGTGGTGTCGGGTGATCTTCTATAAAGCATAGGCCCATTTAGTAAGAAACGACTTGCTAACCTTCTGAGTGTTCTTTGGTCGTTTTTGCAAGCCATTTCAAGGTATTTGTCTTCTTGGAGAAAAGTTTTGATATCATAATACCAAGGCTTATCATCTTGTGCTTTTTCGATTTCTATTTTCAATGGTTGGGCTTAGACTCCCCCTATTATCTGAATCATAGATGCTAGTGTGGCGAGAGCATCTACAAACTGATTTTGAGTTCTCGGGATATATGTAAAGGTGATTGCTTTGAATTTATCGATCGGCCTTGTCAAATGTTGATGGTATGGTACCAACTTGGGGTCTTTAGTTTTGTATTCCTCTCTTGTTTATAATATGATGAGTGAGAATCTTCATATACTTTTAATTCATGGATTTCCATGTGGCAAGCTATTTTGAGGCCAAGAATGCACACCTCATATTCCGCGATATTATTAGTATATGGAAGTGTGAGTTACATTGTTAAAGGGAATTGTGTTCCTTCTGGTGATATTAGTACTGCCTTAATCCTACAATCGAATACATTAGCAGCTCCATCGAAGAACATCTTTTATTTAGGTTTTTGGTCTATCCCATAGTCTTCTGTTGGTTCACCCTCCGCTGTTGATGTGTTTTCATTAGGAAATTGGGCTCGTGATTCTCAGGGATTTCCTTCGACTAGGTGTTCTGCCAACCGATTGACTAAAGATTGCCCTTTTATCGAATTTTGATTTATATATGTGATATCAAATTCTGACAAGAGCATTTTCTATTTGGAGATTCTCCCTAACAAAACAGGCTTTTCTGCCAAGTATTTCGAAAGATCATATCTTGTTAGCAACTCAATGGGATAGTAAAGGGTGTACTACTTCAATCGGTGCATGACCCAAATCAAAGCACAACAAGTCCTCTCTATTTTAGAATACCTCTGTTTCCCGTTTGTGAACTTCTTACTCAAATAGTATATGGAACATTCTCTCCCCTCTTCATCTTTCTATCCCAACACACACCTTACGGATTTAGGGAGTATCGTAAGGTATAAGACTAAGGGCTTTCCTTGTTTTAGAACTATCAGGATTGGGGGATTTATGAGATAGTCTTTAATCGTTCTGAATGCTTCTCCACATTCATCGTCCCATTCTACCATAACATTCTTTTTTAGCAAACGAAATAGTGGGCGACATTTGTCTGTGAGTTGTGAGATGAAATGGGCTATGTAATTCAATCTTCCCAGCAAACCTCTTACCTCTTTGATAGTGTGTGGAGAGGGTAATTCCAGTATAGCTTTGACTTTGTCAAGGTCAATTTTAATGCCTTCTCGGCTTATGACAAACCATAACAACTTGCCTATTGTGACCCTAAACATGCACTTTTCAGGGTTTAGTTTAAGCTAAAACTTCCTTAGCAGCTTGAACAATTTCTTCAGGATAACTGCATGGCTTTCTTCTCCCTTAGACTTGGCTATCATATCGTTGATGTATACTTCGACTTCTTAATGCATCATGTCATGAAGTATCATGACCATGGCTCTCTGATACGTTGCCCTGGCGTTCTTCAAACTAAAGGGCATAACTTTGTTACAAAAAGGTCCCCATGTTGTGATAAAGGTTGTTTTAGTTTTATCTTCTTCGGCCATTTTTATCTGATTATATCTTGAAAAACCGTCCATAAATGAGAAGAGATAGTTTCCTGCGATGTTATCTACCGGGACATTGATGTGAGGTAGAGGGAAGTTGTCTTTTAGCGTAGCTTGATTTAAGTCTCGAAAGTCTACACATATTTGCACTTTCCCATTCTTTTTTAGAATAGAGACTATATTTTCTACCTATTCCGAGTAGTGTAACACCTCAATGAATCCCACTTCCAGTAGTTTTTTTACTTCCTCTTTAATCTTTAGTAAGACGTCATGCCTAAACCTTCTCAATTTCTATTTTTTAGGTTTAACATCTTCTCTCGTAGGAAGTTTATGAACTACTATCGACTGGTCGAGTCCTAGCATGCCACCATATGACCATGTGAATATGTCTACATACTCAGTTAGTTGCTCGATTATCTTACACTTGTGCTCGACACTCAAATTGGCCCCAATCTTGAGGTTTTTGGGTTTCTCGGTGCTTCCTAGATTTACTATCTCCATCGGCTCATCGATTGAAATCCTACTTTGTTCATGGTTTTGCCAATTTTCTCATATTATTTCGTGGTCAAGGACATCACCTCCAACGGCTGACCCAACAGTGTTGGAAACAATATTAGTATTTTCATTACTTACCTGCACGAAATGTTCTTGACGTTCGATAGTGGGGAATCTATGGGTAAAGTGAAACGAGAGCATGTATATATAAGCAAAAGGAATGAACTGTAATTTATTGAATATGAAAATAATCACAATAGAAATTTGTTTAATAATTGTTTCCTGTCCTTGAGCTGACCTAGCGCTATCAATAAGATAATAAAACCAATTTTTAAGAGCTAGATGCTGATCAGATGTACAAGAGGCCGAGCCTTAGTTGCTGGTGTCGGTTTCGCTTATCCTTGGCTCTTGCACAGTAGTTGCTTGCGTGAATGATTGTTAGAAGGGTGAAAAATGCATCTGGATGTCTTTAGGCTTCTCTTTCTTTCTGCCTCTAATAACTCTTACTTATGCCTCTTCCTGGGATGTAGGAACATACCCTAGCCCAAATGTCCCTTGTTGTCCTTCTTTAAACTAATGGCCCTCCTTACTAGTTACCACACTCACCTCATTGAATATTTGGAGACCAAAGTCTTCGGAACCGTCTTTCCCGATGTAAGGTATGGCGGTCTCTTTATAGATGGCATAGTCTTGCTCTCCCAGCACGGTGTTAATCTGTCCATTTGCTATGAACTTGACCTTTTGATGTAGGCTTGAGGGTATAGCTCCAGCGGTATGTATCCACGACCTTCCCAATTGTAGATTGAAAGATCTTGGAATATCGAGGACTTGGAAGGAGATGTGGAATATCTATGGACCAATCTCCACTAGCAAGTTGATTTCCCTTGCTATTTCTCTTTTGGACCCATTGAAGGCCCTAACTATTATTGAACTTAGCTTGATGTTGCTTGGGTCGACTCCTAGCAGGTTGAGGGTGGCCAAAGGGCATACGTTGAGAGAAGATCCATTGTTAATGAGTACTCTAGAGACAATTGTGTCGTTGCATTTCACCACTATGAACAGTGGTTTCGTGTGTTGGTCTCCATCTTCTCCCAACTCTTCAGGAGAGAAAGATATATAATCCATAGTAGAGATTGAATTTTCCACATGGCTTAATTTCTCTATTGCGATGCACTCTAGTACCTTGATCTTTTTGAGTACTTTGAAGAGTGCTTCTCTGTGAGGCTCAGATGTTGTGAGGAGGCCCATGAGTGATATCTGGGCTGGAACTTTGTTGAGTTATTCCATCATCTTGTATTCACTTACCTTGACCATTTTTGTGAATGCAGAGATCCCCTCTTCTTCCTCTCTCTCTACTGTAGTATTAGGCTCTTCGGTTGAGATCCTGTATTTAGGGTCATAAATTCTCCTAGAGTGGGTGATTCCTCCTATGATAAGGGGTCTTTCTTGATCAAGAGCCTAATAGTTAAATGGTGCCGCCTTATACCTTTCTGAGGGTATTGGGACATTTAATACATATCTCTTTTTTGGAATTTGTACCTCAATAGGTTGTCCCTTGTAGCACTTTACAACTATCGGTTTTTGGCCCGATTTAATCATGTTTATAGATTCCCCCCTTTCCTTTTATGGGTTGTCTTCTTTCTAAAACTCGGGCCCCTATCCACTAAGTGGCCTATACTCGGTTGGTGTGAAAGAGTAATTCACTAGATACTCAAATCTCCCACGTGATTCGCCCAGGGTACCGATAGTTGGTCTCCCACTAATCATCTCCTCTTGATTTGTGATTCAGGGGTTTTATCTAAGACTTGGCGAGAGTGACTTTCTTACTGTGCTGTTTTTTTTTCCTGTTTTAAGGACTCTTTTGATTCGGAGTTTAGCTCTTCAGATGTGATCATGTTGATAGTAGGCTTGTGGTTAGGTAGTGGATTAGTATTGACGTTGGGTGCTAGTCTGTTGATAAAGTCCAATTGCACTATTCCGGCATCAATCAGATCTTGGATCTTATTTCGGAGCCTCCAACATCTATCTGTGGAATGCCCCTCTTGGCCTATATGGTAATCACATTTGAGGCTTGAGTCAAAATTCCTTAGCTTGTATTGGTCACTTGGGATCTTAAAGTTGATCAAATTATCTGCTTGTAGCCGAGCAAAGACTTGACTGAGCGGGATCAGTATCATAGTGAATTTCCTTAAGACCTTAGTAGCCTGGGTGTGATTCATTGGTGATTGTTGGATTAGGGCATTCGTAGTCCGAAATGTCATGTGGGTCCTAACTTTGTCCATTATGCTGGAGTTAACAGTGTTGATGGTACACTCCTTAGCTTTGTTACCTCTTTAGGGCCTCTATGATGATGTGATTCTAGGAGGATCTATTGTCTGGAGTCTCCCTGTTGTGATGGCATTCTCGATTCGACACCCTGTTGCTACTACATCTGCAAAGCTAGATGACGTTTAGCCTATCAGATGTGAGAAGTAAGTCTTCTCCAGAGTGTTAACGAAGATGAATGTTAACTCTTTTTCAGAGATTAGGGTTGTTACCCTAGCAGCCTGAGCTCTCCAGTGTTGAGCATACTCTTTGAAAGACTTAGTGTGCTTCTTTCAGAGACTTCCTAGACCCATTACCAAAGGAGCAACTTTGATGTTGAATTTGTACGGGTCATAGAATGCCCAAGCGAGTCTTTCTTAGGTGTTAAATCAGTTGAAGTCTAAGTGTGCATACCAGATAAGGGCAAGACCTGTGAGGTTGTCTTGGAAGGTTTAGATCATGAGTTGGTTATATTGGGCATACTTGCTCATCTTTCGTACATACAACCTTGTATGCATCTTGGGGCATCTAGTGTGGTCGTATTTTTGAAACTTTAGGGTCTTGAACTTCTTTGGGTACACCTCCTCCCCATATACTGGTAAGTTAGTGATCCCCGCCTACTTAAAACCGTCAGGCCCCTCTATCGTTTTCATCTTATCAGCCAGCTGTTGGAAAAGTTTTCTTTCCATCTCCTTTTGCCAATCCTCCATTTCCCTCTTTATATCGTCCGAGGTTGGATCGAGGTTGACTTTCGGTTCATACTTAAATGCTGGGTTAAGGTGGGAATTGATCTCTTCATATTTTGGAGGTTGGCCCTCTATTGTTTTCCCTTTTTTGGCCCTTGAGTGTTCTTCCTAAGTTGGTTGGGTAGTGGGAAGGAGGCCAATACTCTCAGTCAGGAGGTGGACTTGTGCAGCCAACTGCTGGACCGTTTGTTCTAGGGATACGGTCCTTGGTCTAAGGCAATGTCAGTGCTGGTGTTGTTACGGTTATCACTATTGTTGCCACTGTTTGCCATTTTAGTCTTTGAGCGGGTATTGATTGGGTTCCTTGGAGGGTTTGATTATTTGAGAGCTATCTTTGACACCTAGGCGCGCATTTTTCTTAGTTTGATGCATGTATGTAAATATGATGCGTGTATCACACAGATGCTAGAAATAAAAGGGCCAACAATTTATTAATGACATAATAATGAAACTTTATTTTTATTATTAATATTGGAAACTTGGAGTTCGATACTTAAAACATGAGAAAGAAGGAAAAGTACAATGTTACTAGTTCCTAGTCCTCTTCTTCTTCCGCTGTGTAGGCGCTGGTTTTCCGTTGACGATGGCTTCCAACTCTTTGACTCTAGCTTGGGTCTTCTCTAGCTGAGCTTCCAAAGCCTTGTTCCTTTAATTAGACTCTTTAAATTTGTCCTTCTAGATATCCTTTTTGTATTCTATACCTTCAAAGTATACTTCCATCCAAGCCCTAACTTGTTCCAAATAGGTTCTTAGTTCTGGACCTACTTTGTCTGGCTAGGGTTGGGTGACATTTGGAACTCAATATGCCCTTTCTCCTGTTTGATATAGTTGGTGGATCACGAAATCCCTGATGGCTCGATGTTTACCCACTTCTCCATCCAGGTCTTCGAGGTCTATGTTGGGGCTCTCGATTCGGGCTCCCTATAGGGCTTTAACCTTTGCTAACTTAGCAAACTTCTCGGCTACCAACAGATTTAGGTCTTAGTATTCAAATGTGATTGCTTCCAGTGATGGTCTGTAAACTATATCTTGGATGTTACCAAATTGACGGACCACTAAGTTTAGATGATAACCTATGCACCAATTGATACAAATTAGAGGAACAACCTAAGGGTTTCTGCAAGCTAGGATGACTTTGTTGTAGCAACTCCATCTAGCTATCCAGAGGATGTCGTTGGCACTGAAGCTCTGAGTACTTTTACCCAACTATAGCTGGTAAGGTCATCGGGGTAACTTTATCTTCTGTATGCAGGAGTCCACAAGGTCTACTTGTTGGGCTAAAGATTTCTGGACCATATTCAACCCGAAACATTTGAGATGACTCACAAACCAGATCAGGATGAGATTGATATTTAAGCGGAGGATCATATGTCCTTTCTTCTTGACAAAATTCAAGTTCCGAATCTATTCAGCCAATAGAGCTGGGATATAAGATCTCCCTTCTAAGAATTGGGTTACCGGTTCTATGACTCGGTAATGGATATAAAAGGTTTCAGTAGGGAAGAGTACGGTGGCAAAGGCTGTCAGGATGAAAGCATACATCATTCTCTATTTGTAGCTCTTGGGATCCCCACATAATATATCCTTCTTATTCCCATCATCATTTTGGGCTATGAACCAAGCTTCTAACTTATCCATCCGTATGTAGTATTTGTTGCATTTTACCAAGGCCTGGGTGATTACCGTCTTGCAAATACCCAGAAGTCTACTGAAAATACCGGCCAGACCAGCCTCCAGATCTAGCACATATACTTCACTGGTTAATGATGGGGCCTATAGCAGTTGGGTGTATTCTTCCAAGCTGGGAGTGATCTCATGTGGCTCAATAAAGAAAGTCGCGGGCTTAATTTCCCATTGGTGGAGGGTAGCCTGAATTAGAGGTAAGTTCATTTCCATCTTCATCAATGAAATGATGGGCCCTATCTTGTGCTAGATGAAGGCTTGTTCTTCGGGGTCGTATAGAGTAAACCAATGGTCCAGTACCAATTTTGGATCTAGAGGTTTGTAAACTTGGATTTCCTTGTGGAGGAGGCAGTCGACTGTAGGACTAGCCATCTATTACAATAGAAATTTTCCAACTACAAATTTTTTTACAAATGATGCTATTATAGGTAAATGTATCTAAACTCCAAAAAAGGAATAAAAGGATCATATCATTAATCAATTGTCGGCCCATGCGTTCATGTATGCATATAGGTGGGTTCTAATAGGTCCCTAAGCTCTATGGCCTCCCGCATTCTCAAAGAAATGGATCTTAGGCCATATTGAAGCATTGGGTGGGGTGGCTTAATCAGCCCTGAATGGTGATTATAACACTTCGCCCGAAACCTTCACAATAGCCCCCTGTCTTAAGGTCCTAAGATGGCTTGGGTTTGACTGTATCTATTCACACGATTACATGCATGCGGACTCAACAGTAGTAAAGATAAATAAATCCTAAATTTCGTTAAATCCTAAAAGGTTAGTATCAGTAGTATAACAATCAGGAGATACTTTGGAAATGCTGATTTCAGAAGATTCGAGTGGCTAGCCTACTAAAGATAGTCCCTAGTGGAGTTGCCATCCTATCAAATCTAATTTTTTATTTTTCATTTTATATTCCTAATCCGATTTATACTAGACTCTATGCTCATCTAATATAAATTCTTGACTTGAACTAGGAATTTTGTCTTATTTTGGAGTCGCCACCCAATTGAAGTGGGAATGATTATTGAATTAAGAATAATTAAGCAGATTAATTCTAATTTATATAACTAGTTAGCGAGATCTCTTTTTTTCATTTTTGTGAAAGAGGAAAGGGAAAACTAGAGTTTCTGGACTCGAGGGCTAACCTATTAAAACCTTAAAGTTACCATCTTATTCTTCTGAAATCTAAACCATATTCTAATGTCTTTTATTGTTGTTTATTTTGTTTTATTTTATTTTTGTTATTTTTTTGTTGTATTTTTGCTTATTGATTAAGAACAACTTATATTAATATGTAAAATGATTTTTTATTCCTTTCAGAGTTGCCTCAAATGGGTGCCTATATATCTACTATTCAGGATCAAACAAGCCGTCGTTTGCCTTTTATTTAACTTTAATGGATTAGTTAATTTTAATTATGAAAATACCTCGGTTTTATGTTGTTATCATTTTTAGTATTTTCTGGAAAAACTCTAAGCCTAAGCATTATTATTTTTTTTTTGAAAAAATTAATTTAAGGAAAAAACCAATTTTGGATTTATTTAAGAAAATGATTTTTCTAAGTGATAAAAATTATTTTTATATCCCTATTACTATTCTACCTCTATTATTAATCCTACTTTTAATCATTATTACTTTTATTATATTTTTTTATTTTTTATTTTTTATTTGTTATTTTTTATCATTTTTATTTTTTTATTTTTCGTATTATTTTAAATATTTTTCAACATTTTTAATATTTTATATAATTTTTTTATTTGTTATCTATCTATTTTTTGTTATTTTATTTTATTTATTTTATTTTTTTAAATATTTTTAACATTTTTATTTCATAATTTTTATTATTTTATCTATTCTAAACTAAATATAAAAAGTAAACTAATCTAAATTCTATTATTTTCCTATTATTATTTCTATATCTTTTATTTTTTAATTATAAATGAATAAATAAACAAACAAATAAATAGAATATAATAAATAAATAACATAAAAAAATACAAAAAATACGACTTACTTAGGTCCAAATACGGTGCGTAGGTCAGGTCAAACCGGGTTGAGTCGGATCACAGTGGCTGGAGGTTCTTGTTGACAACGTTCTAGTGGCTTTCCGAGGTGTTTAAAGGTGGTTTTCAAGCTTTCCAAGGGTGGGTAATACAATAGCGGCGGTGGTTTCCTTTAGAAACATCTCCAAGTGGTGGTTCGAAGGGTGATGATCGGCGGTTGCAGCTTGGGAACTCTGGCGGCTCTCGAAACCTCTGATTTTTCACTCTTTTCTCACTTTTTATCCATGATTTGGCTTCCCCACATCATGCTCTATTTATAGGCATCAGAAATCAAGCTGAATAAGCTTGGATTTCCTCCGATTGGGATGAATCGGATTTGCGGTTAAAAACCCATCTCCGATTTGTGTAAATCTTCTAATTTGTTGTGATTTGATTCCAAATGGATGATGTTTATCTTGTTTTAGTTAAAGATTTGGTGGATTTATGGAAAAAAAATCGCGTTAAAATGGTTGAATTCGAATTTTTTCTTGTCGGCAACGATCTTAAACGGAGGTTGAAGACGTTCACGCGCCTGGCGCATGTGCTCCCTCCATCTAATGAACAACTTCCCCTCACGTTTCGAACACTTGACCGAGCCCCTTCTCGCGTGCCTTAGGCCATGGTTCGGACCAGCCGAGCTAGCCCACTTCTCAGTTTTTTTAATTTACGCAAATTTCATATATGCGATGCAATTTTTATTATTTTTATATTATTTTGAAATTCTAAAAATTTGTAAAAAATTTTAGCTCCTTTTCTTATTATTTCTATCATTATTTTCCAAAATTGATATATTTTCCCTATTTATTTTATTTTTTGAATATTTTTCCCATTTTTTTCTAAATTAGAAGAAAAAATTTAAAAAATAAAAAAATTGATTATTATTAATTATTAGGGTAAAAAATAGGGTGTTTATAGGTTGAGAATTTGATTACGAAATCCTAATCTTTGTAATTATATGGATTTCAATAAATTGAGAGTGTAAGCTTATATTGTCTATCCTTAGCTCTTAGATTTTTAACTCATGTAAAAAGCTAAAGTAATCTTGAAGGTTTTTCCTATCATAATCATAAATCTCATAAAATGTTTCAAAACAAGTAAAATGAAACACATTGCAATTGAAAAAGTTTATAACTAGATTTCTAACCCATGTAAACAGCTAAAGCAATCCTAAAGGTTTTGCTTGTTACAATCATAAATCTCATAAAATGTTTCCAAACAAGTAAAATGAAATACGTTGTGATTGAAAAAGTTGATAACTCCATCTAAAATATTTTAAAATGATTTGGAATAATTTATATTAAAACGACCAATGATAGGATCCAATGAAAAATTATAAGGAAAATGCTCATCACACCTCACAAATGTTAAATAAAGAAAATCTTACCTTTTTAAATGAGAAGCATCGATAAACACACTGTGCCAATTAAGAGACGAGTCAACCAAATATTTATATCAGCAAAATAAGAAACTAATCAACAAAAGTAGCATGTGAAGATATGTCAAACCTGCCTTCTCGGCATCCACTCAACTTGCTTATTAATTTTTAATACTCTAAATCTAGCACTTGAAAGGTGGGTCATTACACCATTCTTAAAGTAAGGATAAGGCTTACTTAAAATTTCAACTGGTGATAGCTTGTTTTCTGCATAAACAAATCAATCTTGAAAGCTAAACCGTCAAAACTTCAACCTATTTATTAGTTTTGAATATGTACTTGTAAACGTTTCTCTCATTGTACACATGTAATAACTCCTACATAACTTAACTTGCTCAAAACACCCTAAAATACTATATCGATCGTTATGACTTGCCTTAAATCATCAATAATCTCATCTCACCTAATCAACATTACTTGTATCTTAAACATAAAGTAGAACAATCATTAAACTTGAACCTACATATCTCAATTGATAACATATCATCTCATTTAAGAGCACTTGTATATTCATTAACTATAAAATCAGTCCAACGTTACGTGACAATTAGAGTTCGTAAGGTTTGGGTATGAAATAAACTAGCCACTCTTAGTTTTCAAGTTACAACTTAATAAAAAAAATAAAAAAAAAACCCTATGCATGAACCCTTCGGAAGATGAAGATGAATCCGTTGATGTTACTTTCCTCTTGGAATTCTTCCCAAGCGTTTTGTTTTCCTTCGATTTTTTTTTTTTTTTATATCTCCCTTTGGTGTCCCCCCACCCCCTTTAGAAAAAATGAGAATATATATATACATGGAATAGTGTCAGTAAAACCTACGCAAATAACACACGACCGTGTACTTAACCATGTGTGCTTCTGTAGATTTTCCAAGCTCAACACACGGACGTACCTTTAACCGTGTGTTCAACTGTATGTGCTTCTGTGGGTGTGTTTCCTTGATACACGGTCGTGCTCTTTCCCTGTTCCTTCAAAAAAGCATTTTTCTTCATGTTTTCTTATTCGATCTCAATCCAAGTTGATATCTTCTCTCAAAATAGTAGTCCTTAGTCTTGAAATTGAATTTTTTTTTTTAGTATCAAAACTCTTCAAAATAACATTAATTTATTACATACACCACTAAAATTCATTAGAAATACAAGTGTTAATTTGTACTTATCAAACTCCCCCACACTTAAGTGTTTGTTTGTCCTCAAGTAGAATAAAGCCAAAGAAAAACTAAGGACAAGATTTTCATTAACTCAACAATCAAGAACTTCTTTTCGCATTATTGATTCTCATGATCTACCTCCATACTATGCAATCTCTACTCAATCCTACCATTAGTTGTTTACAAAATACAAATACCAGAATTCTCAAGACTAATCTAAGTGACTTAAACTAGTACTCTCATCATTTAAACATAAATTCCCAAAAGTGAAACCGAACAAAGATCAATACCAGTAAAGTAGAGTATACTTCCCTCTTAACCACCCCTATAAGTAATGCAATAAACAGTAAAGGCACATTATATCTACTTATCTCTTGAATTTCCCTTTTCTTTAATCCTTTTAAATAGGATTAGGAGATTTTCCATTAAGTACTTTACTTAATTAACCAACTCATGTAGCAAACTTTCAATCGATAATCTCGAGCTCATCACTCAAGTTAACAGATGTTATCCCCTCAGCGTAGAGGGCGTCCCTCGAATTTACTCGTTCGAGTCAAGTCAACTATCTATTTTTTTTTTTATCCTTTCAACTGAAATGGTTTCCTCGGTCAGTAAGTCCCAGGCCAAACGATCTTAGGCTACTAGGTTTTAAGATACCCCTTTGAACCTCTCCCAAGTCAATTAAATTAATTTTCCATTAATTTCCAATTCAACTTAATTAAGTTTAGTTCTCGGACTTTTCTCATGACCCTTGTAGCAAGCTTTCAGCCATTGATCTTGAGTTCGTCACCTAAGTCAATAGATGTTATTCCTTTAAAAGGGCACCCCTCACGCTTAATTACTCGAGTCTATGAGGCCTACTTCTGAACTTTTTTTTTTTTTTTAAATTGATTACTCCTAAAGTTCTTAGTTCTAATAATTGCGAAAAGGGATCACCAAGCTACAAGTATCATCTACTCCTTTACTCAGAATTACAAAACTCACATTAATAGCAAAAGAAAAAGCATACTAAACTTACTAGTGACCTTAATCCACTCCCAATTCTTGAAATAAATGCTTAAATAACAAGTAATTCTCTTCCCTTGGATTTCAACTCGTAATTCTAGCAAAGTAGTTATAAAACAAGATAAGAGAGTAAAAATTTTCAAAATTCCTAAGACTTTTCAACTCAGTAAATCATATAACTAAATCTCAGCAATTCTTGATTATTAGTAATTCATTAAATACATCTTAAGTGAGGAAACTTTTGAATTTTGATTCATTAACACTTATATTTCATATAACTTCCTTTACTCAAATTCCTCCCCCACACTGAAAGTTAGACATTGTCCCTAATGTCTACATTGAACTACACAACAAGAAAGGAAAATGGAAATAAAGGTGAAAGAGAACAGGACTACCCTGGATCAAAATTAGAATTGCACTTCCAACATCCACTTTTCAGGAGTGACTCAAATCATTAACATTCATGTGCATTGACCATGATTCCTTGAAAAGTACACCAAACATGTAGCATCCCCAACCTTCTCATGAAACTAAAGTCATGTACTCCACCAATCTAACAAAATCTCTGAAATGAAAAACCAAAAACCAAAAGAAAAAGATAAAAGCATAAAGAAAGAATAATAAAAGAATCCATAAATATCATCTATCCCTGTTTAAATACAAAGTTTTGGCAAAAACAAAATATAAATGAAATCCCACAGAAGGGATTTAAATAGCTAAGTCCTAACAATTATCCTTCAATCGTCATCCCCATTGTCTGAATCATCTCGATGTCTACCTTCTTCCTATCGAAGAGAAGAACCTGAGAATCGTGTATGTGGATCGACCTAGACATCCTCATCGCTAGAACAACTGCAAGACGCAAAGTCTATCCCAAACGTCTCACCCAGCTTGGTAAAACCATTCCGAAGGAACCGTTTTAACCAGTTCTGCTTCTTCATCATCTTCTGTTGCTCCTCCTACATGGATTGAACCTTAGTAGATAATTCTCAAAGAAGCTCAGCTGATGACCTCCTTGCTCTTGGTTCTTATGGCTCATCCTCTTGAATCTCAGCCTCCTCTTACCCCTCAAGAATAGGATCTCCTTCTAATTCAGCAAACTCATCCCTAGTTTCCTCCCGTTGTGGAACCTTATGCCCCCATCTAATAATAGGCCCATCCGTTAAGCACACTGACTGTCCCACACAGTCACCGGGTTCCCGAACGAGAAATAACTCTAAGTTCCTCAAAATGCGCATTATCCATGCTCCTATCAAGACACCTAGACTCCCAGCCTCAGATTGGCGGAGTATGCAAAATGCAGCGAATACCCCTACATTCACCTTGGTGTAAGAATCCATGCTCCATAACTAAAATGTAGTGCAGTACCCAGTAAGACAGCTGACTAAAGGAAGATCCCTTCGTAGCAGAAGAGTTATATGGTAGTTTACCTAACCTTCCCCAATAATTGTTGGGTCGAAATCCTCGAGGAAATGGCACAGGGAGATGGCGGAATTCTTGGCTCTGGAGGAAAGGAGGATCATAAAGATCCATGGCCACAATGAAGTCCATCATATAATATCGCCAATAATCTCCCATGGCAAAAAATTCTACCTCGTTGTCCAACCCTGCGCTAATGCTATCCAGGATAGTAAAAGTAAAGATAAAAGTGAGTGTGATCTCCTTGTAAATCTTCTCCTCAATGGAAAAAAGATTCTGCCAGGCTTGATCTTGAAGAAGCTTCTCACATGCATCCCTAATACCAAAACATTCTAACACTTCCCAATCAATCACAACGTTGGGTCAAATAATTTTTGAGTTTTTGAACTCGTCGTAGATGGGTTTGTGCTCTTGTCTCATGCTAACCGGATAACGAGATGCTCCCCTACTACTACTTGCTTTGTCCGATCTTCTTCTCTTTTGTTCTACTGTCTTCTTGCGAGTCATCTGAAGAAGAAAATAAAGAAAATGCTCATAACTTCCATTACAACTTATTGTGCGATAATTCATTTTTTTTTTCAAATGTATTAATTAAGTTGTAATAATGATGAGGAATGGCCATGCATGAGGGAATATGGACTAAAGTCAGTGGAAGAAGAGTAAAAAGAATCCAATAATTAAACACACACCCGTGTATTGTGACATGCACAAGCGTATCTTTCGCAGAAACACTTCCCTCCACCGTTCAAAACTACACACATAAGGAAACGACCGTATAAAACCCATTTTGTACAAAATCATCGATAATAAGCTAATAACCACCCACCATGTAACCTAATAACAACCTAAGTTCCACAAAAATTTGAAAAACGAGAATATAAAACCTAGGTTTTAAGGTAAACATAAAAATTGTGCAAAATACGTCTTGAATCCTAGTATAAATAAGTAAAAACATGAGAAAAGATCAATACTAGGAAAGAATCTATCGAAAGATGCAAAAGCCCCTTGACAAAACTCGAATTACCCTTGAAATCATGCATGAAGTGCTATGTAATCCGAAAAACTTAAATGAATGGAGGAAAAATTTTATATTAAAGAAGAATTGAGGGAGAAATCTTACCTTTACCGCCTGAAATGGATCCTAGAATGCATGAAACAGAGGATGGAGAAGGAGTGAATTGATATAGAGAGGATAGTTGAAAATGAAAACAAAAATCGGAGGGTTTCGAAATAAAAGAACCGGTCGTGCTAGAAAGGCACGGTCTAACACATGGCCATATACATGGCTGTGTGTCCGTGTTTTTTTTTTTTTCATACACGGTCGTGTACACGACCGTATATTCCCATGAAACTTGTAAAATGTTCAACTTACCTCCTTTTTGCATGCCTTACTCTCCCTTCATGCATTAAATGCGCAAAAGATGGAATTTCCTGCCAAGTTAATGCAAAAAATAATAGAGAATAATTGAATGAATTAAAGAAAGAAAAACTTACCTAATGAAATGCATGGGTTGCCTCCCATTAAGCGCTTTTGGTTAATGTCATTTGCTCGATGAACTGAGATTACATCTGATCAATTCACAAGAGGGTGGAGTTTAAACTCCTCTTGGCTCTCTTTTTCCCCTTGAGTCCCGAAGTACAACTTCAATTGTTGCCCATTTACCTTGAAGTATGTCCATTCGGATGTTCCAATTCCACCACTCCATGAGGAGAGACTTTTACCACTTTAAACGGCCTAGACCACTTCGATCTCAACTTGCCTGGGAAAATTTTTAGTCGCGAATTAAATAAGAGAACATGATCTCCCTCACAGAATTGTTTCAGATGATGAATTCGCATATCATGATACCTCTTCCTCTTCTCCTTATAAACTCGCATGTTGTCGTAAGCTATTACACACCATTCATCAAGTTCGTTCAGCTGAAACTTCCTCTTCCTACTAGCGGCCTCTAAATCCATGTTAAGAGTACGTAAAGCCCAAAAAGCTCTATGTTCTAGCTCCACTAGTAGGTGGCAAGCCTTCCCAAAAACTAGTCGGTATGGAGTGGTGCCTAAGGGACTTTTGAAGGTTGTCCTATAGGCCCACAATGCATCGTCTAATTTTTCCGACCAATCCCTTAGGTGATGTTCCACTGTCTTTTCTAGAATCCTTTTCAATTCATGGTTTGAAACTTCTACTTAACCACTCATCTGAGGGTGATAGGGGGTCGTTAATCTATGGGTGACACCATATCACTTCAGCACTTTCTCTAATAGCACATTACAGAAATGTGTTCCCCTATCACTAATTAAAGCCTATGGTGCTCCAAACCTAGAGAAAAGTTTCTTTAAGAACTTCACCAGTACTCTAGCATCATTGGTGGGCACAACTTAGGCCTCTACCCATTTAGACACATAATCTACCGCCACGAGTATATACTTATTCCTGAAAGAATTGAGGAAGGGTCCCATGAAATCAATTCCCCATACGTCGAAGATCTCACACTTCAATATGAAATTCTAGGGCATCTCATCACGTTTGGACATATTCCCCACACGTTGGCACCTGTCACAAGTCTTCTCAAAATTGAAGGAATCTTTGAATATAGTTAGCCAATAAAATCCGGATTCCAAAATCTTGTGGGCTGTTCAATTCACACTATAATGACCGCCAGTTGGCCTGGTGTGACAATGCTTTAAAATCTCCTGTCCTTCTTGCTCGGTTACACATCGCCTAATCACTTGATCTGCACAAACACGAAACAAGAATGGTTCCTCCCAAAAGTAGTGCTTTAACTCAACAAAGAACCTCTTCTTTTGCTGAGACGTTTTATCACTGGGAAGTACTTTGCAAATAAGGTAATTAGCAAAATCAGCAAACCAAGGTTCAGAAGTATTACTTACCTTTTTAATCCAATAGGGCCCCTCCTCTGGAAAAGTATCATTAATCTTTTCTTCATTCAATTTTTCCAAATGCAGATTCTCCAATCGAGAAAGATGATTGGCAGCTAAATTCTCCACTTTTTATCCCGAATCTCCAAATTGAATTCTTATAGAAGCAAGATCCACCAAACGAGTCGTGGTTTTGCATCTGTCTTAGATAATAAGTACCTGAGAGCTGAATGGTTAGTGAAAACAATGACTTTAGACAAAATTAAATAAGACCGAAACTTATCAAAAGCAAAAATTACAGCACGAAGTTCCTTGTTGGTCGTGGTGTAGTTCTCTTGAGCACTTGTGAAGGTCTTACTAGCATAATAAATAGGCTGAAAATGTTTATCCCTCCTTTGTCCCAAAACCGCTCCAATAGAAAAATCACTTGCATCACACATTAATTCGAAAGGGAGATCCCAATTAAGAGCCACCATGATAGGTGCTTGGGTCAACTTTTCCTTAAGCATATTGATTTCTTGAAGACATTCATTGGTGAATTCATAAGGGATGTCCTTTTCTAATAGTCGTATCAAAGGCCGAGTTATTTTAGAGAAATCTTTAATGAACCTTCTATAGAAACCAGCATGCCCGAGGAAACTTTGAATGGCTCTTACCGAAGAAGGTGGTGGAAGTTTTACAATTGTGTCCACCTTTGCACTATCCACTTTGATTCCTCTATGAGAGATTTTATGCCCTAAAATAATGCCCTCTTTCACCATGAAGTGACATTTCTCCCAACTTAAAACCAGATTTGTCTCTTTACATCGAATCAAAACTCTTTCCAAGTTGATGAGACAATCATCAAAAGAATCACCAAATACGGAGAAATCGTCTATAAAGACCTCCATGATGTCTTCCACTAAGTCCTCAAAAATCGCTAGCATACACCGTTGGAAAGTTGCCAGTGCATTGCATAACCCAAAAGGCATACACCTATAAGTGAAAGTACCATAAGGACAAGTGAACGTGGTCTTTTCCTGATCTTCAGGAACGATTGGAATTTGCAAGTACCCTGACATTCCATCTAAAAAATAGTAATATAGATGTCCTGCTAACCGCTCCAACATCTGGTCCATAAAAGGAAGAGGGAAATGATCCTTGCAAGTTGCCTCATTCAATCTTCTATAGTCTATGCACACTCGCCATCCCGTTACAGTCCTTATGGGTATGAGTTCATTTCTTTCATTGGGCACTACAGTCATTCCTCCCTTCTTTGGTATAACTTGTACAGGGCTGACCCAAGAGCCGCCAGAGATAGGATATATTAACCCTACATCCATGAGCTTGATCACCTCTTTCTTCACAACCTCCCGCATATTGGGGTTTAACTTTCTCTAAGGTTGCACCACTAATTTGAAATCATTCTCAAGCAAAATCTTATAGGTGCAAAACAAATGACTAATACCTCGAATATCCGAAATCTTCCAAGCAAGAGCACGCTTGTGCTCCCTCAAGACCTCCAATAAGCTATCCTTTTGCTCCCTTGTCAAACCAGTAGAAATAATGATGGGGAGTTTAGATTCAACCTCCAAAAATGCATATTCTAGATATTCTGGAAGTTGCTTCAACTCGAGTTCTAAGGGTTCCTTAACCGATGGTTTTAGCCTTCCTTCCTTAGTAAATACTATCTTCTCAAACCCCCTTGTACATACCACCTCTTGACAAGCATTCAGTTGAGCCATCACATTCTGAACATCCAAATTCTCACACTCTTCTCCTCCAATTGCGGTCAAACTAAAGTTCAAAAGATCGCCGCATAACAATTCCTGCATAGAACTCATCATAGTCATATCAACATAGTCAATAGCATAGCAAGAATCATCAACGCTTAAAGATTGTTTTAGTGCTGATGGGATTGTCACAGTCAACTCATCTGCACCCACTCTTAAAACTAGTTTTCCATCAGCAACATCTATCAATGCTTGTGCAGTAGTAAGAAATGGTCGTCCCAAGATTAGCGGGACCTCAACATCTGCGTCCATGTCCAAGATAACAAAGTCAACAGGAAAAATGAACTTTTCAACCTTTACTAGGACGTCTTCTATGATTCCTCTAGAGAATTTGACCGAGCGATTAGCTAACTGCAAACTTATCCTTATAGGCTTTAGCTCACCAAGCTTAAGTTTCTTAAACAATGAATAGGGCATCAAGTTTATACTTGCCCCAAGGTTTGCCAAGGCTCTCTCCACAGGCAATTCACTTATTAAGCATGGAATAGTAAAACTACTTGGATCCTTAAGTTTCTTAGGTAACTTATTCTGCAAAATAATTGAACACTCCGCTCCAATAACTGCAGTAGAAACCTCTTCCAGCCGTTTCTTGTTAGAGAGCAAATCCTTCAAAAACTTTGCATACCTGAGCATCTGCGCAAGAGCTTCCACAAACGGTATATTAATATGCAACTGCTTAAACAAATCTAAAAACTTACCGAAGTGTTCTTACTCCTTGTCTTTTTTTTAAGCAGCCCGGATATGGAATTGGAGGCTTGTAAGGCTGAACTGTCGATGTCTTGGCCTTTCCTAGATCTTTTTCCTTATCAAGCTCCTTGTCCTTACCCTGTGTAGTAGCTTTATCCTTTTCAGCATCCTTGTTTTCTCTGACCTTGACCCGTTTTTCCTAAACAACCCCTAGCACTCCCATAGTGTCAAAATGCAATTCCCTTTCACTCCTAAGGGCCACCACCTTCACCTGCTCCCTCGGATTAGGTTTCATGTTCCCAGGTAAGGACCCTTGTAGTCTCTCTGATAACATTTTTGCAATCTGACCGACCTGGTTTTCCAAATTATGGATGGAAGCCTTATGATTTCTTAAAGCAACACTTATTGCTTACTGGCATTGCTCTAAGGTTTTAATGAACCTGGAAATCATATTCTCCAGGTTGGACTTCTTTTCAGTAAAAGGTGGTGGAGGAGGCCTTTAGAATCCAGGTGCAGGTGCATTACCCCGAGGAATTGGTAGATTACTCCATGAAAAATTAGGGTGATTGCGCTAGCCTGGATTATATGTGTTACTGTAAGGGTTGTTCTAAGATCACATAGGATTGCTAACATAATCAACTTGCTCCATATAATCATGAACCACTAACGCGGTTGATTGATCAACTGGAAAATAATGGGGTGACTCAAACATTGCTATCCCATTAACCTTTTTGGCTAGAGCATCAACCTTTGCTACAAGGGTGGTCATCATTTCAACTTCATAGATCCTTGCCTCTCTTTGCCTTGTCCTGTCATTACCCCACTGATGGTTATTTTTCACCATATTTTCAATCAATTGTAGCGATTCCTCAGGAGTCTTCACATTAAGTGTACCACCGGCAACAACATCAATGGTTTGTCGAGTCGAGTAATCAAGCCCGTTATAGAAGGTAGATACCTGCAACCAATTAGGCATCTAATGATGTGGGCACCACCAAAGTAAGCCCTTAAACCTTAGCCATGATTCATGAAGAGGTTCATTATCCATCTGAGTAAACAATGTGATATCATTTCTCAGTTTGGTAGTTTTGGAAGGCGGGAAGTAGTAGTCGAAGAATGTTTCCGCCAACTGAGCCCAGGTCGTGATGGAATTTCGATCTAAAGAACTGAACCACTGCCTAGCTTTTCCCCTCAATGTGAAAGGAAAAAGACGCAACTTCAAAGCTTCATCTATCACTCCATTCTGTTTAACTGTTTCACAAATTTCTAGAAACATTTAGATGTGAGCATGGGGATCCTCATCAGCTAAACCATCGAACTGGCATTGATTATAGATCATGTTCATTATAAAGGCTTTGACTTCAAAATTGTTATCATCTATTGTAGGTCTGACTAGTTACCTCTAAAAGAGTGAATGTAACTCAACAAATACTAAAGAATAAATGGCTAAAGTAGTCAGCGTTAAGCTTTCTTAATATCGCCGATCCCCGGCAACAATGCCAAAAACTTGGTGTTGACTGTAATCACACAAATTCAAAATTCTTTTCTATGACTCTTTGTTATGATCAATAAGGCAAGTGCACTTATCGATTGTAATAGTATAGAATTGTGTTCAGGTATCGTTTCTTTAAGGATTAGCAAGTACTAATGATAACTCTAAATCGACTATCTAATCGCGCAAATTCAAGAGATTCAACTTAAATTAAAAACACTTATCAAAATCTAAAGTAATTAAAACTAACACGATAAATTAAAATCACTAAATTTAATACTTAAAAACATACCTTACCCTTACTACTCCTTTAATTATCATGTAACTTTACCCTTTCTATAAATCAATTGACAAATAGTGGTTATCTCTGAACTGTAGAGTATCTAACACTAAGCCAATGTTCTTCCCAGATTCATTAGCTCCTAACCCTAATCGCATTGATAAAGATTCCTCTTTTATAAAAAAATCAATTAAAATTACATTAACACTCTTGAACCCTCAATTAGATCGAATTATCTAATTTAATCTAATATGGAAAATTCATGTTCGCTATCCCTAGATTACATACGAATTCCTTTATTCATGTAAGATCTATTCAAACAAGAGATTTTCCAATCATCTTCTAAGAAATCAATGCAAATTCAATGTTGGCCATACATCAAATTAACAAAACACAATGAATAACATGAATAAACTTAGAGATTTCCACTATTCATTAACTATAAAATCAGTCTAACGTTACGTGACAATTAGAGTTCGTAAGGTTTGGGTATAAAATAAACTAACCACTCATAGTTTTCAAGTTACAACTCAATAAAAATAAAATAAAAAACCCCCTGTGCATGAACCCTTCAGAAGATGAAGATGAATTCGTTGATGTTGCTTTCCTCTCGGAATTCTTCCCAAGCGTTTTGTCTTCCTTTGAATTTTTTTTTATCTCCCTCCGGTGTCCCCCCTTCCCCTCTAGAAAAAATGAGAATATATATATGCATGGAAGCCCAAAAATCTCTTGAAAAGGCTGACTTTTTTCAAGCACACGGACTCGACACATGGCTTATACACGGCCGTGCCTTTGAATAGTGTCAGTAAACCAACGTAAATAACACACGGCCGTGTCTCAAACCGTGCCTTCAACCGTGTGTGCTTTTGTGGATTTTCTAAGCTCAACACACGGTCGTGCCTTCAACCGTGTGTTCAACCGTATGTGCTTCTGTAAGCATGTTTCCTTGACACACGGTCATGCAATTTAATTACACGACCGTGCTTTTCCCCTATTCCTTCCAAAAAGCATTTTTCTTCGTGTTTTCTTATCCGATCTCAATCTAAGTAGATATATTCTCTCAAAATAGTGGTCCTCAGTCCTGAAACTGAAATAGTATCAAAACTCTTCAAAATAACATCAATTTATTACATACACCACTAGAATTCATCAGAAATACAAGTGTTAATTTGTACTTATCACACTTGTATAAGCTACTCACTTTGAGCACTCATCATATATTTCAAATTCCAAGTATATTAATTCATCTGATGCATCATTACCTATGATATTCTAAACTTAGCTCTATCTTTTCCATGTAGATCAAACTTACTGATCACTTAGCTTCCTAATATAACTGGTCTCCGTAGTAACCTAGAATTACTTTTATTATAAATTATAATACCTTAACTAGAAATTTCATGAAACTTCTATATTTACACCTAATTATAGAGAACATCCTCTAACCAATGCCGTCATTCATTACATTTGTCTAAACTTTATATATAGAGAGAGACATAATAGGATAAGGTAATCTACTAGTGCATATCACTACAAAATGCTACCATGCTCCCATTGATATCAACACTGAAAAAGTCCTATAATTCATCATTCTCTATCACCATTTCCTTTTTCATTTACCCCCCTTTTTTGTGGCATTGAACCAAGCTCTTCCTAAACAATGGGAAACCTTAGTACACCATATAGGTGCCCAAAAGCATTCTTACCACACAAACATGCTTTAGTGTATTTATCATAAAGGCACACTCCAATGTTTCATTACACAAAGTTACACTTAAGCATTTTCACCATAAAGGCATGCTCATTTTTAGTAATATGAGGACACTACTTTTGAGCCATATCTACCTAAGGCCTATACCCTATCCTTTCACATAAAAATCAATTGTTCCAAGAGATGATTATGCCAAACATGATATCTTGGAAAGATAAACTGCAACACATACACTTGTACTATATGGTCATTTACCTTCTAAAACCTTCAAGTCACACAATATTTCAATAAAATAATTTATTGTCAATATCATGATTGACAAATCCTAACATTAACACACAACCAATACATCATCTAAGGAATGTTGTAATGAGATCTATAACTAAACTCAACAAACAATATAAAAATAGCATCATTCACCCAACCTAGTATATCATATACAATACCACCAAGTATCTTAGTATGCTATTTGCTTGAGTGAATTCATAGAGATACATTCTTATAAGAGTGGCCTACTTTATTTTGACCACTTTGTAGCATAAACAATTAGTAGGGGTTGAGGTACTCACCTAAATGCAGAGGTGTGAGAATGAGTTAAATGGGTCAACTTGGCCTAACTTACTTTGGTCTGCAGGTTAAATGGGCTAACTAACTTATAATGACCCATTTACTAAATGTGTTAGAATTTTTTAGCCTTAATCTAACCCGTTTCGATTGGTAGGTTATAAGGTTAGCTCACTAAGTTAACCCATTTAATCCATTTATACATTTTGGTGGGATAAATAGGCCAATATAGTCCATTTAACCCATTTATGAATTTTAGTGGGTTATATAGGCTAACCCAAAACCTACAAATGATAAATTGTATTTTTTTTTTCATTTAAAATTGTAAAAAAATATAAAGTTCATAATGTCTTTGTATCATTTTTATAGTAGCTTGATGAATTGACTTCATATTTTATACTATAATATGGATATTATAATTATAACGTCTTTATAATATAAATATTATAATATGATGGAAGGATTAAGGGATGAAACCTATGAATAAGATGCAAGGACTAAGATAACAAAGTAAGAAAGAAGAGTGAAAAAGGTAATAATGAATGATAATATGCGATTTGAATTTTGTAGTTTACTATATTAAGTTTAAAAGTGAAGTAAATTAGTCACTAGGTGTTATGTTATGAACGTGATATGTGGTTAAGATAAGTTATATGGGTTGAAAAATTCAACCCCAATCGTTTTTTTTTTTTTTTAAAGCAGGTTAAATGAGTCAGCCTATGAGCTATGATTCATTTGTATTAGCTCTACTTGAATAGCCTAAAATTCTACAATCTACACTAGTAGACAAACTTAAAAACTCAATCCATACACAAAAGCACCTTAGTGCACTTCAACAAACTAGAATTTAATCCTAATAGCACAAATAACATAACTCATTATCATGTACCTTTTACTTGTTAACTATTAGCTACTAGTAGTCACAACATACTCATTTTTTTATCTATTGTTTTCATAACTCTATATCAATGCAATGATACTTTCATGAACCATTTATGTATTGCAAAATATTAAATCTTGTCAATTTATTATAATTACAATGTTGTCCATTAAGGATGCTAAACTAACCCATTTTATATAATCGGTAATATCACCATTTTTGTGTTGATTTTACTCAAAATTACTATAATTTATTTATTTATTTTAGCAATACCAAAATTTAATTAAGTGGTTAAATTCATATATAAGGTCAAAATCAATCATTCCATGTATACTTATTAAGCTTTTAGAGCCCTAACAAATCAAATTTATAAAAAAATTTATGATAATAATAATAATAATAATAATAGATTTTATGGAGCCACTTTGATTAACTCTCGTGGTTATGTTGCAAAGTTTGAGCTAAACTAGAGAGGTTAACTTGAGTCTTGAATTAATAGCTTAGAACAATAGGCTATTATAGTTTATAAGGAATAAGATAGTATCATGGCAATGTCATAAAGTGATGGTAATTAAACCAATACATCTATAGGACCCATAACAAGAGTGAGAGCTAGAGGACTACAAAACTTAGCTTTGAGGATACTTTTTAAACAATTGGAACTCGAAGTCATTCACATAGTGTCTTTGTTTACTTTATATAATTGTTTTGTATGTAATTAGGTACATTTGTCGATATTATGGTGAGCAAACACACTAGTGCTTGGTTTGTGGGTGATTCGTGGACCTAAATGAATAAGCAAAAAATAGCCTTATATTATGTTCAATTAACTAAGGGAGAGCTTCAAGAACTAACCCTATGTAGCTTTTTTTTTTTTTGTTATTTTCCATATTTAGAGCAAGTATAAATACTTGTAAAAAGAAACACAAAGGGACTTTTTGGAACAATCATTTTGCAGCTACTATTTTCACATGGAAAGGGGAGCACTCTGCTCTTCCATTTTGACTCTTATCAATTTCTATCTAGGGATTATGGAATATAGGTTTAAATTGTTGTGAGTTACAACATCAATTGTAAGTCATTCCTAATTTCAACTACTTTGTTATATCTAGTAAGGAATTGAGAGCTTTATTTTATTTTTGTTTCATGTCAATTAGGGTTCACGCCAATTTTGATTGCACAATTACTTAATTAAATCTTCAATTAAGATTGTTAATTGGAATTAGATTTTGGCATATCATATTACACGTGGGAATCATGATTTTGATTTGGGAATTTAGGGTTCTTGGTGTGCTTGTGCCATTTAGCAATTGTTGTTGTGTGAAGTGAAAGTGAGGAATAGTGATTCAATTATACCATGACTACATTGGAGCTAGAGGATTGAAGGTGAGGAAATTGGATCTAGGTTTCTTGCCATGAGTTACTTGTGTGGAAGGTTAAAGACTTACTTCAATTGATTCCATAATTGTAAACTTGTATATTAATTATTCATTAATTTTCTTTGATTGCAATATTGACTTGAGTAATTGAGGAAATTGTGTCGTGGGAGGTGTGTAGTGTCGTGAGTGCATGTGGTGTTGTGAGGTGTATTGAGCTATGGTTGAGTGTATGTTGTATCTTGAAGTGTGTTAATCCTTGAGGTTATGTTGTACAGTGAGTATGTATGTTGTGCTATGGGTGTGTGTGTGTGTGTCGCCGTGAAAGTGTGTTAAGCCGTAGGTATGTGTAAATTGTACCTTGAAGTGTTTGTGTGTGTGTCAGAAGAGTGTATTTGGGTTGAAGGAATTGGTGTTGTGGAGGTGTGATTATATATATATATATAAAAAAGATGTCAAAGTTTCATTTAACAATTATGTCAAATGATAGTGTGAATGGTGGAATTGGGAATGAGGCCAATAGTCTAGTTTGAGGAGGTCAAGGACATCGTGCTATAGGTGGAAGAAGAACTTAGGAAGAATAATTGTTGCTACATTTGTAGCAAAGGTTGATCAAATGACATTGCCCCAACCACTAGTGGAAAATCCATAGGCATCCCCACCTTAGGTAGCCCCTAATAATGCACGTGGGGAAGGAGCAGTTGGAGGAAATAGGGGTAGGAGAATAGGAGGAGATTATCATGCTCTTTAAGAGTAAAGGGATGATAACTTTGAGGGTGAACCTTATCTTAACTATGAGTTTAGGCCTCATCAGGATCTGGAATATGTAAAGTTGCAGATGCCTTCATTTACTAGAAAGCGTTATATAGAAGATTATCTAAACTAGGAAGATAAGGTAGATGGCCTTTTTGAGTGTTATGAAGTTAATGATCACACTTGGGTTTGTCTTGTAGCAGTAAAGTTTACAGGATATGCCGCCTTATGGTGGAAGAACATTGTAGCTAATAGATGAAGGGATGGTGATGCTGAGATCTATACTTGGTAGGAAATGACATGAGTTATGAGGAGGAGGTTTATACCAGAGCACTACAGACAAGAGTTATTCATGCGTCTCCAAACATTGAAGCAAGGAGGCAAAACTATTGATGAATATGTATAGGAGTTTGAGATGGGTCGGTCAAACCTCCTAAATAGACCTTAGCACAATTTTTTTCTGGGTTTAAATATGAAATTGCATGTATTGTGGAGCTTCAAAGGTATGATACCCTTGATGAGGCCATTCAGTTAGCTTTGAAAGTGGAGAGGCAGAGGCGATCTAATCCATATTGAGCAGCGAGCAATAGGTATGGAACCTCTACATGGTTTTGAAGGAAAATAGGTTGATAGAGGGGGATAGAGTAGAAACATGGAAAAGAATTGTATAGTGCTAGATAGTAGAGGGGAGAAAGAATTAGTAAGGAAAGGAAAAAACAATTGCAGGGAATGATAACAAACAAGTTGTAGCTTGGACATCAGGAGGATGGAACCGCCAAGTTAAATGCTTTAAATGTTTAGGTTTTGGACATATGGCTACTTAGTGTCCACATAGAAGGGTTATGACTACTATGGAGGTTGAGAGTGAGGAAGACGAGGAAGGCATATGCAAGACCATAGATTTGTCAGTTGTATTAGATGAATATTATGGTGATGCAGATGCTAAAGTATATGAGGATAAGGAGATTGATCAGTATTTGTCCATTAATGTGCTGCGCAAAGCGATGACTACCTTTCTTACTAATGAGGATGAATAGAGAAAAAATTCATTTCACATCTCCTACAGGGTCTAAGGTAATCTGTGTGCTCTTATTATTGATGGAAGTAGTTATACTAATGTTGTGGCTATTTCATTAGTGATTAAATTGAAACTAGTCACAACCCCACATCCTAAGCCCTATAAACTACATTGGTTAAGTGATCAGGGTAGTCTACATGTCACTTAGAGGGCTTAGGTTCCTTTCAGCATAGGAGATAAGTATTGTGATGAGATTATTTGTGACATTCTTTCTATGTGTGCATCTCATATATTACTTGGCAAGCCCGGTTGTATGATAGGAGAGTATTACATGATGGCTTTGGGAACACTTACATCTTCTAGAAAGAGAGTAAGCATATTGCGTTGAACCCCATGTCACTTTCTGAGGTACAAGAGGCACAGAGGCAAATAAATAAGGTTGAGAATAAGAAGACATTATTTGTGGGACAGTATGAACTGGAGGAGGCCATAGAAGATAAGAGGCTAGTGTATCTATTGTAGATGAGATATGCATTAGAGGTAGATGGGCATGAACAGTTACCCCCTATGGAAACTTAGGTATTAGATGAGTACAAAGATCTATTTCCAGATAAATTATTTGAGGGATTACCACCTCTGAGAGGCATTGAACATGCCATTGATTTTCGGCCTAGATTGATTTTACCAAATCGACTTGCATATCGCATGAATCCTGAAGAGGCTAAAAAATTGAAGTATTAGGTAGATGAATTGGTAGAATAAGGTCTTGTCAGGGAGAGTATCGATCTTTATGTTATTCCTGCCCTTCTTGTTCCTAAGAAGGATGGCATATGGAGGATGTGCATTGATAGTAGAGATATAAACAAAATTACTATCAAATACAAGTATCCCATTCCCAAGCTTCATGATATTTTAGATGAGCTACATGGTGCATAGGTATTCTCCAAGGTGGATCTTAAAAGCAGGTAACACCAAATTCGAATGAGGGAAGGAGATGAGTGGAAGTTCGCTTTTAAAATATGCCATAGGTTATATGAGTGGATGGTCATGCCATTCTGTCTGACTAATGCCCCTAGTACTTTTATGAGGCCGATGAATCATGTAATGCAGGAATTTCTAGGTAAATTTGTTATTTTTTATTTTGATGACATTTTGATTTATAGTAGAAACTTGGAAAATCATGTGGAACATTTATAGGTCGTGTTTTTAGTACCGAGGGAGCAACAACTGTATGCAAATCTCAAGAATTCTATTAAACTGAGGTAACATTTCTTGGATTTATTATAACTAGTCATGGTGTCAAAGTAGATGAAGAAAAAGTAAAGGCTATTAGGGATTAACCAACACCAAAATCAGTTGCAGAAGTAAAGAGTTTTCATGGACTGGCTTCATTCTATAGATGTTTTATCAAGAATTTCACTAGCAATGCCAGTCTGTTAACTAAATTGATAAAGAAGAATGTTCCTCTTGTTTATGAAGAACAAGCCCAAAAGAGTTTTGAGGAGGTGAAAACAAAACTAATTAGTGCTCTAATGTTAGTTTTACCTGATTTTGACAGAATTTTTGAATTGGAGTGCGATGTCTCAAGGATAAGGATTGGTGTTGTGTTGATGCAAGATAAGAAGCCCATTGCTTATTTTAGTGAAAAATTGAGTGGTGTACCTTTAAACTACTTAGTATATAATAAGGAGTTCTATTCCTTAGTGATGGCATTAATGGCATGGCAACATTATCTTCTTCCTAAGGAGTTCATTATTTATATAGTTCATGAGTCATTGAAACACTTTAGAGGTCAACAACATCTGTTAAAACACCAAGCCAAATGGGTGGAGATTTTAGAGAGTTTTTTCGATGTGATTAAGTATAAGAAGGGAAGCACGAATGTTGTAACTGATGCCTTGTCACATAGGTATGTACTTATCACCTCTTTATGATCAAAACTGCTTGGGTTTAAATTGATGAAAGAATAGTATTTGCATGATGAGTTCCTAAAATTAATTGTTGAGAGATGTTTTGAAGGAAAGATAGTTGATGGGTATTATATGATAGATGGCTTTCTGTATAAGGTAGGAAAATTGTGTATACCCTATGGTTCTATTAGAGAGTTATTGGTAAGGGAAGCTCATGTTGAAGGATTATCTGGTCATTTTGGTGGAAAGGGAACTTTGGAGTTGTTGAAGGAGCATTTTTACTGGAGGGGTATAATGAAGGATGTCCACAAGGTATTGGAAAGGTGTGGTGTCTGTAAGAGGGTAAAGGGAAAGAAAGGAGTTTATGATGAATATATGTCTTTATCTTTACCTACACAACCCTGGATTGATATTAGTATGGATTTCATTTTAGGTTTACTTAGGACATAGAGAGGAAAGGATTCCATTATGCTTGTTGTTGATCTCTTCAGGAAAATGTCATATTTTGTGCCTTGCCACAAAATAGATTATGCACTTTTTATAGCTAACCTTTTTGTGTAGGAAATTGCAAAACTACATGGTGTTCCTTACAACATAGTGTCTAATAGAGACATTAAGTTTCTTAGCTTTTTCTAGAAGACACTATGGAAAAGACTTGGTACTAAACTCATGTATAGTACCTCACGCCATCCCTAGACGGATGGTCAAACAGAGGTTGTTAATTGTACTCTTGGTGCCTTACTAAGAGCAACAGTTGGTAAGAATCTTACCGATTGGGACTTGTGTCTCTTTATTGTTGAGTTCGCTTACAATAGGTCAACTCATAGTTTAACTAGTAAGTCTCTATTTGAAGTCATGTATGGATATAATCTTACTCTTCCATTGGATTTAATAGCTAATCCAGCAACAAAGGAAAAAAGCTTAAGTGGAATAGAAAGAGCTAAGGAGATTTAGAAACTTCTCTAAAGGGCAACTGAACACCTTCAGAAAACTCAAGAACAACAGAAACTTCAAGGTAACAAAAACAAAAAAACCAAAATTCATAATCTAGGTGATCTAGTCTAAACTAATCCTTGCAAAGACAAGTTTCCTCACAAGAAGTCACAAAAGCTTTCACCCATAGTAGATTAACCTTCCAAAGTTTTAAAGCACATCAACAATAATGCATACAAGTTAGAGTTGCCAAGAGGATACAACATATCTGCTATATTTAATGTTGCAAACCTATCACCTTATATACTAGATGATATTCATGAAGATTTATCAGATTTGAGGGAAAATCTTCCACAGGCCCAAGGAGATGATGGTAATCAAACTAATACATCTATAGGACCTATAACAAGAGCGAGAGCTAGAGGACTACAGAACTTAATATCAAGGATACTTTTTGAACAATTGGAACCCAAAGTCATTCACATAGTTTTTTCGTAACTTTATATAATTGTTTTGTATTTAATCAGGTACATTTGTTGGTATTATAGGATGACAAGCAAACACACTAGTGCTTGGTTTATGGGTGATTTACGGACCTAAATAAATTAACAAAAACCGGCCTTGCATTGTGTTCAATTGACCGAAGGAGAGCTTCAAGAATCAACCTTATGTAGCTATTTTTCTTTTGTTATTTTCCATATTTAGAACAAGTATAAATACTTGTAAAAAAGAACACAAAGGGACTTTTTGGAACAATCATTTTACAATTGCTATTTTCACGTGGAAAGGGGAGCACTCTTCTCTTGCTTTTTGGTACAATCATTTTGCAGCTGCTATTTTCACGTGGAAAGGGGAGCACTTTTCTCTTCCATTTTGACTCTTATCAATTTCTATCTAGGGATTGTGGAAAGTGGGCTTGAATTGTTGTGAGTTACATCATCAATTGAAAGTCATTCCTAAATTCAACTAGCGTGTTATATCTTATAAGGAATTGGGAGCTTTATTTTATTCTTGTTTCATGTCAATTAAGGTTCACACCAGTTTTGATTGCACAATTACTTAATTGAATCTTCAATTAGGATTGTTAATTGGAATTGGATTTTAGCATATCATAAAGTATTTCAAAAATCTAAACAAACTATAATGCAACATGAACCACAAGACATAAAGTATGAGAGAGTAATAAACTTGTAATATTCAATAATAATAATAAGACATAAAGCATTCTTTTATTCCCATCACATGATGTTTACTTACTACCTTCTCCTCTTGATAATAGATATTTTCACTATTGTTACTATCCTTCACCATCGATTCCGATATTGGTTTAGATCTTTCACTAGTTCCTATAGCCTTGTAACCTTCATAATTCTCCATATTCCTTTTGTATTGCATAAGCTCTACTTCTAAGGTCATATTCTTGGCTTTCAATAAAGTGTGGATAACTTGTACACCAATTTTATTTCTTAAGGCTGGTTTTAAGCAATCTAAGTATTTAGCAGCTTGTTGTCTTTTAACTTAAGGAGGTTATTCCTCTTTGTAAGTCTCATAAATTCTACAGTATACTCATGCACAATTCTATTTCCTTACTATTATCCTTGACATTATTGGAATAAAATCCATTCATAGATAGGGAAAAGAAATTCCTTCTTTAATAAATCCTTCATCTTGTGTTAAGTTTGTACAAGACCTCTTCCTTCAAATTCCCTCTTAGATTGAATTTGTTCCCACCACCCTGATGCTCCCCCTTCAATCTACACACTACCAATCAAACTCTCTTCTTAAGAGGAGTCTCCAAATTGTCAAAGAAATGATTCACCTCTACAATCTTATCAAAAAAATTCTTTTATTCCCAAGCAACCATTGACGTAGTGAATATCAACTTTCAATTGAAAGTCTTTAAAGTTTCTATCATCTCTATGAGCATTTCTCCTACCATAAGCCTTTGATGATGTTGTTAATGACCATATCTATATAGATTAATGTCATCTTCTTCCTTTAACGCGTCATCATCATAAGTATACTACCTATGAGTAGGAGCAAGCTTACCAATGGGGTCACCATGAGCCAAATTTGCCCTTAGCCTTCTAGTATCATTCTACCTCCTATGTGCATCGATTCCTACGACATCTAAACATTCTATAATCTCCTTAAAATATTCCTCAAAATGTTGAAATCTAAGGTCCATTTGTTGCTCTAAGCATTACTCTAAATGTTGCAACACATCATTCCCTTAAAGAGAAACCTTAGCCTCTTGATCACCATTATGAAGGTGATTACCATCACCACCACCAGGTGTTATCTTGCTTTGGTACTAGCTAAGCATAAGACATAAAGTATGAGAGAGTAACAAACTTGTAAGATTCAATAATAATCAATAATCTTTCTTACCAACACAACTTAACAAATATTTATATACTAGAAATCCTAAATCTAATAAGAAAATTGAATAAAAAATAGAATAGGAAATTGAATCAAATAGTATAGACATTCCTATTTTAAATAAGGAAACTTTAACAACTTCACACAACATGGAATCAAGGATTTTGACCACTAAAATGGAACCGAATGACAAACTCCTCATAAACAAAATGTTATAAAGCTTCAAATTTGAACATTTAAAACTAAGTTTTTTCTTGATCCACTAGCTTCCAACAGCTTCAAACATGCTTGGAGCACTATTTTTGAATTCCTTTAGACTCCTAGCTTCTAGTTCCAATTGTCTCTTCTAATGGTTTTTCTTCTTCTTCTTCTTTTGTTGCTTCTAATGACCAAATTGTTCCATATCTTGTAACTTAATGCATCTACATCAAGTTAAACCATTAATTTATAAATTTAGGAAATTTTAGAGAATCCATTTCCTAAATGGAATGTTAGTAGTCACAAGAAGGTTTAAGTAGTAACATGGTAGGAAAACATGTGTATTTCTATGAAAGAAAAGGATTTATCCAATTTTATAAATTAGTCCAATTCATTAATCTTGTTATTAAAATTATTTATCAATCAATTCATTGATCTTGTCATCAAAATTATGGGAAAATGTACACAACCTCCTAAGTTTTGAATTAGGTGTGGATATACCTCCTAGACTTTCAAATGTTATAAATAGTCTCCTTAAATTTTGATAAATTAGCAAATAATTTCTCAAAATTATAATTAATTACCTAAATTTTGATTTTATGTTAAAATATTTTGTTGAACTTATTAAAATGTGTTTTAACACCCCTATAAACTTTGAACATAGTTTGTTTTTTACATAAAAATGTGAGTGGCTTTTGTATTGTTACTTTATCAATATACTCACTCCTAAGTTAAAGTTTAAGGAAATATACTCACTCCTAACTTAAAGTTTAGAAGGGTTATTTGTAATTTTCCCTTAAAATTATAAAAGCTATATATATACAATTTTGTATCATGTGCTATATAATTTTTTTTCCAAATTTTTCCGAAAAGCACTGCTTAATATCTACCAATAACACTTAACTACCATACTTATCATGGATATGATAATGATATTGATGTGAAGTAATCTACTTGTGACAGAGAGGATACCATATTGCTTGTAAAGTTACGCTTAATCATTACGTGCGCTGTAGTTTGAGATGCCCCATTTGGCCTCACCAAGTCAATGAGGTCGTCGGAACATTTGATAGACATTGGTCTAATTTGATGTGCTTGTGCATGTTCGTACAATCAACTTAGCTATTTCTAAATAACCTACTCATCAACAAGAATGGCACGTGAAATTCTTTTATTTAATGAGGAAAATAATTATAAATTCTTTTATTTAGATAAGGAAGTAAAAAAAGTAAAGCAGAATTGGTAATATAAATTATCATAAAAGTCTCTAAATTTTAGAAGTATAATTTTATATGAAGGATAGACATGCATATTTGAATTCCTTCTCTATACTTCTTTAATCGGAGAGGTTTGTTTTTGGTGGTGTCAAGGAAAACTTTTCTACTCCAAATCCATTCCATCTTCTTTCATTTCCTTTTTTAAATAAGGAAATAGTAAAATATTTCCTTCAAATTCTACTCATTTTCTCATCCAAACATAGTATAAGAGTTTAGATAAAACATTTTTATACTTTTTAACATCAATTATATTCACAAATATAAATATAAAAAAAAAATCTCTATTTAGTATCACAATAGGAGTCTCAAATAGTTTTTTCATTGTGGATTTTGAATCTAACCATCATTTGTATTGATTGATTGATTGAAATTTTCTCACTAAAAGCCATAGACACAATCTCCTAAGTACCAAGGTTTTGATATTGGTTAAGTTAAGGCCTTATAAGACAAGGCACTACACCATAAGATAATTTATTTATGGTGAAAATTTTTCATTATTTAACCCAAATTACTACCACAATGCTATTTAAGGTTTTGTTTCTATGTTTTGACAAAGTTTTTTTTTTTTTTTAACATTTAATTGATAAAATTGAAAACTTTAGGATTTAATTACAATAAAAGTTAACAATTTGTGGACTTCTTATGCATTTTCAGCCTTAAAATTTTAAGTGCTTTTTATGCTTTTCATTCTCTAGTTTCCCAAGCATGGCTTCTTAAGGGAGTGAAAATGCAAATAAAACAAAACTACACTTACTCCTCAAGGGATGAGTGTGCATAGGATGAGTAGGTTACAAGACTATATTTACATCTACCTTATAAGGCATAGATTCTCAATATTTGGAATCGGAACTTATCCCATTATACCTTGAAACCATTTTATATGTTGTATCCTATAAAACTTATGACTTGTTTTACGTATTTAATACTTAGCAAATAAAAAAAGAAGATAAAATAAATAAATAAATAAAAGCTTAAAGTTAAAGAAGAAAATAAAAAAGAATACATTAGGTTTTGTTCTATAAGTATCTATTTTCTTTGTAATCTAACGTCATAACCTTTATATATTTTGATAGCAAATTACTTCCATAGGGCTGAATGATCACCTACTATCAAAACCACTTTTAGCAAACTGACTCTGAAATCTTTCTCACTCTTCCACGCTTTTCTCGTAATGGGAAACTGAATTGCCAACCCTAGATGTATAAGATATTGGCGGCTGGTGGACAAAGCATTATTGTCGGCCAAAAGCGTCTCTCATATTCGCTCGCGGGCTGTCTTCACACGAGTTGTAGACTACGACGAAAATGGACAGCCTATGACTAACGTGGGCCCGAAAGTTACGAAGTTACTTCGGAGACCGGATAGGCAAGAATATTTCATGGACCCCAAGTACTACGAACTTTTTCTAGTTGCTTCAAGGGACTCAATTTTTCCTATCTGTGTCTTCATCATTGTCATAAATGGCTGGCTGCGAAGACTTGATCTTAAAGAAGTCGTAGGGCGATTAAATATAATTCGAAGAGCGAGTAAGCAGGTGGATATATTTTGTTCACTTCGATCATCGATTTTTTTCTTGATAAAGTTGTAGTTTTGATTCAGGTGCTTCTGGTTGGAGTAGAGTATTTAGATACTTTCGGGATGGAACCGCAAGAAGCTTAATTTGTAATCCGGTCCGATTTTTGGTAACTACCCACACTGAAAACTCATAAAAATATTTTATAGGAAAATCAGAATTGGTGGATTTAACTATTGGATGACTCACATATATACTCACAACGACTTGTTAAATAGTGAAGAAGCTATCACTGTCGTCATAAAATGAAAAAGAAAAAACAAAAAACTCGGACATGGTTTAATGGCACAATGAAGCAGTAATAATAAGTTACAATTTATATAACATTAACAAATCAAGATTAAACTAATTTATAGCAGATTCGCATAAATAGGACAGCTTCATTAATCTCATCATTAGTCAAGGCCTTCTAACCCAGTTGACGGGTATACTGGATAGAATGGACTCGAATCCTTCTCCCCTTCAATTGCACAATTTGTAGTTTGTTGTAAAAAAAAAAGGGAAAAATAAGAAAAAAGAAAATCTCATCAGTTAAATTACATAACCTATATATTATACAAGTATGAGCGATGTGCTATAATTACTTTTAGAAGGCTTCCCAAACGGATTGCTCATGTAATATTGTCTCCAATACTTAATTACCATGCGGTGAATGAATGAAATCGAAGTTAGCACACAACTAAACTGAACATTCAACCTATGAATGTAACAACTTTTTGATGTAAAGTGATCCTGATGGGACAGATTCCAAATTTACGCTCCATTCTGTGATGCATTTTGGCTTCATACGTTTCATTAGATCCCACCGTGTCAATAAGGTTCTTGTATCACACTAGATAGACCAAAGTCAAGTTGGTCTACTCGTGCATGGTCGTCCTATCAATTAACTATTACTAAATAACCAACTGAACAACAATTATAGCACATCTTTACTTGACCTATTCCTTAATTTGCGTGGCACCTTTATTTTTATTTTATTTTTCCAGCAGAAAAGCCACCTTTATTTAATTCTTAGCAAGTCCATATGTCAACGGAGAAAACTACCAAATTTAGGTAGTTCATATGGAAATTTATTTAGAGGCTTTGCATCTTTGGGAAGTAGTGGAAGAAGATTATGATGTGTCTACACTTCCTAACAATCCTACCATAGCTTAGGTCAAAACACATAAAGAGAAGAAGACCAAAAAGTCGAAGGCTAAAGTGTGCTTATTCGCTGTGGTATCATCAACTATCTTTATAAGAATTATGTCTTGTAAGACAATCAAGTCTATATGGGAATATCTCAAGGAAGAATATGTAGGAGACGAAAGGATCAAAGAAATGAAAGTTTTAAATTTGATAAGGGATTTTGAATTGCAAAAGATGAAGGAATCTAAAATAATAAAAGAATATTCAGATATACATCTTAATATTGCAAACAAAATCAAACTACTAGGGTCAAAATTTAATGATTCAAGGATTGTTGAGAAGATCCTTGTCACAGTACTTAAGAGATATGAGGCAATTGTAACAACACTGGAAAATACCAAAGATCTATCAAAGATTTCCTTGGTAGATTTGCTAAATTCACTACAGGCACAAGAACAAAGAAGGCATATGAGGGAATATGTTAACAATGAAGGAGCTTTATTTGCAAAACATCGTGGAGCTGATAACAACAAAGGGAAAAAAAAGAAAGGCAAAGACAGAAATTTTTTTATTCTTACTTCAAATAACAACAAAGGAAGAAAAGGAAGCTTCAAGGTTAAATATCCTCCTTGCCATCATTATGGAAAGGAAGGTCACCTACCATTCAAATGTTGGAGGAAACCTGACATAAAATGTTCTAAGTGCAATCAAATGAGACATGAAGCAATTATCTACAAAAGAAAGGTCCAGTAGCAGGTGATTGAAGCACAAGTTGTTTAACAAGAAGATGAAGATCAGCTTTTTGTGGCATCTTGTGTTGTTAATGGTTGTTCATCTGAAAGTTGGTTGATTAACAGTAGTTGTACCAACTATATGACCAATGACGAAAAACTCTTCAAAAATCTAAGGCCAACTGACATTACTAAAGCCAAAATTGGTAATGGGGATTACATCTTCATTAAGGGAATAAGGATAGTAATCATAACAGGGGTTAAAGAGTCAAAGAACATCTTCAATGTTCTTTATGTACTTGAAATTGACCAAAACATGTTGAGTGTAGGTCAATTGATTGAACATGGCTTCAAAGTAATTTTTGAAGATAACTTCTACCGCATAGTTGATGCCACTAGTTAAAAGATTCTTAATGTGAAAATGAAAGGGAAAAGTTTTTCTTTTGATCTGATTAAAGAAGAACCCATTGTGTTCTCCATGGAAGCCAGCAACATAGAGATATGGCATAACAAACTTGGTCATTGCCACTTGAAAAGGATGCAATTTATGAAGGAAAGGGAGCTCACAGTTAGATTACCAACATTTAGAAATCACCAATCGAGATGCAATGCTTGTCAATATGGTAAGCAAAATTGGAAACCATTCCTAAAGCCATCATGGAGAGCTACTCACAAGTTGCAGTTGATTCACATAGATGTTGCGAGTCCTCATAGAACTCCATCCTTAGCAGGTAGTCAATATTATGTTATCTTCATTGATGATTTTACAAGAATGTGTTGGATTTTTTTTTCTAAAATTCAAATCAGAAGTGGCTAGTATGTTTTGAAAATTCAAGAGAATGGTAGAAAACCAAAGTAATTGCAAAATCTAAGCTATAAGATCAGATAATGGAAAAGAATACACATCTGGAGAATTTAACTTCTTTTGTGAAGAAGCGGGCATATAACATCAACTTACTGCTCCTTACACTCCACAGCAAAACGGAGTTAGCGAAAGGAGAAATAATATATAATGGAGATGACAAAATGTATGCTGCATGATAAAGATCGCTAAAGAGTTTTTGGGTTAAGGTAGCTAGTATTGTGGTCTTTTTGCAAAACAGATTACCTACCAAAGCATTGAAAGATAAAACTCCATTCGAGGCATGGTATAGCTATAAACTCTCACTAAATTTTCTTAGAGTATATGGTTGTTTGTGTTTCTCTCACATTCCACGAGTTAAGTGTGATAAACTCAATAAGAAGTCAGAACCATGTATCTTTATAGGCTACAATTCTTCCTCCAAGGCGTATAAGATCTGTCAACCTCAAATGAGAAAAATAATTGTCAGTAAAGATATGTTCTTTAATGAAAACAAAAAGTGGAACTGGGAACAGACAAAAGAGATACACGTGACCAAGCAACAATCGAGCTTGTCCTTCCAAACTAGAGAAGAACAAGTTTCAGAATAGTGGTAAGAAGAACAGGAAGATGATTTGCCCGTTCATGAAACAAGACCTCTCCATGATCTTTATCAAAGATGCAATGTAGCCATTTGTGAACCTGCTAGTTATGAAGATGCCATTAAAGGCCAAATATGGTAGAAAGCAATGGAGGAAGAGTTGACAATGATAAAGAAAAATAAGACTTGGGAGCAACTTAATAAACCAAATGATAGAAAAATTATTGGAGTAAAATGGGTACTTAGAACCAAACTCAATGTGAATGGTTTTGTTAGCAATTATAAAGTGAGGCTTGTTATCAAGGGATATGCTCAGGTTTTTGGAGTTGATTACTCTAATACATTTGTTCCTATTGCTAGATTAGATGCTATCTGTCTAGTATTAGTAATGGTTGCACAAAATGGTTGGAAAGTGCTTCAACTAGATGTAAAATCTGCATTTTTTAATGGTATTTTACAAGAGGAAATCTATGTTAAGCAACCTAAGGGATTTGTGGAAGAAGGTAAAGAAGAGAAGGTCTACTTGCTCAAAAAGGCTCTATACGGTATGAAACAAGCACCTAGAGCATGGTATAACAAGATAGATAAGCATCTATTAAGCCTATGATTTATAAAAAGCATGTCAGAAGCCTCTCTTTATATGAAACGTAAAGGAGACGATCTAATTATAGTTTCTATTTATGTTGATGATCTCCTAATCACATGTGGAAATTCTAAGCTTGTTGAAGAATTTAAAATGGAAATGCTACAAATTTTTGAAATGATAGACCTTAGATTAATGACATATTCTTTGGGAATGGAGATTAAGCAGCTAGAAGATGAAGTTTTCATATGTCAAAAGAAATATGCAAAGGAAATTCTTAAGAAGTTTTGCATGGAAAACTGTAAGGAAATGGCTACTCCTATGAATCAAAAGGAAAACTTAAGCAAGGAGGATGGCATAAACAAATTTGAAGAAGGTTATTTCAAAAGCATGGTTGGACATCTAATGTATTTAACTGCAACTGGGCCCGATATTCTCTTTGCTATAAGCATTCTCTCTCATTTCATGCATTGCACTAGTGAAATACATCTTAAAGCTGCAAAGAGAGTTTTTAGATACATCAAAGGAACTATTAATCTTGGTGTAAAATTCAATAAGTGTCAAAGCTTAAATTTCTAGGGATTTTCTAATAGTGATTGGGGTGGATCCATGAATGATATAAAGAGTACATTAGGGTATTGTTTTAGTTTAGGACCAAGAGTTTTTTCATGGCGTTCCAAGAAGCAAGAGATTGTAGCACAATCTACCACAGAGGCCGAGTTTGTTGCTACTATAGCAATTGTGACCAAGTGTTGTGTCTAAGGAAGTTGTTATGCGATCTACATTTAGAGCAACAAAATGATACAAAGGTTATGTGGACAATCAGACAGCAATTGCAATATCACACAATTTAGTTTTTCATGGAAAAACTAAGCACTTCAAGATCAACTTTTTCTTTTTAAGAGAAGTGAAAAAGAAAGGAGATGTAAATCTCATTTATTGCAAATCCGAAGAACAACTTGTAGACATCTTTACAAAGCCTTTACCAGCAAACAAATTCAAACTTCTTAGGTAAAGATTTGGAATTTGCATCTCTTAAAGCATGGAGGAGTGTTAGTTTGCTACTTGTTAGGACTACAATTATTTTGTTTTTTGGTTTGTTACAATTTGTTCTAGTTTTCAAGAAGTGATTAAATTTCTTTTGATTTGTTTTGCTTAAATTTCGGGTGTCAAGTATATCCGATTGTTGCTTCTATATATTTTAGAAGCTTGCTAAAATAGAATGAATAAGATCAATATTTGTTCTTCCTCATCTTTTACTATGTTCCTAATATCTGAAACAACACACATCAAGTCCATTGAAAAATGTGGAAGTCCTTTTTCTGATCGAAATGTCTTATGAGATCATGATAATAGGCTATCATAATCTATCTCTTTATTAGAATTACATATAAACATTTCATTATACAATTTGGAGTTCTGTTGTAAAATTTGTAAAGTTTTCTTTCACGAAATTTAGCGTCTATTTTGGGAATGGAACATTGAACTTTCGGGTGTGACTGTCATGGTCACGTCCAACTTATCAGGAAACATTAGAATAAATTATCATTTACAGGAAATGCACACGCAGCATGAGCTGGTTTTATTTTTAAAAAATCTGGAAAGCCTTATTGAGAATCCAACCAACCAAACCACGCATTCATATTTTAATATTTTTTTGGCCGTATGGCACCACGTTGTGCAAATTAACAACAATATGGCACCTCCAGTGGCAATCGGAGTTGATAATTAATATACGCATATATTCAAATAAGACTATTAAGAAAACTAATCAAAAGAGGGATGAAAAAAAGAAAGCCTTTATAGGGTAGCGACTCTCTACAATCTCTCTCTTGCTGGCGACCAAGGGTAACTCGTCAGCTACTATGCTATCTGGTATGCTGTTTTGACATGGGGATGAATCAATGGTGGTATGGGAATCAGTCGTTAAGGTGTGTGTTTGGATATTTCCAACGGGTGAGGTGGTCTTTGGGTTGTGGGATTTTTCATTTTTCTTTTTTCTTTATGTGTGTGTGTGTGTGTAAGATTTTTTATGTATGTTTGATGCTAATGAAGATAGTGATGATCGTTGTAGTTTCAATGCGTGAGGGTTGGTGGCCGAAGGTCGAGCTTGGAGTACTATTAACAGCTACCTATGGCCGCATATATAGCGCGATAATGATGAGTAAAAGTGCCACTAATGTTGCCAAAATTATGTCATAATAATCTAAGTCCGAGCGTTGATAATGCCACAGTGGGTAGCAGGTATTAAAATCCAAAAAGAAAAGAATTGGATTTTTACTTCATTGGACGCTTCGGATGGACTTCACCGTTGAGGTGGCAGCTCATGAATAACAAAAACTAATGATGCACGATACATTGTTGATTTGTGATTTAGGGAAATTGAACGATTGTACGGTTTGCCTAAGTCCATTATGAGTGATAGGGATGTAAAATTTTTGAGCTATTTTTAGCACACCTTTTGGAATAGGATAGGTACTAAATTATTGTTCTCTACTGTTGCCTATTCTCAAATTGATGGTCAAATGGAAGTAGCCAATAGGAGTCTTTCAACCTTGTTGCCTGCTATGATTCATAAGAATTTGAAACAATGGGAATCCTATTTACCTCATGTAGAATTTACATATAATAAGATAGGGCATTCCACTACATCATATTCTCTATTTGAGGTTGTTTATGGTTTTAATCCATTGACCACCCTAGATATTTTACCTTTACCCATTAACGAGCTTATTGACCTTGATGGCAAGAAAAAGGTAGAAATTATTAGGAAATTGCATGCTCAGGTTCAGACCAACATTGAGAAGAAAAATGAGCACTATCCTGGTCAAGCCAATAAAGGTTATGTCAAGACCATATTCCATCCAAGAGATTGGGTATGGGCGCATTTGTGCAAAGAACGATTTATAGAACAATGAAAGTCGAAATTGTATCCTAGGGGAGATGGACCTTTCTAAGTGGTAGAGCAAATCAGTGACAACGTTTACAAGATTGATTTTCCAAGTCACTATAGCAATGTAAGTGCTACTTTTAATATTTCTGATCTTACGCTTTATAATGCAAGTGATTCGAGGATGAATCTTTTTTAAGGAGGGAATGATGAGGATCAACTGGCATAAAAAAAAAAAAATGAATCGAATGAACCGAAGTCCCAAGAACCATTACATGGTATTGGAGGCTAAATGACTCGAGTTAAAGCTAAACGGATGAACAAAGCTTTACAAGGATTAGTCATGAACCTTTAAGTGAAGGAACCAAGTTACACGTAAGGAGAACCGACACTTATCAACTTGATTCACGTTTCCATGGAGGGATGCAAGAATATAGAAGTCTTAGAATAAATTAATTTAAAGAATAGGAATCTTGAATCAAAAAAGGGAGAAGTACTCGGTTTTATATTATTACGTCTTGATTTATTTGTTTAGTTTGTATTTAGTATATTTAGTTAAGAATTTTCGGTCATTAAGCAAGGAAGACCAGTTTATGCTATGTTAGGAAACTTATGATATGTGTTTTGTGAGTGCTATCATTATATCACCGAAAAGGGGGGACGGCACAAATATCATTGAAGATTGAAAAATACACTTATTCCTTTGAGAGAAAAAAACCCTCTCTTGTTCTTTGAGAAAGAACTCACATTTTCTTCAACCTAATTGCTTGAGGAAAAACCTTTTGATAACTTAGGTTTTAGTCAAACGGTGTGATTGGGGTCTAGTTCTATCCTACTTGTTATAGATGATCCTTAGGGTTTGATTTCAATTGCAATCGTCGAGTTCCAAGTTTGACATACTCAGGGTTTATGCATCAAGTAGCATAATTGCAATCTTAAAGTAACACAATTAAGGATTCCATATAAACTCAAAACGAAAACCCTAAATCATATTTTAACATGCGTAGTCAAACTCCAAAACCCCAAACACTATTTTCACAATTTAAAATGAACTTCTATGGATAACCACATAACCAAACAAAGTTTTGGGTAAAAGTTGTAAGTTTAATATAGAATTTGCAATTTTATCATTGATTAGGAAAATGATAATAAATACTAAAAAGGAACCTATCATATTTTCATGCATTTGCCTTTCATGGTGTGATCAATTTTGAAAAACAAAAAAGTTCTTATTCAAGCCCTCAATATGTGTTAAGAGGAGACTTATTAATTTGAACCTTTAAAATAAGATTAACAAACCAAAATTTTAATTTTCAAAATTTAATGTAATATAATGTTTAGAATACTTTTAATCAAAGTTAGAATCAAGAACACTTAGATGAAACCATAGAAACTTGATTTTTATAAGACACTTAGATCTAGAAATTCAATTTGTTAACATTAACAAATTTTCTTTTCAAAATATGAAGTGGAATGATGTGGATGAGTTAGGACTTTAAGCCATGGGATAATATGATTATTAGAAGTACAACAACCAAAAGAATAAAAAAATAGGAAAAGGCAATTGAAATTGTTGGAAGCTAGATTTCCTTCAAAAATAGTGTTAATTAGGTTTCAAAGGGGTTGGAAGTTGTCGAAAACCATTAGAAAGAGTTAGAATCCATTGTTTCTAGAGAGGAGGCTTAGTTTTGGAAGTTCAGCTTTAAAGGTTCTTAACTTGTTGCTTATAAAGAATTATAGAGGCCATACTATATCATTAAAAATCAATGAGTCTACTTTAAGTTAGAGCAAATGAGTTTACCAATTGAGTACATTTTTTATGTCAAATTCATGCATTTTTATTATGTGTTGGATTATCCAGTAGGATTACCAATTATTATTGAATTTCACAAGTAATTTGTTACAAACAAGTTGGGATTAGAAGTTGTGGAACATTTTAACTATCGAAATCATTAAAAGGAGCATAATAAGAAGATTCAAAGTAAAAAGTTAGAATTGGAAGCTAAGAGAGAGAAGTCGTTTGGAAATAGTGCTTGCCACATTTTGAACAAATTAGAAGCTATTGGAACCTATTAGGAGAAGTCTGAAGACACAAAAAAGGCTTAGCTTTGGAAATTTGAGTTTAAAACTTCATAATGTTTTGCTCTTAAAGAGTTAGAAAACCTATAATATATTAATAAAAACTAATTTGAGTTTACTTTAAGTTAAAGTAAACCGTTGCGCAGTTCTAGTCCATTTCCAATATCAAATTTGGGTGTTTTCATTTTTTGTTGGCACATTAAAGAATCCTATTTAGATTTGGACAATTTATTTTGATTTATATAGTTTCCTTTTTTATTGTATTCATTTTGTTTACAAATCTTTGGATTTTTAGCTTATAAATACCTTATAGATAGTGTAACTGGGGATTATTATTCAACTATTATCAATAATACTTGTTAGCTTCTCTCTCATATTTAGGGATTCACACTTCATATTGCATCATTATTACTTCCTCATATTTTGTGGTTTTATCGCTTCACTTTGCATCATGGAAAGAAAAATGTGATACCAAAAGTGAAATTATTAAGCAATGAGGATGCATTTGATTTACTAAAAAAAGGAAGCAAAAAAATGGAAAGCGAGAATTGGTGATATAAACTTTCCTTTTTCTAAAAAAAAAAAAAAGAGTTAAAAATTTATGGATTTCCTATGTATTTTCAACCTTAAAATTTTATATGTTTCTTATGCTTTGCATTCACTAATTTTCCAAGTGTGACTCGTTGAAGGAGTAAAAATGCAAATGAAGCGAAACTATACTTACTCCCTATGTTCGTTGATAAAGTTTTTTCTTTCATTGAAATTTAATGCATATCTTTTAAACTCCCTAACATCCATAGAGAACTTTCCGTAGTAGAAACATCATAATTTTTATGGCTTAATACATAGTTTGTGATTTTTATTCGATAGTCTTATAAATCACTTGCTAAATACAAACAAACATAGACTACCACTGTCACTTCTTATCATTGAAATAAAAAGGTTTAAAAGATAAATCAGAAAAGAAATGAAATAAAAAGGTTTAAAAAATTTAAAAAGGATTGCAAATTCCTAATTTATTCCTTATAAATTCAAATTTATCTTTTCAAGAGATTTTGTAAAAATGTCTGCAAATTGATTTTTAGTTGGAACAAATTCAACAGTTATATCTCCATTATTAACGTGATCTCTAATAAAATGATGTCTAATTTATATGTGCTTTGATCTTGAATGATGTACCGGAATTTTAGTCAAATTAATTGCACTTATATTATCACATTTAATTGGTATGGTTTTAAAATTTATTCCATAATCATTCAATTGTTGTTTAATCCATAAAACTTGTGCACAACAGTTACCAATAAAAACATATTCAACTTTAGTCGTGGATAAAGCAACAGAGTTTTGTTTCTTTGAAGACCAAGAAATTAATTTATCACCTAGAAATTGATAAGTACCAGATGTGCTTTTTCTATCGATTTTACAATTGACATAATCTGCATCAGAATATCCTATTAAGTTAAAATTTTGATTTTTGGGATACCAGATGCCTAAATTTGAAGTATGAAAAAGATACTTGAAAATTCGTTTTACAGTTGATAAATGAATTTATTTTGGTGCACATTGAAATCTAGCACATAAACACACACTAAACAAAATATCAAGTCTCAATGCTGTCAAGTACAATAAAGAACCTATAAGACTTCTATAGAGTTTCTCACTTACCTTCTGTCCATTAGAGTTTGAGTCTAACCTCGTTGAAGTACTCATTGGTGTTGTAACCTTCTTATAGTTTTCATATCTAAAATTCTTTAGTATTTATTTTGTGCATTTTTCTTGATGAACAAAAATTCCTTCTCTTGTTTGTTTTATTTGAAGTCTAAAAATGAATGCTAATTCTCCCATCATTGACATTTTGAATTCTGCTTGCATAGTCTCAACAAATTCTTGACACAATAATTCTTTAGTAGATCCAAAAATAATATTATCCACATATATTTGCACAATTAATATATCATTATCAAGTGTTTTTAGAAAAAAAGTGGTATCAACTTTTCCTCTATGAAAACCTTTAGAGATTAGAAACATACTTAACCTTTCATACCAAGCTCTTGGGGCTTGTTTTAAACCATATAAAGCTTTATTTTGTTTAAAAACATAATCATATTTGAAAGGATCTTCAAAACCAGGTGGTTGTTCTACATAAACTTCTTCTTTTATAAAACCATTTAAAAAGGCACTTTTCACATCCATTTAGAAAACTTTAAAATCCTTAAAAGATGCATAAGCAAGCATTAATCTTATTGCTTCTAGTCTTGCAACAAGTGCATATGTTTCATCAAAATCTATTCCTTCCTCTTGTGAATAACCTTTAGTAACTAATCTTGCTTTATTTCTTATAATTTTACCATCTTCATCTAACTTATTTTTTAATATCCATTTAGTTCCAATCATAGATTTCTTTATAGGTTTAGGAACTAATCTCCATACATTGTTTATTTGAAATTGTTGTAATTCTTCTTGCATAGAGATAATCCAATTGTTATCATTTAAAGCTACTTTTATATTAATAGGTTCAATTTCAGATAACAACACAAAATGATTTTCAAAATTTTGTAAACTCGCTCTTGTTTTAACACCAGAATTAACATTACTGATTATTTGATTAGAAGGATGTGTAGTTTTGTATCTTCAAGCTCTAGAAGTTTCTGGTTCTTTTTATTATAACTCCTGAAGTACCTTCTGTATTTGCCTTTGAAACAGGTTCTGAATGACCAGTTTCTTGAATGTTAACAGTAGGTGCTTCTGACTTTGGTTCTGTATCAACTTCTATTTTAGAATCTTTTTCTTCATCTGAGTCAATATCCTTTAGATCTTCATGAAATTTAACATTTATAGACTCTTCAATAGTTTTTGATGATTTATTAAAAACACGATAAGCATGATAAATTGGCGAGTAACCTTAAAATATAGCTTCTTTAGATCTTTCATCAAATTTACCAAGATTAAGAACATTCTTTTTCACAAAACATTTAGATCCAAAAATAAGAAAGTATGAGACGTTAGGTTTCTTACCTCGAAACAACTCATAAGCAATCTTTGATGTCATTGGTCGAATAATAACTCTATTGATGATATAGCAAGTTGTAGAAACTGCTTCTGCCCAAAAATACTCAGCAATACCATTTTCATTTAACATAGATCTAGTCATTTCTTGCAAAGTTCTATTCTTGCATTCCATTACTCCATTTTGTTAAGGTTTATATAGAGTCGAAAAATTATGAGATATACCATGTTCTTCACGAAAATTTTAAAAATTTGTATTTTGAAATTCTGTTCCATGATTAGTTCGAAGACTAATTATGGATACTCCATTTTCATTTTGTATTTGTCTTGCAAATTTCTGAAAAGAACCGAAGGTATCCTTTTTGTGTCGCAAGAATCTAACCCAAGTGTATCTTGAAAAATCATCAACAATAATAAGTCCATATTTACTTCCACCTAAGCTTAATATTCGAGTAGGTCCAAAAAGATCTAGATGCAATAATTCAAGTGGTCTATTAGTTGAAATTACATTCTTACTTTTATGAGAAATAGAAACTGTTTTATTCTTTAAACAACTATCACATTTTATTTCTTGTTTAATATTTATTCTAGGCAATCCTTTAATAATATTTTTTGATGCGAACCCTAGGTATATTAAACCTAGAACCCGACGATCATGATTTGAAATCGGATCCCCAAGAATCGTCTTGAACAAGCGGTGAATGGAATTAGACCCCAACCACACCTGTTGATTGAAACCTAAGTTATCAAGATGATTTCCCCAAGCGTTTAGATTGAAGAAATCGAAAGAGTTCTTTTGCAAAGAACAAAAGAGAGAGAAAACCCTCAAAATATGTATTCAAAATTTGTCAAAATTCGTAACCCTAGCGTTTTTTACAAAAGGGTATTTATACTTCCTCGTACAATGTCTTGAAAGGAAAATACGCGGAACGAAAATAAAAAGATACGCGTAGTACACGGTGTAATACACGACTGTGTCTCCGAGTCGTGTATGACACTGGGCAGGCGACGAACAAGGTACACGGTCGCATACACGACCCGTGTCTCCAAGCCGTGTATGACATTGGGCAAGCGACGAACAAGTTACACGGTCGCATACTTGACCCGTGTCTCCAAGCCGTGTATAACACTATGTATGTGACGAGCACGATACACGGTTTCATACACGACCGTGCCTTTTGGCCGTGTACTCTTCTGTGAGAATTTTGCTGAGACACATGGTTGTGCCACTGGCCGTGCTGTTGGGCCGTGTAAGGATACACGGTCGTGATACACGCCCGTGTATGGAGGCCGTGTATGATCCCTTGGATTCCTTAGTAAAGCTCGGTTCCCTCTCTTGCAGCTCCATCACTAATCCTTGCAAAGCTTCTCTCATCCGCCTAGCTCTAGCTCTTGTCATTGGACCTCCCATACCATGTAACGAGTCGGTAGACTTTGACTCTTGAACTCTTGATGCTAGCTGATCCCCATCATTCCCTCCTTCCTCGAAAAGATTCATCCTCGAATCACCTGCATCATATAGAGTAAGATCAGAAACATTAAAAGTTGCGCTTACGTTACCATAGTGACTTGGTAAGTCAATCTTGTAGGCGTTATCATTGATGCGCTCCAACACTTGGAATGGTCCATCTCCCCTAGGGTGCAACTTAGACTTTCGCTGTTCGGCAAATCGCTCCTTTCTCAGATGCACCCACACCCAATCTCCTGGATGAAAAACAACCTTCCACGACCCTTATTGGCCTGGCGAGCATAATGCTCATTTTTCTTCTCAATGTTAACCCGAACCTGAGCATGCAATTCCCGCACAAATTCTGCCTTTTTCTTTCCATCAAGATCAACAAATTCATTAACAGGCAAAGGCAAAATATCCAGTGGAGTCAAAGGATTAAAACCATACACAATCTCAAATGGAGAATAGGATGTAGTGGAATGCACAGTCCTATTATATGCAAATTCTACATGTGGTAGACAGTTCTCCCATTGTTTCAAATTTTTATGAATCACAGCACACAACAGGGTAGAAAGAGTCCTATTGACTACTTCGGTCTGACCATCTGTTTGAGGATGTGCAACAGTAGAGAACAACAGCTTAGTGCCTAGCCTATGCCACAAGGTACGCCAAAAATGACAAAAAAATTTTACATCCCTATTACTCACAATAGAATTAGTTAAGCCATGCAATCGCACAATCTCTGAATTGGCCCTATAAGCTAGCCGATTAGGAATGGAAACACCGGGGATAAAGTCAATCTGGTGCTCAATGCCTCTTAGTGGAGGCAATCCCCTTGGTACTTCCTTAGGAAACAAATCCTCATATTCCTGCAAAAGAGACACAACCACACTTGGCAAAGAAGAGTTAAGGTTAGTAGTAGTAATATACAAATCCTTGTACATGAGTACAAGTAATTGTTTCCTGGTCACTATTGTACTCTTAACCTCACTTTTTCTTGCAACTCCACTCTCTCCTGCAATTTTCTCTCCACTCAATGTGTGAAGCTCTTCACTCTCTTGGCTCACAAGTGTATGCCTCTCACTCTTTCTTTCTTTTGCACTCTTTTCTTGTCCACTCAAGTGTTTCTCTCTAAACTCTTTTGCTAGCCTCACCTGATCCTCACAAGCCTCCCATGGTTTCTGAGGAGTTAGAACCACATCCCTCTTGTTTAAGACAAAAGAGTAATGGTTCTTGTACCCATCATACATTACCCTCCTATCGAACTGCCATGGTCGCCCCAACAATATGTGACTAGCCTGCATGGGAACGACATCACACATCACCTCATCCTGATAGCTCCCAATAGAGAATGAAATAAGAACCTGCCTGGTCACCTTCACTTCCCCACACTCGTTCAACCACTGTAACCGGTATGGTTTCTGATGCTTCAAAGTCTTCAACCTCAACTTATCAACCAATAAGGTACTAGCAACATTAGTACAGCTACCACTATCAATGATCAAGCTGCATACCTTCTTCTGCACATGACACCGGGTGTGAAAAATATGCTCACGCTGAACCCCTTCGCCATCATCCTTAGGCTGAGTACTAAGGACTCGCCTAGTAACTAGTAATTCCCCACTCACGGGTCCCTCAACGTCCACATCACTACCATCCTCCAATGGTGGCATGTCATCATCACTGGAACTAATACTCTCCACATCTCCATTATCTTGAAAGATCATGGCCCTTTGATTTGGACATTGAGATGCAATATGTCCAAACCCTTGACACTTGAAACATTTGACATCTCGAGTTCTATTGAAGGGTTTAGTGTTAGATTTACCTTTAGAGGCAGTAACTGGACTCATGGCCTTCACATCATCTTTTGGTTTTGAGTCTGCAGTATTTTTCTTCCAATTTGACTTCCATGAAGAGTTAGAAGTCGCCCAAGATTTAGAATTCCCTTTATACTTCAACTGCTTCTCTACCTTGATTCCTTATACAACAATTCCTCAATATCCACATATTGTTATAAGTCTACTACATCTGCGATCTCCCGATTCAACCCATTGATGAATCTAGCCATTGTAGCCTCATCTTCCTCATCCACGTTAGCTCTAATCATAGCTATCTCCATCTCCTTATAATAATCCTCTACACTACTGGACCCTTGTGTCAACCCCTATAATTTCCTATGCAAGTCCCTATAATAGTGACTAGGGATAAATCTCTTCTGCATAATGGTTTTCATCTCATTCCAAGTGCTAATAGGCCTCTCACCATACCTTCTCCTATTACGCACCAGCTGATCCCACCATACACTGGCATAATCAGAAAATTCAACTGCAGCTAACTTTATTTTCTTCTCCTCACTGTAATTATGGCAATCAAATACATGGTCCACTTTCCTTTCCCACTCCAAATACAGCTCGGGATCGTTCTTCCCTTGAAAGGAAGGTATCTTCATCTTAATACTACCCAAATTACCATCTCGCCGTTGGGTATCTCTTCTCTCCCTCATGAAACCATATTCCCCTGAATCAGTATCCTCCTTCTCTTCTATACTCACTCCCCCTCTTGAATGCCTATGGGTTCTTCTCCCCACAACATTACTACTTGACGGTTCCCTACTCTACTCCATCTTATCCAACCTCTCATGGACATGCTCCATTTCAGCACTCAGCATTTTTCTCATCTCACCGAATAATGCCTCCAACATCAATTTACTATCTACGCCTCCCTTCTCTCCACTAGTAGGACTTTGACCAGACATTGTACTGCACAAAAAGGTTAGAAATAACACACAAAGAAAATATAAACCTCACAATTCACTCCCTCACTTGTTTACACTCACAGATGTGGATTCACTCGTGTTTCGTTCAATAAATAAGTGATCCTCTCAACTCGCTCTTATAGGCTCTTTGATCAGAACTCAATCAAACTTTCTTTAACATAAACCACTAGGGCAACTCAACTTTTTAAACAAACAGTTTTCAATTCAACAGTCAATTAAAAAAAAACGGACAAGGACTCCAATAGGGACACAATGACACAATCGAATGAACGAGAACTATAGATACTGGATTACTGAAAATGTTCTTCCTTTTTTTCTTTTTCTTTTTTTCAATACGAATTTCTCTTCTTCTTTTTTTATACGAATTTCTCTTCTTTTTTTTTTTTTATACGAATTTCCAGATGAACAACGAACAGGTAACTATTCGAACACCTTGAATTCCTACGACAAATAAGACAATTTTTTTTTTTTTATATAAAGAAGACAACGATAATTAATAGAAAAGGGATAGAATTACTTGAATCAAGAAGCCGAAGCTCTGATACCAAATGATGCGAACCCTAGGTTTAATATACCTAGGGTTCGCATCATTTTTCTTAGATAATTTTTCTAAGTGATTAAAGTTAACATGTCTTAGTCTTTTCTGCCAAGTAAATGCATCATCATTTAAAGATAGTAAACAACAATCATTATCAATTTTAGTTGGTTTTATAAGATAGATATTTCTTTTCCTAATTCGTTCAAATAATCTTTCATCATTTTTATTAAATGCATAGAACTTGTCTTGTTCAAAAATCATTTTATATCCTTTATCAAATAACTGACTAATACTAAGTAAATTATGTTTTAATCCTTGCACAAGATATACGTTCTCAATGAAGAAGGTAAGCATACTAATTGTTCCAATTGAAACTATTTTACCTCTATGATTATCTCCAAACTTTACATATCCTCTTTCTTCCCAAATTATGCTATTGAACAATGAAGCATTTCCAGTCATATGTCTAGAACATCCACTATCCAAATACTATGTTCCTGCATAAATAGAAAAGATTAGGTCCTTTTAGGAATCCAAACCAATTTAGGCCCTTTAAAAGATAAGCTCATTTGATTACTTTGATTTTCTTGTTGGCTACTGAGCTTGTTTCTTTTATAATAACAGAATTTTTCTATGTGGCCTAATTTATTACAGAAAAAACATGCATAAGAATTGTCATTCATATACCTGTTGTTTACCTGTCTCTTGTAGTTTTGATTTGTATAACTTCTGTTATACCTTCTGGGATTGCTTCTGTAGTACTCATTGTATGAATACTTCTTATCAGTGTAACTTTTGTAATAGTCTCTGGTATTTCTTTTCTTAACATAATTAACATTCAATAGATAGCTTTTGACTTTAGATTCATCACTCATAACTTGTTTAGCTTTGACAAAAACTGTATTTTGGTTTAACTTAGAACTTGAACCTTGCTCATATCCTAATCCATATCTTTCATTTGAAATTCTTTGAGACGAGATTAACATGTTTAGTTTCTTATCACTCTCATCAAATTTCTTGAAAGTAGTTTTCAACGAGTTGGATAAATCTTCAATTCTTTCCTTCAGATTATTTGTTTCTTCTTTAAGCATTTGATTTTCTTTTCTTAATCTTCCAAGACTAACATATATAGATTTGTTTTCTTGTTTAAGGGTATCATTTTCATCAACAATTACTGAAAATGTTTGTTTTAATACTTCTTTTTCATCTTAAAGATCTTTTATTTCATTTTCATATTTAGCCAATTTTGTATCAACCCTTTTTAATGTCTTTAGTAACTTACTTATTTCTGTTAGCATGTCAATATCATTCACATCATCATCAAATTCAGAGTATACCTCGGAATTAGCCATTAAACAGAGATTTGCATCATCCTCTTCTTCCGATTCTTCTGAACTTGAGTCTGTGTCCTCTAAGTTATCCCATGTAGCTAGCATTGCACGACCTTTCTTCTTGTAATTCTCTATTTTCTTGATCAGTGTTGGATGCTCATTGTAAACATCCCATTTTTGCCCTAAGAATCAATAATAATCAATTTCCAATTTTTCCATATTTTTCTCTAATTTAGCAAAAAAATAGGCAAAATATTCAAAAAATAAAAAATAAATAGGAAAACACATCAATTTTGAAAAATAATTTCAGAAATGGCAATAATAAGAATTAAATAATTTTTACAAATTTTTGAAATTTCAAAAAATACAAAAAAATAAAAAAATCGCATTGCATATATGCAATTTGCAAAATAGATAAAATCGGGAAATTGGGCCAACTTAGCTGGCTCGTGTGTGCGCCTGGAATGTGTGAGAATGCCTAAGGTCCCGAGTTCGAATCCCCCCCGAGCACTCTGTGCAATTTGTTTTTTCACTTTTACCTCAAGCTGCCACGTGGCAGCGAATGATTGGCTAGGGAAAGTCACGCGTGTCGTGCGTGATCATCTCCTTCGCCCGAACAGACGCGAGAGGAAGCTAGAGCAGGTCCAACGAAGGTGGAATCGTTTGTTTTTCCTCAAATCTTTTGGATTACTATCGATTTTAAGCTAAATCCATTAGATAAATCATAGAAAAACAAGAGATTAACATCAAATTGCCGAGATAAGGCCGAATTCGAAACGGAAAAAAATGGTTTTATCCAAATTGGCGGATTTGAGCTTATCCGGAGGAGTTTGTGAGCGGCTATAAATAGAGGAGGAAGGGAGGAAGCGAGAACAGAGATCAAAAGCGAGAGAAAAGAGAGAATCAAAGTCCGCCGAAGTTTTTCGAAGTCGCAACCGCCGAGCAAGAGTTGGGCAACCATCAAGAGGTGTTTCTAAAGCAAACCACCGCCACCATTGGATTTCTCACCCTCGATAACCTAGGATTCCACACCTTAACTGCTAAAGAAGGCCGCTGGAATGTCGTCAATGAGCACTCCCCACCGCCGCATTCAATCAACCCGACTCGACCTGCTTAGATCCGACCGACCAGACCCGCAAACCAACCCGAATCCAGGTAAGTCAGATTTTTAGATTTTTCTTAATATTTTTGTTTATTTATTTGGGTTATTTTATTTCGAATTAATTTATTAATTTGTTATTTTTTCGTTACTCGTTATTTATTTATTTATTTACTCATGTGTTATTTATATTTCAATAAATAGAAAAATGTTAGAAATTAGATTTTTTAGGATTTAATAAAATAAAAAAAAACAAAAATATAATCAAAATAATAAATAATAAAAATGTAGACAATTATAAAAGTATTAGAAAAATGATAATAAAATTTAGATTTTAAAATAGGATAGATAAGAATCTAAGAGGGAAATTCTTTTTTGATAAAAATAAAAATTATAAAAATTATGAAAAATTAATAAAAACTAATAAAAAAATTAAAAATTAATAAAAAATTATAAAAATTAATAAAAAATAATAAAAATTTATAATAGTAGAAATAAGTTGAAAAAAATAGAAAAAAAATGAGTTTTATCACTTAGAAAATTCATTTTTTCAAATAAATCCAAAATTGGTGTTTTTCCATAAAATATTATTTTTAAAAAAATCAAATTAAAGCTTAGGCTTAGATTTTTTAGAAAAATCCTAAAATTGTAAAAACATAAATAAAAAGAGATTTCACAATTGAAATTCAGAAACACACTAAAAGTTTTCAGGAAAAGCGAACTACGGCTTAGTTTGATCCTGAATAGCAAGTATGTAGGCACTCATTTGGGGCAACCTTAAAAAGAATAAAAAATCCTTTTCCTAGAATAAATCAAAAACACAAGCAACAAAAATAAAATAAAAGACATTTCTAGATGGAAATAATCTTAAGAGATTAGGTGGTAACCTTAGGGTTTTAATAGGTTAGCCTCCGAACTTAGAAACTCTGGTTTTCCCTTTTCCTCTTTTCACAAAAACGAGAAGAAGAAATCACAACGACTAGTGGTCCAAAGTAAGACTAATCCGCTCTATTAGTCTTAATTCAGTTTTTCCCAACAACAGTTGGGTGGTGACTCCAAAATTAAACGAAATTCCTAACTCAAGTCGAAGATCTACATTAGATGAGCATAGGGTCCAGTCTAGATCGGATTAGGAATGGAAAATTCAAAAATTAGACTCGACAGGATGGCGACTCCGCTGGGGACCCATTCTAGTAGGCTAACTACCTGAATCTCCTCAAATTGTCCCTTTTTAAGAAATGTCTTTCGATTATTCTATTGCTAACTTTTCAAGGATTAGCTAAGTTTATAATTCAGTTTTCTTTACTTTTGGGTCTGCATGCATGCACTTGTGTGAATAGATGCGGTCGAACCCGGACTGTCCTAAGACCCTAAGACGGGGAGCTATTGTGTAGGTTTCGGGCGAAGTGAGTTGATCACCGATCGGGACTGATTAGGCTATCCCACCCAATGCTTCGATATGGCCTAAGATCTATTTCTCCGAGAATGTGGGAGGCCATAGAGCTTGGGGACCAATTAGAACCAACCTATTTGCATACATAACGTCATGGGTTGACGATTGACGATTGACCAGTTAACGTCATGGGTTGACGATTAATGTCATGGGAGGCCATAAAGTCGTTTGGAAATAATGCTTACCATATTTTAAACAAATTAGAAGCTGTTGGAACCTATTAGGAGAAGTCGAAAGACACAAAAAAGGCTTAGTTATGGAAATTTGGCTTTAAAACTACATAACATTTTGCTCTTAAAGAGTTACAAAACCTATAATATATTAATAAAGATTGATTTGAGTTTACTTTAAGCTAAAGTAAATAATTGCATAGTTCGAGTCCATTTCCAATATCAAATTTGTGTATTTTCATTTTTTGTTATCACATTAAAGAATCTTATCTTGATTAGGACAATTTATTTTGATTTATATAGCTTCCTTTTTTATTGTATTCAATTTTTTTTACAAGTCTTTGGGTTTTTAGCTTATAAATACTTTATAGATAGTGTAATTGAGGATTATTATTCAACTATTATCAATAATACTTGTTAGCTTCTCTCTTATATTTAGGGATTCACACTCCATGCAGCATCGTTATTACTTCCTCATATTTTGTGGTGTTGTCGCTTCACGTTACATCATGGAAAGAAAAATGTGTATACCAAAAGTAAAAATATTATGCAATGAGGATGCATTTGATTTAATAGAAAAAGGTAGTTAAACTAGGGAAGTAAGAATTGGTAATATAAACTTTTCTTTTGTTAAAATACCATAACGGTCTCTAAATTTTAGAAGTATGCTTTTATAGTAAGGATAAACTTGTAATTTTATTTGAACACCCTCTCAATACTTTTCAAATTGGAGAGATTTGTTTTTGGTAGCCTTAACGAAAACTTTTCTACTCCACATCCATTTCATCTCCTTTCCTTTCCCTTTTAAAATAAGGAAACAGTAAAATATTCCCTTCAAAATTTACTCATTTTCTTTCATTTCCTCATCTAGACGTAGTGTAAGGGTGATGCGGACATCGTAGCTGACACCGACTGATTGGGCATGTCTTTTACAAGGCATGACCCTGTAATGTGTCTGGAAGCTCCGCAGAAACATACACGGCCGTATATACGGTTCAAAGGCACGACCGTGTGTTAAGTTTAGAAGATCTATAGAAACATACACAGTCGTATACACGGTTCAAAGGCACAGCCGTGTAATGCGCCTGGAAGATCCCACAGAAACATACACGATCTTATACACAACCGTGTATAAACCTGATGACGGATGTGTATATATATATTTATTTACACGTGTACATATTTATTTCCTTGTTAGTTATTTCCCTAAGATCTATAAATAGCTTTTAGGTTATTTTAGGGTTAGCTTTTATTCTTTTGTCAATATACACTTTTAGAGAAGATTGTTCTCTGCTTCCTCGATTGTGCGCAGTCAAGATTTTCAAAAAATAAACTCAGAACTATTCTTTGTTTATTTGTGAGGTCCAATCCTAGAATTGTTCTCGTGTTTGTACGCTTCCCTCGCTACGTCAAAGGGTTTAGACAATATTTTTATAATTTCTAACATCAATTACATGCATAAATATAAGTATTAAATATAAAAAGTTTCTCTGTTTAATATCACAATAGGAGTCTCAAATAGTTTTCTTATTATGAATTTGGGATTGATCCCTCATTTGTATTAACTGATTGAAAATCTCTCAATAAAGGCCATAGACACAATCCCTCGAGCACTAAGGTTTCAATGTTGGTTAAGCTAAGGTATTAAAAATGGGCATTATGCCATGGGATAATTTATTTGTGGTGAAAAGTTTCAAATATTTAACTCAAATTGCTACAAAAATAGTATTTAAGGTTTTGATTATATGATTTGATAATTTTTTTTAATATTTAATCGATGAAACAGAAAATATTAGGATTTAATTACAAAGGAAGGGGTTAAAAATTTATGGACTCTCGTGCATTTTCAACCTTAAAATTTTATATGCTTTTTATGCTTTGCATTCTCTAATTTTCCAAGCGTGACTCATTGAAGGAGTGAAAATGCAGAAGAAACAAAACTGTACTTACTCCCCATGTCCGTTGATAAAGTTTTTTCTTTCATGGAAATTGAACGCATATCTTTTAACCCCCTCAACATCCATAGATAACTTTCTATGGTAGAAACATCATAATTTTTATGGCTTAATACATAGTTGGTGATTTTTATTCGATAGACACATACTAGCTCTATCACTTCATGTCATTGACACTTGGCATTACATTTATCCATTTAGATAAGCCTAAGCTCTAAGGCTTCGTAACTTCACCAACATATGCACAACATGGGCACACTTGTTGTTCTACAGTACAACAACGTCTATATCCGCAATTTGGGGGACTAGGATTGCTGCCAGTATGTCCTCCATGCCCGCCACCGGATGGTCCGGCAGGTCCGCCACTATATACAGGGCTACCTCCACCATTTGTTTTGATTGCTGCAGTAGTTGAAAAAAGAAAAGCAAAGAAACAAAAATAGTAATTACATGCTGAACATGAAATTCTCTTTTAAATAGTAAAAGATATAGAAAGCTGAGTCAAGTTAGCATATATACTTACCACTGGTCTGCTCGTTGGCAGTCTCCTTTGCTACTACCTCAACAGAAAGCAAAAGTGCAAGGATTGCCACTAATCCCAACAAAGCAACAACTCTAGAATTCATATTTCTCGACAATGCAATGAAGAGAAAATGCTATCTAAGGATGGGTGATATAAAGAGGTCACTTGTCAGCCTAATTGTAGCATAAAAATTAATTTAATATGTAAAGTAGCCAATAATTGATGAGTGATGTGATCTATAAGACACTTAGATCTCGAAATTCAATTTGTTAACATTAACAAATTTTCTTTTCAAAATATATCAGAATATGAAGTGGAATGATGTGGATGAGTTAAGACTTTAAGATATGGGATAATATGATTATTAGAAGTACAAAGAACATAATAAAAAAATAGGAAAAGGCAATTGAAATCATTAGAAGCTAGATTTCCTTTAAAAATAGTGTTAATTAGGTTTCAAAGGGGTTGGAAGCTATCAAAAACCATTAAAAAGAGTTAGAATCCATTGTTTCAAGAGAGAAGGCTTAGTTTTGGAAGATCAACTTTAAAGGTTCTTAACTTGTTGCTTATAAAGAATTATAGAGACTGTAATGTGTCATGAAAAATCAATTTGAGTCTACTTTAACTTGGAGAATATGAGTTTACTATTTGAGTACATTTTTTTATGTCAAATTCATGCATTTTTATTATGTGTCGGATTATCGAGTAGGATTATCATTTTTATCTAGTGTAAACTTGAACACGATGACTTATATTTAAAACAAGCCACTTGTAAATTGGGAGAGGAATGCCGCTTTGATGTTGTGCTAAACATCTTGGTTAGCATTGAAAGCTTATCCTTCTTAAGATTGTAGTTTTAATTTCTTTAAGAGTAGTGATGAGGATCAACTAGCATAAAAAAGAAACAAAGCAAATGAACTGAAGTCCCAAGACCCATTACATGGTATTGGAAGCCCAATGACTTGAGTTAGAGATAAACGAATGAACGAAGCTTTACAAGGATTAGTCATAGACCTATAAGCGAAGGAACCAAGTTACACGTAAGGAGAATCAACGCTTATCAACTTGATTCACATTTCAATAGAGGGATGCAAGAATATAGAAGTCTTAGAATAAATTAGTTTGAAGAATAGGAATCTTGAACCAAAAAGGGGAGAAGTACTCAGTTTTATTTTATTATGTCATGATTTATTTGTTTAGTTTGTATTTAGTATACTTAGTTAAGAATTTTTGGTCATTAAGTAAGGAAGACCGATTTATGCTATGTTAGGAAATTTAGGGTATGTGTTTTGTGAGTGCTATCCGTATATGACCAAAAAGGGGGACGGCACAGATATCATTGAAGATTGGAAAAATACACTTCATCTTTTGTTCTTTGAGAAATAACTCAAGTTTTCTCCAACCTAATTGCTTAAGGAAAAACCTTTTGATAACTTAGGTTTTAGTCAACAAGTGTGATTGGGGTCTAGTTTCATCCTACTTACTCGTGGAAATCCTTGGGGTTCGATTTCAATTGCGATCACCAGGTTTTAGGTTTGACATACCTAGGGTTTGTGCATCATTTGGTATCAGAACTTCAACTTCTTGAATCAAGTAGTCTCTATCCTTGTTAAATTAGTTGTTTGTTTAATTCCTTAACACTTATTCATACCCTAGCAAATTTGTATAATATATATATATATATGTGTGTGTGTGTGTGTGTGTGTGTGTATTTTGAATTCGGTCATAAACAAATCTACTAGTGACCAATATCAGCAATTTGTTATCTTGACAAATTGAAATCCAATTTTAGTTATTATTCCTTGTTCTTGGAAATTTGTATAATTTTTTTTTCTAATTTGGCCGTGACAAGATTCAATTACTGAAAATCACAAGATAAGTTCTTGATTTTTCAAATACATGATCAATTGATGCACTATACTTTCCAATTCCTACCATAAACATATCTTTTGTCATTCCAATTTTGGTATCCGAATTGCTTTCACATTCCTTGAAATATTCGGTGTAATAGTGATCCCTTCAATTTCGTGATAGGAGTAGTCTTTGATTGTCTTACCATTCGGTGGTGAGCTCTTTCCATATCAAGTAGATTTGTGTAGTTAGTCTCCATTACTTACTTTGACTTAGGACTGAATAGTGGTCATTAGGCTTACCTTAGTAGTTGTGTTGAGGAGGTTTCCAATCCAAGTTCATATCAAAGAATTGTAAGAGCAGGTTGTGAGAACATTGATTCTACAAGCTAAACACAAGTGGATTGTGAGATATATATATTACATTGTGTTACTAAGTATTATCTTGACTGTAGAGAAATGTCAAGACAAAACCCAACTGGAGGTGAGAATGGAGGAGGGGAGAATCGGTTGATGTTTGAGGCATTGATGGGGGAGATGAAGAGGATCTTGAGTGGTGAACTGAAAAAAAAAAAAAAAAAACATGAGAGGATGGATAAGATGGAAAGAAGTAGGGAACCGTCTAGCAGTACCACTATTAAGTGAGGTACGAGTAGACTCTTGAGGGGTGGAGTTAGGATAGAAGAGGAGAAGAAACAAATCTAGGAGAGTATAATTATATGAAAGAGAGAGGGAACACCCGAAGGCGAGACAGTAATTTAGGAAGTATTAAAATAAAAATACTATGAATTCAGGGAAAACAAGATCTAGAATTGTATTTAGAATAGGAGAGAAAGATGGATCATGTATTCGAGTGCCACAACTATGCTGAGGAGAAGAAGGTCAAATTGGTTGCAATGGAATTCTCAAACTATGCTAATGTATGGTGGGATCGGTTGATATGTGTCGAGTCTAATTTTTGAATTCCCATTCCTAATCCGATCTAAACTAAACCCTATGCTCATCTAATCTAGATCCTCGACTTGAATTAGGAATTTCGTTTGATTTTTGGAGTCGCCACCCAACTGTTGTTGGGAAAAGTGAATTAAGACTAAAGGAGCGGATTAGTCTTAATTTGGACTACTAGTCGTCGTTATTTCCTCTTCTCGTTTTTGTGAGAAGAGAAAAAGGGAAAACCAGAGTTTCTAAGTCCGGAGGCTAACCTATTAAAACCTATACGGTTATCACCTAATCTCTCAAAATTATTCATCTCTAGAAGTGTGTTTCATTGTATTTCTGTTACTTTTATTATGTTTTTGAATTAATTTCAAGAAAAAAAGGATTTTTCACTCATTTTAGGAGGTTGACCCGAATGGGTGCCTACGTACCTGCTACTCAGGATCAAACAAGCCGTAGTTCGCTTTTCTGAAAACCTTTAGGTTTGTTGGTGAATTTTAATTTTGAAAATTTCTTTTGATTTAAGTTCTTAACATCTTTGGGATTTTTCTAAAAAATTCTAAGCCTAAACTTTGAATTCGATTTTTTGAAATGATTTTTAAGGGAAAACATCAATTTTAAGTTTATTTGAAAAAAAAAAAAAAAAGACTTTTCTAAGTGCTAAAACCTTTTCTTTTCCTATTTTTATATTTTTTTCTCTTTTTAATTTTTTTATGAATCTTTTACGATTTTTATGATTTTTATAATTTTTATATTTTTGTTGAAAATTTTATCCTAAGTTTATTTTCTATCCTATTTTGAAATTTAAAATTTTATTATTATTTTTTTTCTAATATTTCTATTATTTTTCTTCATTTTTATTATTTTTATTTTATTTTTTCTTATTTCCTATTTTCTATATTATTAAATCCTAGAAAAATACAATTCCTACATTTTCCTATTTATCAACAATATAAATAAATAAATGGCTAACAATATAATAAATAATAAAAATAAATTCAACATAAACAAATGAACAAAATAAATAAAATAAATAATAAAAAAAATCTGGAAAATCCGACTTACCTGGATCCGGATCGGTGCGCGGGACGGATCGGATCGGGTCGAATCGGTCGGACACGGCGGCGGTATTAGCTCGTTCAGGGCATTCCGGCGGTCGTTTGCGGCGGGTGAAGTGTCGAATCTTAGCTTCTTGGGGGTGCTGAATCCGATGGTGGTGGCGGTTTACTCCCAGAACGTCTCCGTGCGGTGGTTTGAACTCCGGTCGGCGGTCATGGCTTCAAGTTCCTCCGATTTGCACTCTTTTCTCTCTCTCTCGCAATTCTGATCTGTCCTTTGGCTTCCTCATCTCCTCCTCTATTTATAGGCGTTTGAAATCGAGCTGGATAAGCTTGGATTTCCTCCGATTGAAGCTGATCGGATCGACGGTTAAAAGGAATGACTTTGATTCGTGTAAATCCCTCGTCTTGTTGTGATTTGATTCTAATTAGATAATGTTTATCTTATTTCTGTTGAAGATCTGTTGGATTTGTGCAAAAAATCGAATCAAAACGGCCGAAATACGGATTTTTCTTCTCGCTGGCGATCTCGGGCTCGAGGTAGGGGATGATCACGCGCCCGGCGCGTGCGTTTCTCCCAGCCAATCAAAGGCTGCCACGTGTCTTGGGCAAATGCAAAATTCGCAAAACGCGGAAATTGCTTCTCCCGCGATTCGAACCAGCGACCTCGACCCCCTGCGCGTGCGCCTAGCCACGGTCCGGACTAGCTGAGCTAGCCCACTTTCCTGATTTTTTTATTTTTGCAAATTGCATATATGCAATGCGATTTTTCCATTTTTTGTATTTTTTGAAAATTCCAAAAATTTGTAAATTTTTTTTTATTTATTATTGCCATTTCTGAAATCATTTTTCAAAATTGAGGGGTTTTCCTATTTATTTTTATTTTTTGAACATTTTTATTATTTTATGCTAAATTAGGAAAAATTGGGAAAAATTAGGAAAAATTAAAAAATTGATTTATTATTGAGAATTGTTGATTCCGAGGGCAAAAATGGGGTGTTTACAGCTGCCCCTCTTTGTGGTAAAGTTTGAAAAACTTAACTACAAAGACAAAACAAAAGACGCCATTTTTGACCTTTTGAATGAGTTTTAGTAGGAAAATGCCCTAAGAGCTGAAAATCCTACGATTGAAGATGTTCCTAACGATTCAAGGTAATGTTCCCTTTCTAAAAAGTGCTTTATGGGCTAACTAATTGGTGACAGGACACATTTCGAACATCGAGTAGGAATGTATGAGAAGTGATGATAGGAAGCGTCTTATCAGACTTGCAACCTTGGGAAGAAAATTTATTTAGGAAGCGCCCTTATGAGCTGGCTACCTGTCGATAGAAGCGTCTTGTTAGACTAGCAACTGTTTGGGAAGGATGTTTCCGAAAAGTGCCACAGGAGCTGACTAATGGGGAGAATCTAGGAAAGTGCCCATATTGGGCTGACTAACCTTAAAATAGATTTTAGGAAAGTGCCCATCTTGGGCTGACTAACCTGTGGTAATGTCTCAACAGGTGCCCTTATGAGCTGACCCTGAGAACAGGCTTTTTCGGGAAAGTGCCCATATTGGGCTGACTAACCTTTGGATTGATTTTTAGGAAAGTGCCCCAAGAGTTGACTAACCCAAACTAAAACTGTCTCAAAAGGTGCCCTTATGAGCTGACCCTAAGAACAGGCTTTTTCGGGAAAGTGCCCATATTGGGCTGACTAACCCTTGGATTGATTTTTAGGAAAGTGCCCCAAGAGCTGACTAACCTAAACTAAAACTGTCTCAAAAGGTGCCCTTATGAGCTGACCCTGAGAACGAATTTTTAGGAAAGTGCCCATATTGGGCTGACTAACCCTTGGATTTTAGGAAAGTGCCCATCTTGGGCTGACTAACCCTTGATAGAACTGTCTCAAAAGGTGCCCTTATGAGCTGACCCTGAGAACAGGTTTTTTCGGGAAAGTGCCCATATTGGGCTAACTAACCCTTGGATTGATTTTTAGGAAAGTGTCCCAAGAGCTGACTAACCTAAACTAGAACCGTCTCAAAAGGTGCCCTTATGAGCTGACCCTGAGAACAGGCTTTTTCGGGGAAGTGCCCATATTGGGCTGACTAACCCTTGGATTGATTTTTAGGAAAGTGCCCCAAGAGCTGACTAACCTAAACTAGAACCGTCTCAAAAGGTGCCCTTATGCGCTGACCCTGAGAACAGGCTTTTTCGGGAAAGTGCCCATATTGGGCTGACTAACCCTTGGATTGATTTTTAGGAAAGTGCGCCCTATGGGTTGACTAACCTAAGGCAAAAATGATAACTAGAAAGGTGCCTTTACAGGCTAACCTTAGAAAAGATCTAGGGCAGTGACCGTTTTTGGGCTGACTACCCTATGATGAAAATGATGGCTTAAAAGGTGCCCCATGTGGGCTAACCTTGAGAGATCTAGGGAAGTGTCCCTTTTTGGGCTGACTACCCTATTAAAGGAAGAATATCCTAAGTGAGAATAACAATCAAATGCAAGATGACTTAAGACTTCTGAACAAGTGATGATTAAAATTTTTCTGCAAATTTTCAAGAAAAATGCTCTTCTAAAACCTAAGGATAATGTGACAAACATTAAAGTTTTTTTTTTTTTTCTTTTTTAGTGAGCATTGCTAACGAGTAAAGAGTTTGACAAGGCTCCTAAAAATATAAATAAAGGGTAAGCATTCCCTACTGCTCAATAATCACTTACTCTTTTGCCTCATTTTTCTTAGAGGGTTTGGTTTAATTTTAGAAACAAAGTGTTGACTTAGCTTAATCAATCATCTCTTGAGGGGTTTCTTACAATTAAGACTTATATCTTCTTATTGGGGAACATCAGTACATAAGGCTAAACAACGCCAATGGATAAATTTCCTCATTCCATTTATAACTAGATATCTCGTTTTTAATTGATTTAATCTAAGAGGACTTCCTTACAATCTCTCGGTTTAGATGTTACTCTCGACTTCTATTCCAAAAATTATGGTCTTTCTTGTTAGTAATACGCTTTAATCAATCCGTTAGGCCATTTTGATACTCGTAATGCAATTTAGGCTCTTTGGTTATTAGTGAAAGAATCATCATTTCAACTTGGGTTTGCAAGTCAAGAAACCTTGAGAAAAAGAACTGGAATAATACTTGCCCTAGCAATTTTTGCTTAAGATAAGTTATTTTTAATGATTTGGAGAAGTCTTCAAAAGGTAGTATATCTTTGAACTACCCTCGTATTTGGCCCTGATATTTTCAAGTGTTGTTGGGCTTTTTATAGGTTTAGCTACATTTGTAGGCTTTTCTCATTTCTCTTCTTTTCTTTTTCTTTCATTTCTTCATTTGTTATTTTTTTTCTTTTCTTCATTCATTCTCTTTTTCCATTTTTCTTTTGCGTTTGGGCCCAATGGTGATCGTTTCCTGTGGTTTATGTGTATTTTTTTTTCAGAATGTGGACTTCTCTTCATCTCAAATAAATTATCTATGGCTAAAATTTTGAATTGTTGCAACTAGGGCAAGCACTATTGATATCTCTATCTTCTCAATTATTCTATCGTGGGGTGGTTGATAGTAGGGTTAAATTTTGAAACTCTTGTTTGTCGAAGGATGATTGTGTTTAGGGTAGCAAAAATGAATGCCTAACATTATTTTGATTTAACGTATCAAATTCAAGGTAGACCTCCTTTAAGGAATGAGTCCAAAAACCTCACATTAATAACACTCCACTCTCAAGTGTTTAAGGGTTAGTGTTTGGGATGTGGTTTGCCTCTTGTCATTTTAAACCTTTTAAACAAAGATACCCTTCAAATTTGCCTATATTCACCACTTCTCATGGTGTCACTATGTACTGTTGTCAATTTGAACAAGCGATTTGGTCTTAAGACTCAAGGATTTGGAATAGTCTTCTTCATACCTTCATTGATAATTGACCATAGCTACTTTGAAAGTGTGCCCAAAAAAAATCTGTGTCTGGTTTAGATAACTTTTGATGGAAAGGAAACTTCAAGTGCAGCTTCTAGGATTGAAGTGTGTCGGGACGTTTTACGTTTTGAGGCTAAATCAAGATATGAGGAGACCTTTTGAAGTGAATGGGGTCTTTTAAGTTAGTTATAGAGGTCCTTGGTTTTATGTTTAGAGCAAGTGACTATGAGCTTTAGGTTAAGCTGACCATTTAGAAGCAACTTTTAGGACCTTTAAAAGATCTTTTATTGTTAGTAACTTTTCAATTTTCTTTATTTATTTATTTTTCTTTATTGTTCAAGATGCTCACACGGATGTAAATATGTAAACAAGATGCTCACACGGATGTAAATATGTAAAAAGGATGCTCACACGGATGCTAAAAGCTGAAGGGCTGACAATTTGATTGACAATGTAATATTGAAACTTCACTTTTATTAATATTAAAAATTCTGGAGTTCAATAATCAAAATAAAAGATTACAAATAATGCTCTACTTCCTAGCTCTTTTAGTTTTCTATTGTGGAGGCTCAGACTTCTCGTTGATGACGGCTTCTAGTTCTTCGACTCTGGCTTTGGTCTTGAATGGGAGTGATCTCATCTGGCCCGATGAAGAAAGCTGCGGGCTCTACTTCCCATAACTGGAGTATGGCTTGTACCAAAGGCAAATTCACCTCTATCTTTGTTAGTGAGAGGACGGGGCCGATCTTTTGTTGGATGAAGGCTTGCTCCTCTAGGTTATACAAGGTAAACCAGTGGTCCAGTACCAATTTTGGGTCCAAAGGTTTGTACACCCGAATTTCTTTGCGGAGGAGGCGGTCGGCTGCACTGCTAGCCATCTATTACAATAGGAAACAGCCTAGTTACAACAAGAACTATGAAAACATTACAGGGAAATAGTCCTGAACTCCAAGGACAAAACAACAAACCAATACATTGTCATTCAATTTGTCAACCCCTTGTACGATGTTATGTATGCAAGTAGGGTGGTTCTAACTGGTTCCCGAGCTCTATAGCCTCCCGCATTCTCGAAGAAATGGATCTTAGGCCATATCGAAGCATAGGGTGGGGTAGCCTAATCGGTCCCGAACGGTGAATCAACTCACTTCGCCCGAAACCTACACAATGGCTCCCCGTCTTAGGTTTTTAGGACGGTCCGGGTTCGACCGCATCTACTCACACAAACATATGCATGCAAAAACCCCATAGTAAAGAACAAAAATCTAACTAAATCCTGCAAAGTTAGTAAAAGAAAGAAACACATTTCTTAAAGATATCAATCCGAAGAGAATCAGGTGGCTAGCCTGCTGGTATGGGTCCCCAGTGGAGTCGCCATCCTGTCGAGTCTAATTTTTGAATTCCCATTCCTAATCCGATCTAAACTAAACCCTATGCTCATCTAATCTAGATCCTCGACTTGAATTAGGAATTTCGTTTGATTTTTGGAGTCGCCACCCAACTGTTGTTGGGAAAAGTGAATTAAGACTAAAGGAGCGGATTAGTCTTAATTTGGACTACTAGTCGTCGTTATTTCCTCTTCTCGTTTTTGTGAGAAGAGAAAAAGGGAAAACCAGAGTTTCTAAGTCCGGAGGCTAACCTATTAAAACCTATCGGTTACCACCTAATCTCTCAAAATTATTCATCTCTAGAAGTGTGTTTCATTGTATTTCTGTTATTTTTATTATGTTTTTGAATTAATTTCAAGAAAAAAAGGATTTTTCACTCATTTTAGGAGGTTGACCCGAATGGGTGCCTACGTACCTGCTACTCAGGATCAAACAAGCCGTAGTTCGCTTTTCTGAAAACCTTTAGGTTTGTTGATGAATTTTAATTTTGAAAATTTCTTTTGATTTAAGTTCTTAACATCTTTGGGATTTTTCTAAAAAATTCTAAGCCTAAACTTTGAATTTGATTTTTTGAAATGATTTTTAAGGGAAAACATCAATTTTGAGTTTATTTGAAAAAAAAAAAAAAAGACTTTTCTAAGTGCTAAAATCTTTTCTTTTCCTATTTTTATATTTTTTTTCTCTTTTTAATTTTTTTATGAATCTTTTACGATTTTTATGATTTTTATAATTTTTATATTTTTGTTGAAAATTTTATCCTAAGTTTATTTTCTATCCTATTTTGAAATTTAAAAATTTATTATTATTTTTTTTCTAATATTTCTATTATTTTTCTTCATTTTTATTATTTTTATTTTATTTTTTCTTATTTCCTATTTTCTATTTTCTATTTTCTATATTATTAAATCCTAGAAAAATACATTTTCCTATTTATCAACAATATAAATAAATAAATGGCTAACAATATAATAAATAATAATAAATAAATTCAACATAAACAAATGAACAAAATAAATAAAATAAATAATAAAAAAAATCTGGAAAATCCGACTTACCTGGATCCGGATCGGTGCGCGGGACGGGTCGGATCGGGTCGAATCGGTCGGACACGGCGGCGGTATTGGCTCGTTCAGGGCGTTCCGGCGGTCGTTTGCAGCGGGTGAAGTGTCGAATCTTAACTTCTTGGGGGTGCTGAATCCGATGGTGGTGGCGGTTTACTCCCAGAACGTCTCCGTGCGGTGGTTTGAACTCCGGTCGGCGGTCACGGCTTCAAGTTCCTCCGATTTGCACTCTTTTCTCTCTCTCTCGCAATTCTGATCTGTCCTTTGGCTTCCTCATCTCCTCCTCTATTTATAGGCGTTTGAAATCGAGCTGGATAAGCTTGGATTTCCTCCGATTGAAGCTGATCGGATCGACGGTTAAAAGGAATGACTTTGATTCGTGTAAATCCCTCGTCTTGTTGTGATTTGATTCTAATTAGATAATGTTTATCTTATTTCTGTTGAAGATCTGTTGGATTTGTGCAAAAAATTGAATCAAAACGGCCGGAATATGGATTTTTCTTCTCGCCGGCGATCTCGGGCTCGAGGTAGGGGATGATCACGCGCCCGGCGCGTACGTTTCTCCCAGCCAATCAGAGGCTACCACGTGTCCTGGGCAAATGCAAAATTCGCAAAACGCGGAAATTGCTTCTCCCGCGATTCGAACCAGCGACCTCGACCCCCTGCGCGCGCGCCTAGCCACGGTCCGGACCAGCTGAGCTAGCCCACTTTCCTGATTTTTTTATTTTCGCAAATTGCATATATGCAATGCGATTTTTCCATTTTTTGTATTTTTTGAAAATTCCAAAAATTTGTAAATTTTTTTTTTTAATTTATTATTGCCATTTCTGAAATCATTTTTCAAAATTGAGGGGTTTTCCTATTTATTTTTATTTTTTGAACATTTTTATTATTTTATGCTAAATTAGGAAAAATTGGGAAAAATTAGGAAAAATTGAAAAATTGATTTATTATTGAGAATTGTTGATTCCGAGGGCAAAAATGGGGTGTTTACAATATGTAATAGGCGTAAGTATGGAGAGAGGCCTATTAGTACATGGGGTGGGATGAAAACTATCATGCAGAAACGGTTTGTCCTAGGTCACTGTCATAGGGGTTTACTTAAAAAGTTTTAGGGATTGACACAAGGGTCCAAGAGTGTAGAGGACTACTTTAAGGAGATGGAGATAGCCAAGATTAGAGCTAGAGTGGAGGAAAATGATGAGGCTACAATGGTGAGTTTCATTAATGGGTTGAATAGGGATATTGTTGATGTTGTGGATTTACATCATTACTTAGATATGGAGGAGTTGTCGCATACAGTGATTAAAGTAGAATGACAATTGAAGTATAAGAGCAATCCTAAGTCTGGGGTAACTTCTTACTCGTCATGGAAGTCCAATTAGAAGAAGAATCCTATAGACTCAAAGCCTAAAGAAGACGTGAAGGCTACGAGTTTAGCAGCTACTGTTAAAGGGAAAACTAACACTAAACCATTTATGAGAACTAGAGATAGTAAATGTTTCAGGTGTTAGGGATTTGGACATATTGCATCTCAGTGTCTAATTAAAGGGCTATGATCATTTGTGACAATGGGGATGTGGAGAGCATTAGCTTTGAAGAGGATGATACATCAACATTAGAGGAATATGAAGATGTTGATTTGGAGGGACCTATGTGTGGGGAATTATATATCACTAGGAAAGTACTCAGTGTTCAACCATAGGAGGATAGTGAAGGGATTCAATGTAAACACATCTTTCATACATGGTGTCATGTGCAAAACAAAGTCTGTAGCTTGATAATTGATAATGGTAGCTGCACTAATGTTGCTAGCACTTTGTTGGTTTATTAGATGCAGTTGAAAGCTATGAAGCATCCAACGCCATATAGATTACAATGGTTGAATAAGTGTAGAGAAGTGAAGGTGACAAGGCAGGTTCTTATAGCTTTCTTCATATGGAGTTACCGCAATGAGGTTATGTGTGATGTGGTTCCTATGTAGGCTCGTCCCCTATTATTGGGGCAACTATGCAATTTGATCGGAAGGTGATGTATGACGGGTATAGGAACCAATATTGTTTTGTTCTAAACAAAAGGAAGGTAGTACTCACTCCACAGAAACCACGAGAGGCTTGCGAGGATCAGTTTAGGACAGCTAAAGAATTCGGAGAGAAACATGTGCGTGTGTGAGAAAAAAATGAGAAGAAAGGAAAGGGTAAGAGCAAAAACTCTGAAACATAGAGGGGAGAGAACATTGCAAGAAAAAGTAAGGTTAAGAGTGTAATGTTGGCAAAGAAACAACTACTTGTACTTATGTATAAGGATGTTTATTTTACTAATACTGACATTAACACTTCGTTACCTAGTATGATAGTGTCTCTTTTGTAGGAATATGAAGATTTGTTCCCTGGAGAAGTACCATAGGGCCTACTTCCACTACGAGGTATCGAGCATCAAATTAATTTCATACTAGGAGCATCTATTCCTAGCCGACCAGCTTACAGAACTAATCTTGACAAGGTAAAGGAAATTTAGAGGCAGGCAGGTGACGTGATGAAGAAAGGGTTTATAAGGGAAAGCCTCAGTCCATGCTCAGTTCCTATCATCTTGGTTCCTAAAAAGGGTAGGATGTAGCCAATGTGTGTTGAGTGCCAAGCAATCAATAAAATAACAGTTAAGTATAGACATCCTATCCCTAGATTAGATGATATACTTGATGAATTGCATTATGCTTGTTTATTTTTCAAAATTGATTTGAAGAATGGCTATTACTAAATTCATATGAAAGAGGAGAATGAATGGAAAACTGCTTTTAAAGCTAAACATAGGTTGTATGAATGGATGGTAATGCCTTTTGGGTTAATAAACGCACTTAGCACTTTCATAAGATTAATGAATCATGTTTTGCATCATTATATTGGAAAGTTTGTTGTTCTCTATTTTGATGACATTTTAATTTACAGCAGGACATTGATGATCATGTTCTGCATCTACAATGTGTGTTTAACGTTTTAAGGGAAAACCAGTTGTATGCTAATTTAAAGAAATGAACTTTTTGTATGGAAACTGTGGTTTTGCCTGGCTTTGTTGTAGGTGCAAATGGGATAGCTGTGGATGAGGAGAAGGTAAAGGCAATCTGAGAGTGGCTAACACTGAAGAATGCCAATGAGGTCAAGAGCTTCCATGGTTTAGCAAGTTTTTACAGGAGATTTGTACAAGATTTTAGTTCCATAGCTACTCCTCTAAATGACCTTGTTAAGAAGAATGCTGACTTCAAGTGGACTGAAGTGCATGAGCAGGCATTCCTAACCCTGAAAGGTAAGTTAACTAATGCACCTTCATTAGTGTTGCCTAATTTTGAGAAAGTGTTTGAGATTGAATGTGATGCTTCCGAGAAAGGTATTGGTGGTGTATTGACGTAGGACTCCAAGCCAATCGCATACTTTAGTGAGAAACTCAATAGTGATGCACTAAACTACCTAGTGTATGATAAGGAGCTGTATGCATTAGTAAGAACCATGCAGACGTAGCAGCATTACTTATGGCTTAAGAAATTCATCATTCATTTTTATCATGAGAGTTTGAAGTATCTAAAAACATAAGATAAGTTAAACAAGAGGCATGCCAAGTGGCTGGAATTTATAAAAACCTTTCCATATGTGATTAAGTATAAGCAAGGGAAGGAAAATATAGTAGCTGATGCACTTTCTCAAAGGCACTCTCTTTTAACTTCTTTACATACTAAACTGCTTAGATTTGAGTGCATGAAAGAATTATATGAACATGATGTTGACTTCGATCAAATTTATGTTGCTTGTTCTGAGTTTGGGTATATTGATTTCTATAAGCATGATGGGTATTTGTTTAAGAAAGATAGGTTGTGTGTACCCAACAGTTCTATAAATGAATTGCTTGTAAGGGAGACGCATGGAGGTGGTCTAATGGGACACTTTGGTGTTAGAAAAACTTTGGATATTTTGCATGAAGATTTTTATTGGCCTAAAATGAGACATGATGTACAGATCATAAGTGATAAGTACATTGCATGTAGAAAGGCTAACTCTAGAGCAATGCCCCATGGGGAATATCTTCCCTTGCCTATGCCACAATCTCAAAGTGGCAAATATATCATATTTGTTGTCGTTGATAGGTTTAGTAAGATGACTCATTTTATTGCTTGTTCAAAAACTAATGATGCATGATACATTGCCGATTTGTGCTTTAGGGAAATTGTATGGTTACATGGTTTGCCTAAGTCCATTGTGAGTGATAGGGATGTAAAATTTTTAAGCCATTTTTAGTGCACCTTATGGAATAGGTTAGGTACTAAATTATTATTCTCTACTATTGCCCATCCTCAAACTAACGGTCAAACGGAAGTAGTCAATATGACTCTTTCAGCCTTGTTGCCTGCTATGATTCATAAGAATTTGAAACAATGGGAGTCCTGTTTACCTCATATAGAATTTACATATAATAGGATGGTGCATTCCACTACATCATATTCTCCATTTGAGGTTGTATATGGCTTTAATCCTTTGACCCCATTGGATATTTTGCCTTTACCCATTAACGAGTTTATTGACCTTGATGGTAATGAAAAGGCAGAAATTATTAGGGAATTTCATGCTCAGGTTCAGACCAACATTGAGAAGAAAAATGAGCACTATGTTGGTCAAGCTAATAAAGGTTATGTCATGACCATATTCCATCCAAAAGACTGGGTATGGGTACATTTACGCAAGGAACGATTTGCAGAACAACGAAATTCGAAATTGTATCCTAGGGGAGATGGACATTTCTAAGTGGTGGAACACATCAATGATAGCGCTTACAAGGATGATTTGCTAAGTCACTATAGTAATGTAAGCGCTGCTTTTAATATTTTTGATTTTACGCTTTATAATGCAAGTGATTCGAGGATGAATCTTTTTAAGGAATGAGGGAATGATGAGGATCAACTAGCATAAAAAAGAAACGAATCAGATGAACCGAAATCCCAAGACCCATTACATGGTATTGGAGGCCAAATGACTCGAGCTAGAGCTAAACGAATGAACAAAGCTTTACAAGGATTAGTCATGAACCTTCAAGTGAAGGAACCAAGTTACATGCAAGGAGAACCGACACTTATCAACTTCATTCACATTTCTATGGGGGGATGCAAGAATATAGAAGTCTTAGAATAAATTAATTTAAAGAATAGGAATCTTAAATCAAAAAAGGGAGAAGTACCCGGTTTTATATTATTACGTCTTGTTTTATTTTTTTTAGTTTGTATTTAGTATATTTAGTTAAGAATTTTCGATCATTAAGCAATGAAGACCAGTTTGTGCTATGTTAGGAAACTTATGGTATGTGTTTTGTGAGTGCTATCCTTATATCACTAAAAAGGGGGACGACACAAATATCATTGAAGATTGAAAAATACACTTATTCTTTTAGGAGAAAAAACCCTCTCTTGTTCTTTAAGAAAAAACTCATGTTTTCTTCAACCTAATTGCTTGAGGAAAAACCTTTTGATGACTTAAGTTTCAGTCAAAAGGTCTGATTGGGGTCTAACTATGTCCTACTTGTTTTAGACGATCCTTAGGGTTCGATTTCAATTGCAATCGCCGAGTTCTAGGTTTGACATACTTAGGGTTTATGCATCAAGTAGCATAATTACAATCTTAAAGAAACACAATTAAGGATTCCATGTAAACTCAAAACGAAAACCCTAAGTCATATGTTAACATACCTAGTCAAACTCCAAACCCCCAAACACTATTTTCACAATTTAAATTGAACTTCTATGGATAACCACACAGCCAAGCAATGTTTTAGGTAAAAGTTGTAAGTTTAATATAGAATTTGCAATTTTATCATTGATTACAAAAATGATAATAAATACTAAAAAGGCACCTATCAAATTTTCATGCATTTGCCTTTCAGGAAGTGTGTGATCAGTTTTGAAAAACATAAAAAGTTCTTATTCAAGCCCTCAATATGTGCTAAGAGGAAACTTATTAATATGAACCTTTAAAATAAGATAAACAAACCAAAATTTTAATTTTCAAAATTTATTGTAATATAATGTTTAGAATACTTTTAATAAAATTTAGAATCAAGAACACTTAGATGAAACCCTAGAAACTTGATTTTTATAAGACACTTAGATCTCGAAATTCAATTTGTTAACATGAACAAATTTTCTTTTCAAAATATAAAGTGGAATGATGTGGATGAGTTATGACTTTAAGCTATGGGATAATGTGATTATTAGAAGTACAACAATCAAAAGAATAGAAAATAGGAAAAGGCAATTGAAATCCCTAGAAGCTAGATTTCCTTTAGAAATAGCGTTAATTTGGTTTCAAAGTGGTTGGAAGCTGTTGGAGACCATTAAAAAGAGTTAGAATCCATTGTTTCTAGAGAGGAGGCTTAGTTTTGGAAGTTTAACTTTAAAGGTTCTTAACTTGTTGCTTATAAAGAATTATAGAGGCTATAATATATCATTAAAAATCAATTTGAGTCTACTTTAAGTTGGAGCAAATGAATTTACCGTTTAAGTACATTTTTTATGTCAAATTCATGCATTTTTATTATGTGTTGGATTATCAATTATAAATGAATTTTACAAGTTATTTGTTACAAACAAGTTGGGATTATAAGTTGTGGAACATTTTAACTATCGGAATCATTAGAAGGAGCATAATAGGAAGATTTAAAGTAAAAAGTTAGAACTGGAAGCTAAGAGAGAGAAGCCATTTGGAAATAGTGCCTACCATGTTTTAAACAAATTAGAAGCTGTTGGAACCTATTAGGAGAAGTTGAAAGACACAAAAAAGGCTTAGTTTTGGAAATTTAGCTTTAAAACTACATAACATTTTGCTCTTAAAGAGTTACAAAACCTATAATATATTAATAAAGATTGATTTGAGTTTACTTTAAGCTAAAGTAAATAATTGCATACTTTGAGTCCATTTCCAATATCAAATTTGTGTATTTTCATTTTTTGTTATCACATTAACGAATCTTATCTTGATTAAGACAATTTATTTTGATTTATATAGCTTCCTTTTTTTATTGTATTCAATTGTTTTACAAGTCTTTGGGTTTTTAGCTTATAAATACTTTATAGATAGTGTAACTGAGGGTTATTATTCAACTATTATCAATAATACTTGTTAGCTTCTCTCTTATATTTAGGGATTCACACTCCATGCCGCATCATTATTACTTCCTCGTATTTTGTGGTGTTATCACCTTCACGTTGCATCATGGAAAGAAAAATGTGTATACCAAAAGTAAAAATATTATGCAATGAGGATGCATTTGATTTAATAGAAAAAGGAAGTTAAACTAGGGAAGTAAGAATTGGTAATATAAACTTTTCTTTTCTTAAAATACCATAACAATCTCTAAATTTTAGAAATATGCATTTATAGTAAGGATAAACTTGTAATTTTATTTGTACACCCTCTCAATACTTTTCAAATTGGAGAGATTTGTTTTTGGAAGCCTTAAGGAAAACTTTTCTACTCCACATCCATTTCATCCCCTTTCCTTTCCCTTTTAAAATAAGGAAACAGTAAAATATTCCCTTCAAAATTTACTCATTTTCTTTCATTTCCTCATCGAGACGTAGTGTAAGGGTTTAGACAATATTTTTATAATTTCTAACAACAATTACATTCACAAATATAAGTATTAAATATAAAAAGTTTCTCTGTTTTATATCACAATAGGAGTCTCAAATAGTTTTCTTATTATGAATTTGGGATTGATCCCTCATTTGTAATAACTGATTGAAAATCTCTCAATAAAGGCCATAGACACAATCCCTCGAGCACTAAGGTTTCAATGTTGGTTAAGCTAAGGTCTTAAAAATGGGCAATATGCCATGGGATAATTTATTTGTGGTGAAAAGTTTCAAATATTTAACTCAAATTGCTACAAAAATAGTATTTAAGGTTTTGATTATATGATTTGATAAATTTTTTTAATATTTAATCGATGAAACAGAAAATATTAGAATTTAATTACAAAGGAAGGGGTTAAAAATTTATGGACTTTCGTGCATTTTCAACCTTAAAATTTTATATGCTTTGCATTCTCTAATTTTCCAAGCGTGACTCATTGAAGGAGTGAAAATGCAGAAGAAACAAAACTGTACTTACTCCCCATGTCCGTTGATAAAGTTTTTTCTTTCATGGAAATTGAACGCATATCTTTTAAACCCCTCAACATACATAGATAACTTTGTATGGTAGAAACACCATAATTTTTATGGCTTAATACATAGCTGGTGATTTTTATTCGATAGTCTTATAAATCACTTGCCAAATACACATAGACACAGACTAGCAACAGCCCTAGAATTCATATTTCTCGACTATGCAATGAAGAGAAAATGCTATCTAAGGATGGGTCATATAAAGAGGTCACTTGTCAGCCTAATTGTAGCATAAAAATTAATTTATTATGTAAAGTAGCCAATAATTGATGAGTGATGAGATCTACACAAGGGTGGCTACCGTGCATGGTTGAATGGTCAATTTATTTATTTATTTTTTTGTTCGTTGAATGGCCAATTTTTATTTAAGTATGATTAAACTAGTTGAACATTTCCTCTCTCCAGTCTATTAAAAAATTAACAAAAAAAAGAAGGAAAAAAAATCTTCTCTCCGAAAAACGGATTGCAATTGGAAGGTCACCTTGTAACCAAGCGCATTCGCCCATGGGAAACTGAATTGCCAACCCTAGCTGTATAAGATATTGGCGGCTGGTGGACAAAGCATCATTGTCGGCCGAAAGCGTCTTTCATATTCGCTCACGGGCTGTCTTTCCACGAGTTGTCGACTACGACAAAAATGGACTGCCTATGACTAACGTGGGCATGAAAGTTTCGAAGTTACTTCGGTGACCGGAAAGGCAAGAATCTTTCATGGACCCCAAGTACTCCGAACTTTTGCTAGTTGCTTCAAGGGACTCAATTTTTCCTATCTGTCTTCTTCATTGTCATAAATGGCTGGCTGCGAAGACTTGATCTTAAAGAAGTCGTAAAGCGATTAAATAGCATTCGAAGAGCAAGTAAGCAGGTGTATATATTTTGTTCACTTCGAGCATCGATTTTTTTCTTCATATAGTGCAGTTTTGATTAACGTACTTGTGGTTTGGGTGGAGTTATTGGATACTTTTGGAATGGAACCGCAAGTAACTTACTTTTGGGATATATACATATATTCAAATAAGACTATTAAGAAAACTAATCAGAAGAGAGAAGAAAAACAGAAAGCCTTTATAGGGTTGGTGGCCGAGGGTCGCGCTTGGAGTACTATGAAGAGCTACCTATGATCGCATATACAGCGCGATATTGGCGAGTAAAAGTGCCACAATGTTGCCAAAAAACATAAGTGCAATGAAAGTTGAACCATATTAAGCATAAGAAAAACAAACATATATAAGTAAGAGCAAAAGGATGGGGGATATACGTAACTTTATGTGAAAAGCTCTGATCACATTAATATATGAGAGAGAAAGGATTCATCTGTGACAAGAAGGAGAATAAATGAGAATTACAATAATTCTCTAACCGATTAAAAGTCCTCAATGCAAGATACAAAAGGTTGTCTTATTCACAATTTAATGTTCATTATATGTTTCATCACATACTTTGAAAAAATACTTTTTATCTGGTGTAATCCTAATTACGATGACTTATATTTAAAAGTGGCCACTTGTAAATTGGGAGAGGATTGCCGCTTTGGTGTTGTGCCAAACATCTTGGTTAGCATAGAAAACTTATCCTTGTCAAGATTGCAGTTTTAATTTCTTGAAGAGTAGCATAATTACAATCTTAAAGAAACATAAGTAAGGATTCCATATAAACTCAAAACCAAAACCCTAAATCATATGTTAACATGCGTAGTCAAACTCCAAACCCCCAAACACTGTTTTGACAATTTAAATTGAACTTCTAAGATAACCGCATAATCAAACAAAGTTTTAGGTAAAGGTTGTCAGTTTAATATAGAATTTGCAATTTTATCATTGATTAGGAAAATGATAATAAGTACTAAAAAGGTACCTATCATATTTTCACGCATTAGCCTTTCATGAATTGTGTGATCAGTTTTGAAAAACATAAAAAGTTCTTATTCAAGCCCTCAATATGAGCTAGGAGGAGACTTATTAATATTAACCTTTAAAATAAGATAAACAAACCAAAATTTTAATTTTCAAAATTTATTGTACTTTTAATCAAAGTTAGAATCAAGAACACTTAGATGAAGCACTAGAAACTTGATTTTTATAAGACACTTAGATCCCGAAATTCAATTTGTTAACATTAACAAATTTTCTTTTCAAAATATATCAAAATATGAAGTGGAATGATGTGGATGAGTTAAGACTTTAAGATATGGGATAATATGATTATTAGAAGTACAACGAACAGAATAAAAAAATAGGAAAAGGCAATTGAAATCATTAGAAGCTAGATTTCCTTCAAAAATAGTGTTAATTAGGTTTCAAAGGGGTTGGAAGCTATCGAAAACCATTAAAAAGAGTTAGAATCCATTGTTTCAAGAGAGAAGGCTTAGTTTTGGAAGATCAACTTTAAAGGTTCTTAACTTGTTGCTTATAGAGAATTATAGAGACCGTAATATGTCATTAAAAATCAATTTGAGTCTACTTTAAGTTGGAGAATATGAGTTTACTATTTGAGTACATTTTTTTATGTCAAATTCATGCATTTTTATTATGTGTCGGATTATCGAGTAGGATTATCAATTATTATTGAAATTTACAAGTTATTTGTTACGAACAAGTTAAGATTACAAGTTGTGAAACATTTTAACTATCAGAATCATTAGAGGTTGCATAATAAGAAGATTCAGTGTAAAAAGTTAGAATTGGAAGTTGAGAGAGAGAAGTCGTTTGGAGATAGTGTCGGCCATGTTTTGAACAAATTAGAAGCTATTGGAACCTATTAGCAAAAGTCAGAAGACACAAAAAAGGCTTAGCTTTGGAAATTTAAGTTTAAAACTTCATAATGTTTTGCTCTTAAAGAGTTAGAAAACCTATAATATATTAATAAAAACTAATTTGAGTTTACTTTAACATAAAGTAAATCGTTGCACAGTTCCAGTCCATTTCCAATATCAAATTTGTGCGTTTTCATTTTTTGTTGGCACATTAAAAAATCTTATCTAGATTTGGACAATTTATTTTGATTTATATAGTTTCCTTTTTTATTGTATTCAATTTTTTTACAAATCTTTGGGTTTTTAGCTTATAAATACCTTATAGATAGTGTAACTTAGGATTATTATTCAACTATTATCAATAATACTTGTTAGCTTCTCTCTCATATTTAGGGATTCACACTTCATACTGCATCATTATTACTTCCTCATATTTTGTGGTTTTATCGCTTCACTTTGCATCATGGAAAGAAAAATGTGTACACCAAAAGTGAAATTATTATGCAATGAGGATGCATTTGATTTACTAAAAAAAGGAAGCAAAAAATTGGGAAGCGAGAATCGGTGATATAAACTTTCCTTTTTCTAAAAAAAAAGAGTTAAAAATTTATGGATTTCCTATGTATTTTCAACCTTAAAATTTTATATGTTTCTTATGCTTTGCATTCACTAATTTTCCAAGTGTGACTCGTTGAAGGAGTAAAAATGCAAATGAAGCAAAACTATACTTACTCCCTATGTTCGTTGATAAAGTTTTTTCTTTCATTGAAATTTAATGCATATCTTTTAAAGTCCCTAACATCCATAGAGAACTTTCTGTAGTAGAAACATCATAATTTTTGTGGCTTAATACATAGTTTGTGATTTTTATTCGATAGTCTTATAAATCACTTGCTAAATACAAACAAACATAGACTACCACTGTCACTTCTTATCATTGACACTTGGCATTACATTTATTTATTTAAATAAGCCTTAGTTCTAAGGTTTTGTAACTTCACCAACATATGCATAGTAGGGGTAGGATTTTTGTTCTACAGTATAGCAACGTCTATATGAGCAATTTGAGGGGCTAGGATAGCCGTCAGTATGTCCTCTATGTCTGCCACTGGATGGTCCTGCAGGTTCATCAGGATTGCGATTATATACGAGGCTATCTCTACCATTTGTTTTGATTACTGCAGTAATTTAAAAAAAAAAAAAAAAAGAAAGAAGAATAGTAATTACATGCTAAATATGATATTCTTTTTAAAGAAAAATAGTAATCACATGCTGAATGTGATATTCTCTTTTACATAGTAAAAGATGCAGAAAGCTCGGTAGAGTTAACATATGTACTTACCATTAGTCTACTTGTTGGCAATTTTAACCAAATTCCTTGCTACTACCTTAGTAGAAAGGAAAAGACCAAGGACTGCAATCAATTGTGGCATCAAAATTAATTTAAGATGTGAAGTGGCCAATTTATACATAGAAGGGATCCATACATAGGTGGCTGCAGTTTTTCTTCTATCCGAAAAAGGGATTCCAATTGGAAGGCATTTTTCTTTGGAATTGAAATGCAATCCGTTACGTGGTAATTTGATTTTCCCTTTGTGTTACGTAAGTAAGCAAATTATCGAGAAGGTATAAAGATTAAAGTTAAGTAACTGAAAAATTTTTAAATTGCAATACTATAGATTGAAATTGAAACATTACCTATATATAGATACGGAAGATATATGGTAATGAACAGACTTCCAACTTCAAGAAATTATGATCAAATAATATATCGTGGATTATTGAGAGCCTTACACGTCAAGTCCATAAAAAATGTGGAGAAAGCCCCTTTTTTTAAAAAAAATAAAATGTCATGTTAAGAGCCTATACACTTCAAGTCAATTGAAAAATGTGGAAAATCTTTTTTTAAACGAAATGTCGTGTTGAGAGCCTGCTGCACCACGTTGTGCAAATTGACGACAATATGGCCCGTCAAGTGGCAAATATTCAAATAAGAATATTAAACAAAATTAATAAATGCAGAAGAAACTAATTTTCCGAGCGTGACTCATTGAAGGAGTGAAAATGCAGAAGAAACATAACTGTACTTACTCTCCGTGTTCGTTGATAAAGTTTTTTCTTTAATGGAAATTGATCACACATCTTTTACATTTTCAACGTTCATAGAGAACTTTTTATGGTAGAAACATCATAATTTTTATGGCTTAATACATAGTTGGTGATTTTTATTCGATAGTCTTATAAATCACTTGCCAAATACACATAGACACAGACTAGCTCTATCACTTCATGTCATCGACACTTGGCATACATTTATCCATTTAGATAAGCCTAAGCTCTAAGGCTTCGTAACTTCACCAACATATCCACAACATGGGCAAGCAGTTTGTTCTACAGTACAACAACGTCTATATCGGCAATTTCGGGACTTAGGATTGCTGCCAGCATGTCCTCCATGTTCGCCACCGGATGGTCCGGCAGGTGTACCACCTTGGTGACTATATGTAGGGCTACCTCCACCATTTGTTTCGATTGCTGCAGTAGTTATTAAAAGAAAAGCAAAGAAAGAAAAATAGTAATTACATGCTGAACATGATAGTCTCTTTTAAATAGTAAAAGATATAGAAAGCTGAGTCAAGTTAGCATATATACTTACCACTGGTCTGCTCGTTGGCAGTCTCCTTTGCTACTACCTCAACAGAAAGCAAAAGTGCAAGGATTGCCAATAATCCCAACAAAGCAACAACTCTAGAATTCATATTTCTCGACTATGCTATGAAGAGAAAATGCTATCTAAGGATGGGTCATATAAAGAGGTCACTTGTCAGCCTAATTGTGGCATAAAAATTAATTTAATATGTAAAGTAGTCAATAATTGATGAGTGGTGAGATCTATACAAGGGTGGCTGCCGTCCATGGTTGAATGGTCAATTTTTATTCAAGTAATAAGTATGACTAAACTAATTGAACATTCCCTCTCTCCAATTTATTAAAAAAAAAAAGGAAAAAAATACTCTTTAGATTCTTAAAAAATCATTTGTATCCACAAAAAATAAAAAATGAATGAACACATTTATTATAAAAAAATAATCTAAAAATTTAAATAAAAAAAAAACGTAACACGAGGATTTCCTCTTTAACTTTTTTTTTTTTTAATTTTATGTAATTAATTTGTCCATGGGAAAAATTATTATCAGGAATCCAAATATCTCCTCTGTTCATTCGAGCAAAATAATTTCGCATTCGCCCATAGCATTTTTCTTTGGAATTGAAAGGCGATCCGTTACGTATTATGTAAGTAAGCAAATTATCGAGAAGGTATAAAGATTAAAGTTAAGTATTATTGTAGATGCCAATTATAGTGAAGATATATGGTAACGAACAGTGCTACTTCCTACTTCAAGAAAGTCTTTTTTTTTTAAAACAAAATGTCGCGTTAAGAGCCTATACACGTGAAGTCCATTGAAAAATGTGGAAAGTTTTTTTCTTTTTTAAAACGAAATGTCACGTTGAGAGCCTGCCGCACCACGTTGTGCAAATTGACAACAATATGGCACATCAAGTGGCAAATATTCAAATAAGAATATTAAACAAAAGACAGCCTTGATGGGGCAGCGACTCTCTACACTCTCACTCTTGCTGGCACCCTCGTCGGCTGCTGCTATTGGCTAAAAGTCTCGTGGATCGAGTTGTCGACTACGGCTAAAATGGACTGCCTATCACCAAGGCACTGCATTTTATCTCTGTGTGTCTTCTTCAGTCATAAATGGCTGCGAAGACTGTCTTAAAGAAGCCGTTCTCATAAAAAAAAAAAAAAGAAGAAATCCTCCAAGTAAGCGTTCCTGCTTTCTCAGTATCAAATAGAAGTAGCATTCGTGTAAGATCTTTCTATTTATAGAGCACACTGCATGGTTTCATCCAAAGCATACACATTTTCTTTTATCTCCGCTAAATTCCATCATTTCTCCATGGAGCGGTCATCTCTTTCCATCTTCCTATTATTGTCTCTTCTCTTATTGTGTAATGTTCCTTACTCTCACTCTTTCCATGGAAAATTGCAGCCTAAGTGTCACGAGGAAGAGATGTATGCCTTGTTGGAGTACAAGGCCACCTTTTACAACTGGTCGTGTGATAATAATGATGGGAAAAATTTGAACACATGGACAGCAGAAGGCGAAAATGGAGATTGTTGCAATTGGGATGGCGTAGAGTGTGATGAGTATAGTGGCCATGTCATTGGCCTTGACCTTCATTCTAGTTGTCTATCTGGTTCTATGAACTCTAGTAGCAGTATCTTTAGGCTTGTTCATCTGCAAAAACTCGATCTTTCACTCAACGACTTCCGTTTTTCTAAGATACCATCTGCAATAAGCAATCTTTCTCAGTTAGAAAGTCTCAACCTGTTTCAATCGAATTTTTCAGGACAGATTCCTTCAGAAATTCTACACCTCACTAACTTGTCTTCTATTTATTTGTCTAACAAACAGTTGTCACTCAAGAATCCTAGTCTAAGGGACTTGGTGAAAGCTTTGGTCAAGTTAGAAGTACTCTCTCTCGACTATGTGGAGATATCCTCCTCTATACCGAATCCCCTGTCAAGATTGACTTCCTTGCAATATCTGTATCTCACTGGTTGTAAATTGCAAGGTCAGATACCCCCTTCAATAGCAAACCTTATTTCCTTGGTGGAATTAGACCTATCAGAAAATAGCCTGGAGGGTGACATCCCAAGTCTTCAAAATCTTACCAATTTGGAGCAATTGGTTTTGAGATATAATAATCTGGTTGGTAATGCTGTGTCATCCTTCTCAAATCTCACTAAGCTTCACTTGATAGAGCTATCTAACAATCAGTTTACAGGTGAAATCTTACCTCAGCTACTAAAGCTTACCAAGTTGGAGTTGGTTGATCTTTCGTATAACAAATTTTACGGCCAAATTCCAAGAACAATTTCTCATCTCAAGAACCTCACGTTTCTTTCTCTTGGTACAAATGATTTCAGTGGGGAAACACATCTAGAAATGTTTTTCCAATTTGATGGCTTAGAGACGCTAGATTTATCTAGTAATAATTTTTCATTTGTCATAGATAGCAGCATTAAACCTAGGTCAAAACTTCAGTATTTAGCTCTTTCTTCAAGCAACTTGAGGAGCTTTCCATCACTCTTACAAAGTCAAGGTAGTTTGCAAATTCTTGATTTGTCCTACAATAATATCTCTGAAATACCAACTTGGATCTGCAATCTAGATAGCCTTGAGAGTCTTGTTTTGAGGAACAACAGCGTGATCGGTATGATTCCCAAATGTTTGTTTGGCGTAGATGGTATAAAAAATCTACAATTTTTGGACCTTTCCAGTAACCATTTGTCAGGATTTGAAGGTAATTTTCCATTGTTAAAACAGAGTCTTAAACATCTAGACCTTAGGTTCAACCACTTGAAAGGATCACTTCCTATCCCCCCGATAAACTCCCCCATCATTAACTACTTTGTTTCGAGCAATAAATTTTCAGGAGAATTACCAACTAGGATGTGCGATTTTGTCAACCTTGACATCTTTGATTTAGGTAATAATAACTTGAGTGGTATGATTCCACAATGTTTGACTAACTTGGTCGATATGGGTAATCTTTCTGTGTTAGATCTACACAACAACGGCTTTAATGGACCAATTCCTCTAGTAGGAAAAATCAGATGCACTTTGAAAATGATTGACATGAGCTACAACCAACTGAAGGGGCCAGTGCCAAGAGATATAGAAAATTGCATAAATCTGGAATTCCTCAATCTGGGAAATAACAGGATTGTTGATGTTTTCCCTTTTTGGCTGGGCAAGCTTTCAACCTTAAGTGTACTCATCTTGCGTTCTAACAGGTTTCATGGGATCATAGACAAACCTCCAGGTGGCTATGAGTTTTCTAATTTGCAGATCATTGACCTTTCTTATAATGACTTCACTGGCCACCTATCAGCTCACTACCTTGAAGGTTGGAGGGCAATGAAAGTAAATGCTGATAAAGAAGGTCAGACAATGCCATATGCATCTTATGGGAATGGAGTTTTCTTCTATGCAGCAAAAATGATCCATAAGGGAGTAAATTTAGAATACTGGAAAATTCCGGAGGCCCTCATAGGGGTCGATTTTTCTAGCAACCACTTCACAGGAGAGATCCCGAAATCCATTGCTACTCTTAAGGGGCTGCTCTTTCTTAACCTGTCCAATAATTTGCTCACAGGTTCCATTCCTTTCAACATGAATGCTTTGACAAACTTGGAATCATTGGATCTTTCTCACAACAAGCTCTTTGGTGAAATTCCTCAGCAATTAACAGATCTTACTACACTTTCATCCTTTGATGTATCTTTCAATCAACTAACAGGTCCTATACCTCAGTCTAAACAATTCAACACCTTTGAAAATAGCTCATATCAAGGAAATGCAGGTCTTTGTGGACTTCCCTTATCAAGGAAAT
>JBBMOL010000447.1:0-13593 GCA_037954665.1 Laguncularia racemosa
CACAGGCCGTGTATCCCCTGTCGGCCAGCTTGTTCTGTTTCGTGTTTTTATGTCACTTAATTAAACTACGTCGTTTTGGACTTGTTTTTACACGAATTGTAACCCTAGTATAAAAAGCTCCTAGGGTTTAGAAAACATAGATTAGACATCATTGAACATTAAACACTTTTGAGAGGCACCTCTCTTGGTTCTTCAAGAACTAAATCGAACTTATCGGATTGATTTCCGTGGCGTTCATCCCGACTTATCAATCGGTCTTCCATCCCGATTGTGGCGTCTTCACTTTTATACCAAGGTTCTTGTCTCGCTTATAGACAACGGGTCGCGGTTTTCCACTTTAGGTGTTTGGGCGTCTTAGGCAACGAATTTCTGAACGTATTGGTATTGGGTTTCGTCACGGGTTGGCGTGGTTCGTATCATTGACCCTAGAATTATTTGTTTACTAACCTCTTTTCTCTTATTCATTTATTGTATATTCCAATAGGCACACTTATTATGCTTTAAAGGGCGATGGACAAACTCACTATGACTCAGCTTGTGGGTTATCCATGGACCGACCTAAATCGACGGTGACTGGGTCGATGAATCTTATGGAAGAGCTAGTATGATGAAGACTATTTTTATTTGTAATTATTTATTTGGAATATTCATGTGTAAGCTTTTGGGACACTTTTTATTTGGTTGTAATTGAGTTTTAGGACTAGCTACCTTGAAAGTGGCATAGTTGTAATTTTGTGGACTTTTTTTTACCCTAAAGGGAGCAAGTATAAATACTTGCTTAAGTAGGGTTTTGAGGGGGTGAGCCAAATTTTCGGAAATAGAAAACACTTCACGTGTGAGGGTTAGTGTTTTCCTAAAATCCAAATTGCTCTTATCAATTTCAATACCAAGAATTGAGATTGTGGCGAGTTACAACAAAGAGAAATTGTGAGTAACATCAATTCCTTTTTATTGTGTTTCCTTTTCATCACTAGTGAGTTATATCTAAGGTTAATTAGGATTGTTCTTGGGCAAATTTTGATTTTAATTGTAATCATTTTATCATGTTATAAGATTGATCGGTTTTGACATTAGTTATAATCATCAATTTTGCTTCATTTGAACCGTTGATCAATTTGTTGGGAAAGGGGATCTCGGATTAGATCTTGTTGTTTTGTTGAATTCACGTGGCATTTAAGTTTGATTAGTGTTGTTTTGAAGAATTTGATCATTGTGGATTATTAATTTGTAAGTTATTGCATTCGGATTTCATTGCTCTCCATTAGGGTTCACGTAATTTTAGCATTTTGTTCCAATTTGAACTGGTTGTGATCTTGTCATTTAGGAGTGGATTACTTAGTTCATTTGCATGTGCTTAATCTTGATTTTAGGCACATCATAATTTGGTATCAGAGCTTGAGGTTGTGAGAAGGGATTGGTTGCAAATTGAATTCGGAAGTTAGGATGGATTGTGTAGCACTTTGATCCAAACAAATTTGTTGCGCGTGAACTTGCATCTTATTGTTGTGATTGTTGAATTTTGTTGTCTTGTTGATTAGTGGATGATCACTTGGAGATTTGAACACTCTCGGAATCCTTGATTGTGGCTGTGAATGTATAGTGCATGGAAAACAAATTGTGAAAGGGGAAGAGTAGTGTTTCAATTGTGTTGTGTGCATTTTCGGAAATTGGAGGAGTAGCATTTGTGATTTTAGATTTAAATTCTAGATTTGAGGTTGTGTAAAGAATAGGAAAACATTTGAAATTCAAACATCCATTAATTTGAAGTAGTTATTGAGTAGCATTAAGGATTGCTGTTTGAATTTGAATTGTTTTACCTTTTATGGAGAAGGTTGCATTTAATGGAATTATTTGAATTGTTGTTGCCTTTTGTGTGTGAGTTACGGTTTGCATTGTGTTTTGTAGTGGTGAAAGATTGTATATTTGGAAGTGTGTGTGTGTGTGACGTTGTTTATGTGTGTTGAAGTAAAGGGGATTGCAAGTGGTGTAAGTGGTGGTGGAGAGAGTTTGCATCGTGAGTAAGGGAAGGAGTGGTGGTGTGAAATTGTACATTTGTGTGTGTGTGTAAGTGTGAGTGACGGTGTGAATTGTTGTATGTGTGAAGTGGTGTTAAGTGATCTTGAAGTGGATGTGAGGAGAAAGAGTGTTGATCCTTTGTGATCAATTGGTGAAGTAGGTTTGTGTTGAGTGTATTTTTCGGAAGTGAGGAGTAGCAAGTTGTAATTTTCAGATTTGAATTTTAGAATTGAAGTGTGAATTAAGAAGCCAATTTGAAATTTCAAAACACACATTAAGTCATTGTTTAATTGTGTGTCATTTGAATTTGAATTAGCTTCTTATTATTTGTGGAATCTTGCACTTATTGAACTCCTTTTGAATTTGAAAGTTGAGCTGCCTTTTTTGTGTTGAAGTTGCGGTTTGTTATAGTGTGTGGAAGGGAAGTGTACTGTGGGTTGAAGAGGAGTGTATGTAGTGTTGTGATTTTGTAAACTTAGTGAAGGATGTGTATATTTGGTGTTGGTTGTTGTTGGTGTTGTAAAGATAATTGTTGCTAGCAGTGTGAACATATTTGTACCGTAAGTAGAAGGGAAGTTGTGTGGTGATGAATTATGTATTGTATATGTGTTTAATTGCTGCCAATTGTGTATTTAAGTGGTGAGAAGTCAAGACAAGAATAAGGAAAGTTGAGTAGTAGAATTTGAAATTCAAACAAGTCATTAAAGTGTGAAAGTAATTGAACTAATTACTTAAACACTTGTGGTTGAATTTAATTCTGTCTACTTAAAAGTAGTTGAGTGTACTTCATTTGTGACTTGGTTGTGTACTTGAACCATGGAAGTGTAAGGGTAATTATTGTGTTGTTGGGTTTGAACACAATCATGTCTAGTGAATGTTTCATTATACTAATGTATTGCGCTGGATATTGACTACTTTTACTACTAAGGATGATGAACAAAGGGAAAATTTGTTCCATACTTCTTATAGGGTACAAAGGAATTTATGTGTCCTTATAGTTGATGGTGGTAGTTGTACCAAGGTGGTAGTTGTACCAATGTGGTAGCAGCATCGTTAGTATCGAAACTAAAACTTGCCACTACTCCACATCCTGAACCGTATAAATTGCATTGGCTTAGTGATAAGGGGAGTTTGCATGTGACCCAAAGAGCTAGGGTACCTTTCAATGTAGGGGATAAATATTGTGATGAAATTGAGTGTGATATTCTACCTATGTATGCATCTCATATATTGCTTGGCAGTCCTTGGTTATATGATAGGGGGGTCTTACATGATGGCTTCAGGAATACTTATGTATTCCAAAAGGAGGGAAAACGTATTATTCTAAATCTGATGTCACCTTCAGAGGTCCAAAAGGTTTAGCAACAGATTTGTAGACCATTAGAGATTCCTAAGAATCACAACCACATGAACCAACCTTTAGAGGGCCACATTGTGTAGAAGCAGACATGCTAACCTTCAGAGGTTCCTAAGGCTCCTAGTTACATGAGCTAATATACAGAGGACAACATTTATCAGACATAAATGTACCAACCATTAGAGGATCCTGAAGGTGAGAGTGATATGAGTAGATTACCAGAGGGCCATACTGTTCAGAGACATTTGTGTCCACTTTTAGAGGTTTCAAAGGGCTATGAGTGGTTGAGCCAACCATTAGAGGGCTATGAGAGTTAGTGATAGACATATGAGTTAGAAAAGGAGGAAATAAAATCAGTGGAATGGGTTGAGATAGGGGAGAGCTCAGTGGATAATGGGTCATTATTTGTGTTGCAAATGAGATACATCCTAGAAATGGAGGAGAGAAAACAATCAACCCTTATGGTATTTTAGATATTGGGATTCTGCAGTGATACTTCTTCAGGTGGCTTGTTAGTAGGAAATAGAGTCTCTATTGCATTTGATCTGTCTGATTTGAGGACAAATCTTTTTGAGGCCCGAGGAGATGATAGGAATCAAAATCCGTCAAGGCCTATCATTAGGGCAAGAGCTAAAAGCTTTCAAATCTTGGCGACGAGGGTCCATTTTGATCACATCAACCCCATAATTATTTGTTTACTAACCTCTTTTCTCTTATTCATGTATGTATATTCCAATAGGCACACTTATTATACTTTACAGGGCGATGGACAAAGTCACTAAGACTCAGTTGTGGGTTATCCATAGATCTACCTAAACCAGTGATGAGTTGGGCCGATGAATCCTATGGAAGAGCTAGCATGATGAAGACTATTTTTATTTGTAATTATTCTTTGGACTATTTATGTGTAAGCTTTTGGGACACCTTTTATTTGGTTGTAATTGAGTTTTAGGATCGACCACCTTAAAAGTGGCATAGTTGTAATTTTGTGGACTTTTTTTTACTATAAAGGGAGCAAGTATAAATACTTGCTTAAGTAGGGTTTTGAGGGGGTGAGCCAAATTTTCGGAAATAGAAAACACTTCACGTGTGAGGGTTAGGGTTTTCCTAAAATCCAAATTGCTCTTATCAATTTCAATACCAATAATTGAAATTGTGGCGAGTTACAACAAAGAGAAATTATGAGTAATATCAATTTCTTTTTGTTGTGTTTCCTTTTCATCACTAGTGAGTTATATCTAAGGTTGATTAGGATTGTTCTTAGGCAGATTTTGATTTCAATTGTAATCATTTTATCATGTTATAAGATTAATCAGTTTTGACATTATTTATAACCATCAATTTTGCTTCATTTAAGCCATTGATCAATTTGTTGGGAAAGGGGATCTTGGATTGGTTCTTGTTGTTTTTTTTTGAATTCATATGGCATTTAAGTTTGATTAGTGTTGTTTTGAAGAATTTGATCATTGTGGATTATTAATTTGTAAGTTATAGCATTTGGATTTCATTGCTCTCCATTAGGGTTCACGTAATTCTAGCATTTTGTTCCAATTTGAACCGGTTGTGATCTTGTCGTTTAGGAGTGGATTATTTGGTTCATTTGCATGTGCTTAATGATACGAAATTGTATGCTCTGATACCAGATGACATGAAATTGGAATTGAATTCCTTTCACACAAATCAAATCGTCAATAACAATCAAATGTTACAATTTTTTAGGGTTTTCTGGATTTTGGTACTAACGAATAAAATCAAGGATATAGATAAAATTACCAATCTATAGATGCCAAGATTGATAAAATTAAACTAATTTGCAATCAAATCATAGAACGATAGAGACCACGTTCTATAAATCAATCACTTAAGGTTAAAGAATTCTAAGAATTCAATAACGATGCTCGCCACAAATTCTATAGGAACCAAGAATTTGATAAGAACAATACGAATAAAGTGAAAATCAATTCTCAATATTCAAGAATCCCAAAAGAGGATTCACACACACACTCAAAGTGTTTGCTTACAACCAAAATATCATCTGTCTCCGTAAAAACCTTAAAGAACACTATTTATATCATGTCTAAAACAAATTGTGCGAAGCCATTCAAGCCGGCGGCCTAAATACATAGGCTGGCACCAAAAGTCAGCGGCCTTCATTTAGGCCGGCACCAAGGCCAGCGGCCTACATTTATGCCGGCTCCAAGGCCGGCGACCTTGAAGTTAACTCGGTCGGCCTTTATTCAAAGTCGGCTTAAGGCTGGCCAAACTTCGCTTTGGATCCTCCTGACGCCTATTTCCTCCTTTTTTAGACCTTGTACTGCCACCTAGAGCTTGGATTGACCTTGTTTTCTTTGGTGCTCGTATCTTAGCTCTTGGAATCGTATCATTCCCTCTATGTTGAAAAAGATTCGACCTCGAATTTGTATCGTCCATCCTGCTAGACCACATAAATAGACTCCTCTTTCCATTAGGCTTCTTAAGGCAAATCAGCCTTATTTGTTGTACTTCAATTGGACTCATAGGAAGAAGCTTGTATGCCTTGTCCTGTTACCGAATGGTATACTCATTGGTGTATCCATCATACTTGGCTCTGAGGTCATACTGCCAAGGTCTTCCAAGGATCAAATGTGTAGCTTCTATGGGAACTACATCACAAACAATTTCGTTAGTATAATCACCAATAAGTAATGGAACACGAACCTATTTGTGTACATGAACAGCTTCCTGTAGACTCAACCAATGAAGTGCATAAGGTCTTGGATGCTGCTTCACCTGTAAACCCAACTTAGTAACCCAGCTTACTGAAGCAACATTAGTGCAACTGCCTGTGTCAACCATAATCAAACAAGTCTTCCCCTGCACCATGCCTTGGATATGAAATAAATTAGCTTTCTGATTATGAACAGCTTCATCCTGCTTAACCATAAGCAAGTCTCCTTGTACTGGATTCACTATAATGTCTTCATCTTCCTCTTCTGCCTCAGTACTCTTCTGTTCTTCTTCCTCACTCTTAACTTTATCCCCCTTTATGACCATAACCCTTTTATTAGGACATTAAGAAGCAATATGGCCAAATCCTAGACACTTAAAACATTTGATATCCCTGCTCTTCTTTTGTTGTGTTTAGTCAACAGCCTCACTAGCGACTGCCTTTCCCTTTCCCTTTTCCTTCCTTTCCTTCTCCCTCTCACCATCATCTAACTTATGGTGGTGATATGATTTCTGATCCTGCCTACGCTGATGCCGCTCAACCCGACTGGCTAATTTAATCACATCCTTAAGAGTCTGATAATGCTGGAGTTCCACTACATTGGCATTGTCCATCTTCAACCCATTGATGAAATGAGCTATGGATTCATCTGATGATTCCCTAATATCACATCTTGCCATTAGTGTCTCAAACTCCTTCACATACTCTTTTATGCTCTTCTTACCCTGCTTCAAGGATTGCAACCCCATCAGCATCTCTTGTTTATAGTAGTCAGGCACAAATCTGCGTCTCATCAACCTTTTCATCAAAGCCCATGAACGCACTTTCTCCTCGTCAGCCCTATGTCTCTCAGTTTGTAATTTATCCCACCACAGAATAGCATATTTAGAGAATGCTAGAGACGCCATTTTCACCTTCATGCGCTCATCCCAATCATAGCAGTTAAACACCTTCTCAACCCGTGGCACCCAGTCTAGGAATTCCTCTGGTTTACTACTACTAGTGAAAGGTGGAATTTTCAGCTTAATGTTTTCAATCCCCTTACACCTGTCATCATTGTTTCCTCTCCTACTCCTTTCACTACTAGAATCAGATTCACCACTAGAATGTCTCCTCCTAATTCCTGCACCACTATGGCTTCTTCTATCCCTAACCTCCAATCTCTCCATAATCAATATAATATTTTCTTGGATTTGATTGAACTCAGCCTTTTCACAACCTCACCCCCATTATCAGCATCATTTCCATTGTTGTTGTTATGAACACTTCCATGCGACGACATCTCTACCAATCAAAATTTCAGCAAAGATATTCACAAGAACACAATTCTCAACAACAGCCCCAAACACCAATTCATAGCAATTCAACACCCAACAATTGAATTCAGCAAAGATATTCACAAAACCCCAATTCTCAACAATAGCCCAATCACCAATTCAACGCCCAACAATCGAATTCACAGCAATACTTATCGAAATAAATTCCCAAATTTCCCAACCAATGGCAGTATTGAATTAAAACTACAATTGAGTTGAGATTCAACAGCCTTACCGATTTAACCCATGTTCTGATCGAATCCTTCGCTTTGAATCCTTACGAATCCAACCTTTGCTCTGATACCAAATGATACGAAATTGTATGCTCTGATGCCAAATGACATGAAATTGGAATCGAATTCCTTTCACACAAATCAAATCGTCAATAACAATCAAATGTTACAATTTTTTAGGGTTTTCTGGATTTTGGTACTAACGAATAAAATCAAGGATATGGATAAAATTACCAATCTATAGATGCCAAGATTGATAAAATTAAACTAATTTGCAATCAAATCATAGAACGATAGAGACCACGTTCTATAAATCAATCACTTAAGGTTAAAGAATTCTAAGAATTCAATAACGATGCTCGCACAAATTCTATAGGAACCAAGAATTTGATAAGAACAATACAAATAAAGTGAAAATCAATTCTCAATATTCAAGAATCCCAAAAGAGGATTCACACACACGCTCAAAGTGTTTGCTTACAACCAAAATATCATCTGTCTTCGTAAAAACCCTAAAGAACACTATTTATATTATGTCTAAAACAAATTGTGCGAAGCCATTCAAGGCCGGCGCCTAAATACATAGGCTGGCACCAAAGGCCGGCGGCTTCTTAGGCCACAAGGCCGGTGGCCTACATTTATGCCGGCTCCAAGGCCGGGGCCTTGAAGCTAACTCGGCCGGCCTTTATTTAAGGCCGGTTAAGGCTAGCCGAACTTCGCCTTGGGTCCTCCGATGCCTATGTCCTCCTTTTTTGGACCCCGTACTACCACCTAGAGCTCGGATTGACTTTGTTTTCTTTGGTGCTCGTATCTTAGCTCTTGGAATCATTTTCACTTAATCTTGATTTTAGGCACATCAACACTAGAATCTCTGATCCATGTTATTCAACATCGCTTTTTGATCCTGCACCTTGGTTCATAGGGCTTCCACATCCCAAGCAACATTTAGAATGTGATTGCCTAGGATACTATTATCTCCTGACATCATCGTAAGAATTTCCTGCTTTGATACCAACTGACGCAATGAGTTTGTGTGAATAAATGAGATGAATCGACAATTGATCTTCAAACTCAACAGAAATTCACAAAAGTCTCTCTCTCAAAGACGTCTTAAAATTGTAATCTATCATAAGATATGATTAAAAAAAAAAAAACTATAAAAACCCTAAAATGTGGATTGGCACAGTCTTTAGTAGGGGCGTGTAAAAGGCTATGTCATGTTCTATGAAAATTTGCTCTTGGACACCTTTAACATTCCCATAAGCATGGGCATGCTTGCCACTGTGTTGCCTAACACGCCACCTAGCACAGGAGTGTTCATGCTCATGCTTCTCCGACACCCCCCCTAAACATAGGTGTGTTTGTGCTTGTGTTAGCCACTATGTAAGCTTCCACACTTCCGCACTCTCTTCCTTGCACAAATGATCCCTCATGGATGGCTCCTTAGTCTTTGCTCTACATCATCAATTTAAATTATATTATTAATAATGGATAATGCCTTGTGGAAAATGAAAAATTCTTGATGATGGATTGTCAGATGGCAGTAGATTTAGAAATGCATAATGGTAGAAGTTTTCAACATTATACATAAAAAATTTATAGTCAAAGTCTTATAAGTATTACCACTTATGTACAATCTTGGTTAACATGTAATTCATCTGAAACTTTTAAATCAATTTGACTAGGCACAACAACATTCAATTCATTTTTTTTTTCATATTTATTTCGCGATAAATTAACTTTAATCTACCCTCAGGTTAAATCCTTGGTCACTTTAATAAACCTATCAAAGTTGATGGGTTTATTAACATCCCTACACTGTGGGACATTGGGGGCTTAATGTTGTTGTGCTAACAATCCCGCCAAATGATTTATAGTTTGCAGCAGCTAGATTATCTCTTCAGCCATCTTACCCTTTCCCCTTTATGGTTGCTAATTTTGAATGTCCTTCTCATTAGGGTTGCCACATTGAGCACCCCTTCTATGCCTAATTCGGTGATTCTTCATGAAGGCATTTTGTTGAGAAATGACAATTAGATAGACTTAGAGTGATAATGAGAAACACCCCAGAACCTAGGCATGTTACGGCTCATCACGTGTCCTAATCATACAAGGATACATTAAGGCTTTGGACCTACTTTAATACCTCTTAATTTTGCAAATCTTATAAACCTCAATTCAATATAATCAATATTACTAACATAACAGAAATATGTCTCAATTCATCTTTCTACCTTGGAACAATTTTAACAATAAATTCATAATCAACATCTAAAGCAATGAAATATTTATAAAACACTAGTTTATGTTCTTCAAAAGGTTTCAATGTTCACTACATATATATAATACAATATCTCCTAAAGCCTAATCACCATCACAATAGTCTCTAACTATACAGTCATGTTTGGAACCATGCACTCTAGCAAGCCCTAGGTATACGGTTGTACAAAGTGGCAGTGTACCTTTTTATAAATTTCCACATTTTGACACACTCAGATACACTATCATGTCATTGGCCATGTATCTTTTTATGCATTTTCTATCCTTGAAATGCCTTATAACACAGTTGTGTAACCCAGCCATGTAGCCTTATATACATTCTAGCATGGGTAAGTACACAAACATGTACTTAACCGTGTTCTCTATTATCCTTCACAAACCCTAATTTCCTTCTTTCAATTCATTCCTAATTCCATATTCCTTGATCCTAGGTTTAACTAAACCTGATACGAACACGCCAACCGTGACGAAACCCAATACTAATACATTCGGAAATTCGTTGCCTAAGACGCCCAAACACCTAAAGTGGAAACCGCGACCCGTTGTCTATAAGCGAGACAAGAACCTTAGTATAAAATGAAGACGCCACAATCGGGATGAAAGACCGATTGATAAGTCGGGATGAACGCCACGGAAATCAATTCGATAAGTTCGATTTTGTTCTTGAAGAACCAAGAGAGGTGCCTCTCAAAAGTCTTTAATGTTTAAAGATGTAAGTTGTTCATTGTTCTAAACCCTAGGAGTTTTTATACTAGGGTTACAATTCGTGTAAAACAAGTCCAAAACGACGTAGTTTAGATAAGTGGCGTAAAAACGCGAAAATAGAACAAGCTGGCGGCAGGGGATACACGGCCGTGTACACGCTCGTGTACTTTGGCCGTGTACCTTTTTGTGCAACTTTTGGCAACATACACGCCCGTGTACTTTAGCCGTGTATCTTTCTGTGCAACTTTTGGCAACATACACACCCGTGTACTTTGGCCGTGTATCTTTCTGTGGATTTGCTTAACTCCTATACGGCCGTGCCTTGAAAGTACACGCCCTCTTCAACTCGTGTCCGGTGTGACTTGTATAAGAGCAAGGGTCTTGCCGTGGTTGTTCCATTCCGTTCCAACTTCATGATTGCCCCAATCCTTCCCGGCTTCATGGACATCCTTTATCAACCCGTTAAGTGCTTCCTTGAGTCGTTTCGCTCGACTTCTTGTGATCGGTCCAAGCGGCACTTCAAGAGGATCCACATTCCTTCTTCCAGCTTGACTCTCATCATGGATCTCATCATTCCCCTCCTCTTGAAAAGGATTTGTCCTCAAATCGTCACCTACATCAAAAGGACTCAGATCAGTAACATTAAATGTGGCACTTACTTGATACTCACCAGGCAAATCTATCTTGTATGCATTGTCGTTGATGCGCTCAAGAACTTGAAATGGTCCATCACCTCTAGGAAGTAGTTTAGATCGATGCTGCACGGGAAACCGCTCTTTGTGCATGTGAACCCAAACCCAATCTCTAGGTTTAAAAACAGCTTGTCGACGACCCTTGTTGGCTTGTTTCACATACTGCTCTGTTCGTCGCTCAATGTTCAGCCTTGCCTTCTCATGGATCTGTTTAATAAATTTGGCCTTCTTTGTGCCATCTAAATTAACATACTCAAAAATAGGCAAAGGTGATAAATCCAAAGGAGTTAGTGGATTAAAACCATACACAATTTCAAAAGGAGAAAATTTAGTAGTAGAATGCATTGTACGGTTATAAGCAAATTCAACATGCGGCAAACAATCCTCCCAACTCTTAATATTCTTTTTAATTATAGCCCTCAACAAAGTAGATAAAGTTCGATTCACTACCTTAGTTTGACCGTCAGTCTGTGGATGACAAGTAGTAGAAAAAAATAACTTAGTTCCTAACTTAGCCCACAAAGTCTTCCAAAAGCAGCTTAAGAACTTAGCATCCCTATCTGATACAATTGTTCTAGGCATACTATGCAATCGCACAACTTTCCTAAAGAATAACTTAGCAATATTACAAGCATCATCTGTTTTGTGACAAGGAATGAAATGTGCCATTTTAGAAAACCTATCAACAACTAAAAAAACAGAATCCCGACCATGTCTAGACCTGGGTAATCCTAACACAAAATCTATAGAAATATCTACCCAAGGCTCATGAGGAATGGGAAGTGGGGTGTAAAGCCCTTGAGGTTGGACTCTAGATTTTGCTTGCTTACATGTGACACATTGCTCACAAATCCTCTCAACATCTCGTTTCATGTGAGGCCAATAGAAGTGTTCCTGCAATACCCCTAATGTTTTAGCTACTCCAAAGTGTCCCATTAAACCTCCTCCATGAGACTCCCTCACAAGTAATTCTCTTAGAGAAAAAATTGGAATGCACAGTTTACTCTCTCTAAACAAGAATTCGTCATGTTTATAAAATTTTCCATGCCCACTCTTCTCATATTTCACATACTCCTCACAAAAATCTCGATCAGCAGCATATAACTCCTTAATGTGCTCAAAACCAAGAAGTCTAGAACTAAGTGTAGAGATAAGAGTATACCTTCTAGAAAGTGCATCAGCAACTACATTCTCTTTACCTTGCCTGTAGTGGATGACATATGGAAATGTTTCGATGAACTCCACCCAACGAACATGCCTTTTGTTCAGCTTGTGTTGCCCCTTCAAATACTTCAAAGATTCATGATCAGTGTGGATCACGAACTCTTTTGGCCAAAGGTAGTGTAGCCACGTCTCTAGGGCTCGAACCAATGCATATAGCTCCTTGTCGTAAGTAGGGTAATTTAAGGTTGCCCCACTTAGCTTCTCGCTAAAGAATGCAATCGGTCTTCTCTCCTGCATAAGCACTACTCCAATACCTAATCCTGAAGCATCACACTCAATTTCAAACGTTTTAGCAAAGTTAGGTAAAGCAAGTAACGGCGTCTAAGTCAACTTATTTTTAAGCGTCTGAAAGGCCTTCTTTTGTTGCTCTCCCCAGCTGAACCCCACGTTCTTCTTAATTACCTCAGTAAGTGGTGCTGCAATGGTGTTGAAATCCTTCACAAATCTCCTGTAAAAGCTCGCTAGTCCATGGAAACTCCGCACATTACTTACATTGGTTGGACTAGGCCATTCTTGGATCGCACGAACCTTTTCTTCATCAAACTGTATTCCCTGCGCACTAACAACAAAACCAAGAAACACAAGTTTGTCTGTGCAAAAAGTGCACTTCTTGAGGTTAGCATATAATTGTTCCTTTCGAAGCACTTCTAAAACATCCCTCAAATGTGACATATGATCTTCCAAACTTTTGCTGTAAATAAGAATATCATCAAAATAGACAACCACAAATTTTCCAATAAAAGTCCTCAAAACATGGTTCATAAGTCTCATAAAAGTACTAGGTGCATTAGTTAAACCGAAAGGCATTACTAACCACTCATACAATCCATATTTTTTCTTAAATGCAGTTTTCCATTCATCACCTTCTTTCATTCTAATTTGGTGATATCCACTTTTCAGATCAATTTTAGAAAAGACACTAGACCCATGCAACTCATCTAACATATCATCTAAGCGAGGAATGGGATGACGATACTTTATTGTGATGTTGTTGATGGCGCGGCAGTCAACACACATTCTCCATGTCCCATCCTTCTTAGGCACTAAGATCACAGGCACTGCA
>JBBMOL010000447.1:14093-57473 GCA_037954665.1 Laguncularia racemosa
GAAGGAAAAATTCAAATTTGGGGGCCCGTTTCGTTTTCGTTTTTTTCCCCACAAATCCAACAGATCTTAACAAAATAAGAAAACATTATAAATTGGGAACAAATCGCAAAAATCGAGGGGATTTACCCAAATGGGTTTTTGGTTTTTTTAACCGAAAACCGATTAGCAAAAAGGGGAGGAAACCGAGTTTCCCCCAGTTGATTTAAGCCCCCAAAAAAATAGAGGGGAGTGGGGAAGCCAAAACACGGATAAAATTTGAGAGAAAGTGAGAAAAGAGGCAAATCGGGAGGGCTTTGGGGGAAAACCCCAAAACCCCGATCCCCCCCCCGGGGATTTAAAAACCCCCAATAAGGGGAAAACGTTTGGGGGAGAAAACCCCCGGGCCACCATTGATTCAGCCCCCTCAAGAAGCAAAATTCGAACCTCCCCCTTTAAAAAAAGCCCCCCGGGAAAAAGCCGTGAACGAACCCTCCCCCCGCCGACCCGACCGTTCGACCCCCCCCCGACCCGCCCCTGACCCGCCCCCCAAACCCCGGGGATCCAGGTAATCGAATTTTTGGATTTTTTATTTATTTTTTCAAATTTTTGGGTTTTTTTATTTTACTTATATTTTTTTGATTTATTTTTTTTTTTATTTATTTGGGGTTTTTTTATTTATTTTTTTATTTGTGCTTTATGTTTTTTTTCCAAAGGGGGGAAAATGAAAAAATTTTGGTTTTTTTGGTTTAATAATGTAAAAAAAAAAAAAAAAAAATTTAAAAATAAAAAGAAAAATAAATGAAAAAAAAAAATGGGAAAAACAAAAAAAAAAAGGGAAAAAATAAAAAACTTTAGATTTCAAAATAGGAAAATAATTTTTTAAAGCATAAAATTTTTAAAAAAAAATTTCCCAAAAAATTTTTATGAAAATTTTTTAAATAAAAATCAAAAAAAATAAAAAAAATAATAAAAATAAAAAAAAAACGAAAAAACCCAAAAGAAAACCTAAAAAAAAAAAAAAAAATTGTAGAAAAAAAGGGAAAAACCCAAAAAACAAAAAATCATTAAAAAATTAAAAACATAAAAAAAAAAAAAAAAAATTAAAAAAGAATCAAAAAAAAGGGTTTTTAAAGGCATTTGAAAAATCATTTTCCCCCCAAATCAATCCAAAATTGTTTTTCCCTTAAAATTTTTTTTTCAAAAACAAAAAAAAGTTTGGGCTTTTTTTTTTTAAAAAATTCCCAAAAAAATAGAAAAAAAACTTTAAAGAAAAAAAATTTTTCCAAAACTAAAATTCACAAACTTTTTTAAAAGGTTTTTAAAAAAGGGGAAAAATACGGTTTTTTTGATTCCTGGATAGAGGTACGTGGCCCCTTTCGGGTAACCCAAAAAATGAAAAAAAAAAAAATCATTTTCTTAAAAAAAACCCAAAAAAAACAAAAAAAAAAAAACCGAAATAAAAAAAAAACCCAAATTTTTCTAAATGAAACAATTTTAGGAGATTGGGTGGTAAAAAAATTTTTAAAAAAGGGTTTTAAGCCCCGGGGACTTAGAAACTCGGGTTTTTTTTTCCCTTTTCTTTTCAAAAAAAAAGAAGAGGAAATAACGACGACTAGTGGCCCAAATTAAGACTAATCCCCCCTTTTTAGTCTTAATTCAATTTTTCCCAAAAATTTGGGGGCGACTTCCAAAAATCAAAAAAATTTTCCCTAACTCAAGTGGGGAAAATCTACATTAATGAGAAAAAGGGTTTCTAGTCTAATCGGATTAGGAAGGGAAAATCCCAAAAATTAGACTCGACCCGGAAAGGCGACTCCGTTGGGGGCTCATTCCCAAAACTACTACCTAAAATTTTCCCAAAATTTTTTTCCTTTTTCTTTAAGAAATGTTTTTTGATTTTTCTTTTTTCTAATTTTCGGGGAAATTGCTAATTTATGATTCGGGGTTTTTCTCTGCATACAATTTTTGTGAAAAGATGCGGTCGAACCCGGAAACCCCCCTAGGACCCAAAAACGGGACCAGGGGTTTGGTTGCGGGGGAATAAATTAAAAAAAACCGTTCGGGGGCCGATTTTGGTACCCACCCCCAAAAATTCGTTGGCCGAGATCCATTAATCCAGAATGTGGGAGGGGCCCCCAAAAATTGGGGACCAGTTAAAAACCAAATATTTGCATACGAAAGTCATGGGTTTTACCAAAATTTTTGAAATGTAATATTTGTTTTTTGTTCATGGATTTTGGATCAAATTTCCCCTAAATTTTCCATTGGGTGAATTGGAAAAAAATTTTTTTTAAAAATTTTAGTCCCCTAGTCGACCGCCTCCTCCGCAAAGAGATTTTTGTGTACAAAAACCCGTGACCCAAATTTTGGGGGTGGACCCCTGGTTCACCTTATCATTTAATCTTTTATTTGTTTGAATTTTCGAACTCCAAAATTTTTTAAAATTAATAAAGTAAAGTTTCCAAAAATTTTTTTTTAATCATTGTACCCTTTTTTTTTAGCATTTCCCCGTGACACAAAGCATATCTTTTGCCCACATCACACTAAAAAAAAAAAAAAAAAAATGCACGCCCAAGACAAAAAAGCTCCCAACAAAACCCCCCCCCCCAGAATTTCCCAAATTCCCACACTTAAGAAAAAAAAAAGGCCAACAGCCCGCGACAACGAAAAAACACCAAAAAGGGAAAGGGGCCCCGGACTCCAGGGGGGATGGGCCCTAAACAAACGGGCCCCAAAAAAGTGCCCAGGTTACCTCTTTAAAATTTTTAACACTCCTCCCCGCGGAACACTCAGCCAACCCGGAAGAATATTCAAGGGGGCCCCCAAAAGGGGGGGCAGTGGAGGGAAAAAACCCCGGAATATAAAAAGGGGTCAATTCCACCTTAACCCCCGGGGCCTTCAATATAAAACCAAAGGGGGAAAAACCAAAAAGGGACCCTCCGTTTTTCCCGAAAAGGGAAAAGGAAAAAGGGGCCCCAAAAAGGGGATGGAGAAGCGCCCTTTTTCCCCCAGCTCCATGCCCAAAAGAAAACATTGGGGGCCCCCCGATGGTTTAAAACCAAAAAGGGGGAAACCCCAAAACTCACATATAGGGAAGAGGTATCCCCCCGGGGAAGTTAAAAAAAACCCCCAAAGTTCGAAAAGTATGAGGGGCCCCCCGGGGTCCCCCAAAAAAGCAAAAATGGGGTAAACCCCCGGAAAAAGAGCAAGTATGCCAAAAAACGACCACTCATGCCCCAAAAAATTTCCCCCAAAATTTTGCCTCACGGGGCCCCGAAATTTTTCCCCCGGGAAGCCCACCGGGCCCCTTTAACATTGTCAACACCTAGGAAAACTAGCCCGGGTTTTTTTAAGACCAATATAATTTTTAATATCGAAGTCGCCCCATCTGTAATCGACCTAGGGAGTCCCCAAAAAAAGGGGGATGCTACCATTAAAAAGGGGTATGCCAGCGCTGGAAGCCCAGGCCCCCAAAGGGGGAAATTTTCCCATATTTTTAAAAGGGGAAATTTACATCCTTTTTTGGGGAAATTTTCCCGGGGAAAAAACCCCCATTTAAAAAAACCTGGTGGGCCCAAAAAACCCCACCGTTTTAAAAAAGGGGGGGGGTTGCGAGATGAAAAGGGTTGAGAATCCCAAAACACCCCCGGAAAATCCAAAAAAGGAGTTTCCCCAGGCCCAAAAACCCCCCCACAAAAAGGCCCCTTTGGAGGAAACGAGCTAAAGAACTGTCGCAGGGCCCCCACCCCGGAAAGGGAAAAGAAAAATCGGGCCCCCGGTGACTTTTAAGCCCCGGTTTTCCCCGGCCAAAAAACCCCCATAAGGTTTTCCCCCAAGCCGCCGGGGCCCCCAAGGTAGTAAAACCCAAAACCCCAAAACCGCTCAGTCGGGTTTTTTTCCCGGTTGGGGCAGCAATTTGATTATTTTCGGCTCCCCAATGCCGGGGTACGGGCCCCAAAGTTCGACTCAACCCTCAAGTGTGATCCAAATGGGAAAAAAAGGGGATTCCAGATGGTGCAGGGTTCCAGCACAAAACCCAAGATTAAATTTTGTTCGGGAATCATATACCGGGGATTTCGGAACCCCCAACCCAAAATTTCACCCCAATCCACTGCCCAATCATAAGCCCCCCTTATAGATCCATTGAGGAGTCATTCCCCAAGAAGCCCCTAAGCAAATACACGAACAGTAGAAGAAGCAACCCCATCAAGCTCCGAAGAAGCACCAAAGGCACACATTAAAAATAGGGGGTTAGCCGGGAACCCAACGGTCGACACTTTGGGAGAATCCCACGGAGTTTTCAGTATTTGGTAAACAAAATCAAATACCCCGACTGAGCAGGGCCCGCCTAGTGGATGGGGACCAGAATTTGAGAAAGAAGACAACCCGTCAAAGGAAGAGGGGAAGACTATCAACATGATCAATTCTCATTAGAAGCCCAGGGTTATACAGTGCTACGAGGGACAATCAACTGAGGTACAAATCCCAAGAAAAAGATATGTATTCAAGATATGCACCGTTCGACTATCGGGCCCTCGAACAAGAGCGGCCTCCTATAGTGGGAGGCATCACCCGCTCTGGGAGGATATACGATCCAAAGTATAAAGGCCCGATTGAAGAACCCAATATGGAGAAAGGAGAAGAAGAGGAAGGGGGACTCGCTGCATTTACAAAGATGGTTAAGGAGAGTGAATACAAGATCATGGAACAATTAAATAAAGTTCCAGCACAGATATCACTCATGGGCCTTCTCACAACATCCGAGCCCCACAGGGAAGCACTCTTTAAAGTGCTAAAACAGATTTAGGTCCCAGAGGGCATCGCTACAAACAAAATAGGTCACGTGGCGGACTCCAACTTTACAATGGACCAGATATCTTTCTCTCCGGAAGAGCTAGGAGAGGAGGGAGACCAACATACCAAACCATTATTCATAGTGGTCAGGTGCAATGACACCATTGTCTCCCAGGTACTCATCGACAACGGATCATCCCTCAACGTTTGCCCATTGGCAACGCTCGAGTTGTTGGGGATCGATCCAAGCAATATAAAACCTAGCTCCACGGTGGTCAAAGCTTTCGACGGATCGAAAAGAGACATAGTGGGGGAGGTGAACCTACCGTAGAAATTGGTCCACAAGTATTCCACATCGCTTTTCCAGGTCCTTGACATCCCAAGGTCTTTCAACTTGCTTTTGGGACGACCTTAGATACATGCCTGCTAGAGCATCCCCTCTAGTCTCCACCAAAGGGTCAAGTTCCATTGCTAGCGGCAGATAGTTTACAGTATTGGCGAACAGGATTACGCCATATACAAAGAGACTGCCATACCTTATATTGGGGAAGAAGTTAGAAGACCTGGGATTGCAGATTTTCAATGAAGTGAACGTGGTGATCAGCAAGGAGGGCCATCAGTTTAAAGAGGGGCAGCACGGGACGTTTTGGACTGGGTAACATTCCTACGGCCGCAGAAGAAGCACAAGCAAGAGTGTCAAAGGCAGAATGAAGGGGAAGCCGACCGACACCTAGATGTGCATCCCCCTCCTCCAACAACTCCTTTCCGAAAGGCAAATATCATTAGGAGCTTCGGATAAACGAAGAGGACGACAGCAAAGGGAAATCAATTCCCCGCACGTCCAACTAGCATCCCGGCTCTGAACAATTTGGGTTTTGTTATCCTAATCAGTAGCGCTAGATCTCCTACCATCGAACATCAGGGATATTTCGCGCAGGTAGAAAGTAAAAACGCTGATATCGTTTCCAACGCAGCTGGGTCAGTTGTTGAAGGCGATATCTTAGACCACGAAATAATACAAGAAAATTGGCAAAAACATGAACAAAGCGGAATTTCGATCGACCAGCCTGTGGAGACAGTAAATCTAGGAAGCATGGAAAACCCTAGGAACCTTAAAATCGGGACCGGTTTGAGTGCCGAGCAAAAATGTGAGATAACCGAGCTATTAACGGAATACGAAAACCTAAAAAACAAAAACTGAGAAGATTTAGGCTTGACATCTTGCTAAAGATTAAGGAAGAAGTCAACAAACTGCTAGAAGTAGGGTTCATTGAAGTATCCGACTACCCAGAATGTGTAGCAAATATAGTCCCCGTTATGAAAAAGAATGGAAAAGTACACGTATGCGTAGACTTCCAGGACTTAAACCAAGCTATGCCAAAGGATAACTTCCCCCTACCTCACATTGATGTTCTAGTAGACAACACTGCGGGAAACCATCTCTTCTCATTCATGGACGGTTTCTCAGGATATAATCAAATAAAAATGGCTAAAGAAGATAAAACCAAAACAACCTTCATCACAATGTGGGGAACTTTCTGTTACAAAGTCATGCCCTTCGGTTTGAAAAATGCTGGGGCAACGTATCAGAGAGCCATGGTCGCAATACTTCACGACATGATGCACCGAGAGGTTGAAGTATATGTCGACGACATGATAAACAAATCCAAAGAAGGAGAAAGCCATACGGATATCTTGAGGAAATTGTTTAAACGACTGAGAAAATTTCAGCTCAAGTTAAACCTAGAGAAATGCACTTTCGAGGTCACAACGGAGAAATTATTAGGGTTTTTCATAAGCTAGGACGGCATTAAAATCGATCCTGACAAAGTAAAGTCTATATTAGAGTTACCTTCCCCATGCTTCGTTAAAGAAGTGACAAGCTTGCTCGGAAGATTAAATTATATAGCTCGTTTTATCTCACAGCTCATCGACAAATACCGGCCATTATTCCGTCTGTTGAAAAAGAACGCCACAATAGAATAGGACGACGAATGCGAAGAGGCATTCAAGACAATCAAAGACTATATTATAAAATCTCCGGTCTTAATAGTCCCGAAGCAAGGAAAGCCCTTATTCTTATACCTCACTATACTCCCTGAATCCATGGGATGTGTGTTGGGACAGAATGATGACGAGGGAAGGGAGCGTTCCATATATTATCTGAGCAAGAAGTTCACAGATGGGGAACAGAGGTACTCAGAGGTGGAGAAGACTTGTTGTGCTTTAATCTGGGTCATGCATCGACTAAGGCAATACACCCTTTACTACCATATTGAGCTACTGACAAAGCATGATCCCTTGAAATACTTGGCAGAGAAACCAGCTTTGATAGGGAGAATCTCTAAATGGCAAATGCTCCTATCCGAGTTTGACATCACATACATAAATTAGAACGCGGTGAAAGGGCAAGCCTTAGCCAACCAATTAGCAGAACACCCGGTCAAGACAGATTCCCAAGAACTACAAGCCCAATTCCCAGACGAAAATATATTAACAGTGGAAGATATACTGGTAGAAAACTTTGGGATAAAGCAGAACCCGAAATGGAAATTGTTTTTCGATGGAGCCGCCAACGTATTCGGTTGTGGGGTTGGGGCTGTATTGATATCCCTAGATGGCACTCAATTCCCTACAGCGACGAGACTTACATTTCCCTATACCAATAATATCGCAGAATATGAAGCATGTATTCTTGGCCTCAAAATGGCTTGTCAAATGGAAATTCATGAATTAGAAGTATATGGAGACTCATCGCTTATCATACTACAGAAAAGAGGGGAATACAAGACTAAAGACCCCAAACTGGTACCGTATCATCAACACTTGACAGAGCTAATGGAAGGATTCAAGGGAATCACTTTCACATACATCCCGAGAACTCAGAATCAGTTTGCAGATGCACTAGCCACATTAGCATCTATGATCCAGATAATAGGGGGAGCCGAAGTTCAACCGATGAAAATAGACATCGAAAGTCGGCCCGCCTACTGTTTAACCATTGAAAAAGTACAAGATGACAAGCCCTGGTATCATGACATCAAGACTTTCCTCCAAGAAAGTAAATACCCTGAAATGGCTAGCAAGAATGACCAAAGAACGCTTAGAAGGTTAGCAAGCCATTTCTTATTAAGTGGGTCTATACTCTACAAAAGATCGTTTGATACCACCTTGTTGAGATGTGTGGACAAAAATGAAGCATGCGAACTAATGAAAGAAGTACATGAGGGAGTATGTGGACCCCATATGAATGGCTACATGTTAGCCCGAAAAATCATGAGGTTAGGATATTATTGGTTGACCATGGAATCAGATTGCATAAAATATGTCAAGCACTGTCATCTGTGTCAAGTCTACGCAAACCGGATAAATGCTCCGCCCAACGAGCTACACTTGTTATCAGCACCATGGCCTTTCTCCATGTGGGGAATCGACATAATAGGCCCGATCACTCCAACAGCATCTAACGGCCACATATTCATACTAGTAGCAATTGATTATTTCACCAAATGGGTAGAAGCGTCATCATATACCAATGTTACAAAGGGGGTAATAATCCGCTTCTTAAAAAGGGACATAATAGCTCGATATGGAGTTCCTGAGTCTATCATCACCGACAATGGTACCAATCTCAACAACAAATCGATGACAAGTTTATGTCAACAATTCCACATAAACCACAGAAATTCAACTCCCTACCGACCTCAAATGAACGGGGCAGTAGAAGCAGCTAATAAAAATATCAAGAAGATCATCGAGAAAATGACAACAACTTACAAAGATTGGCATGAAATGTTACCGTTTGCTCTCATGGCTTATAGGACTTCAATAAGAACATCTACGAGAGCTACCCCTTACTCATTGGTATATGGTACGGAAGCAGTGCTACCAGTTGAAGTTGAAATACCATCATTCAGAATCCTGTCGGAAACTCGGCTAACTGAATCAGATTGGGTAAGGAAGAGGCTTGATCAGCTGAATCTGATTGATGAAAGAAGGCTTACCGCACTATGTCATGGCCAGTGTTACCAACAAAGAATGGCCTGAGCATTTAACAAGAAGATGAGACCTCGATACTTCAAAGAGGGGGATCTGGTACTAAGGAAGGTTCTCCCGAATGCCCAAGACTCTAGAGGGAAATTTACCCCAAACTACGAAGGCCCTTATGTGGTGAAAAAGGTTCTGTCAGGAGGTGCTTTGATACTAACTCAAATGGATGGTTCAGAATTGAGAGACCCCATTAACACAGATGCTATAAAGATGTACTATCCTTAGGCAAGGGAATCGAAATTTTGCCAATGTTTATAAAAGCCAACATTCGATACAAATTTCGTTAAGTCGAGTTTTTACTTTTTACAAGCAAAGTTAATATCCTTGAATGATCAACAATCCCAATCAGTTCTCATCACAACAAATATTCCTAAACACATTACCCACCACTTCACCAATAAAAGATAAACACTAAAATGATAATGAATCTTAATATAGTTTGTGATATAATTTTATCTACTTTTGAGCATTAGAACATAGTGCATTAGTAGAGTAACATTACCGTCAAAAGAGCCATGTGCATAAAGAAAGGAAGCACATCAAGATTTTCAACCCCGAGTCAAGAAAAGAAGAAGAGAAGCAGAAACAAACTAGCCCGAAGGTTCGGTTGTTTGGTGGCTGTCCACGATAAACTGACAAGCATATTAAAATAAATAACTATCATCATATCATGAAAGGCATCACATCATTTAGCTCAGTCAGTAGAAAGCATATTTAGAAGCATAAGATGAGTCAGCCCCTAGTTGGGCACTTGTCTAAACATTCCTCTTAATAGGGTAGTCAGCCCAAAAAAAAGGGCACTTCCCTAGGTCTTTTCTAAGGTCAGCCTATAAAGGCACCTTTTTGAGATATCATTTTTATCTTAGGTTAGTCAGCCCAAGATGGACACTTTCCTAAACATCCTCTCTAAGGTTAGCTCATAGGGGGCACCTTTTTGAGATATCATTTTTATCTTAGGTCAGTCAGCCCAAGATGGGCACTTTCCTAAAAAGTTGTTCTCATGGTCAGCTCATAAGGGCACTTTTCGAGACAACTCTATCCTAGGTTAGTCAGCCCAAGATGGGCACTTTCCTAAAAATCTGTTCTCAGGGTCAGCTCATAAGGGCACTTTTTGAAACAGTTCAATCAATTCTATCCTAGGTTAGTCAGCCCAAGATGGGCACTTTCCTAAAAATCTATTCTCAAGGTCAGCTCATATGGGCACTTTTTGAGACAGTTCAATCAATTCTATCCTAGGTTAGTCAGCCCGAGATGGGCCCTTTCCTAAAAATCTGTTCTCAAGGTCAGCTCATAAGGGTACTTTTTTAGACAGTTCAATCAATTTTATCATAGGTTAGTCAGCCCAAGATGGGCACTTTCCTAAAAATCCGTTCTCAATGTCAGCTCATAAGGGCACTTTTTGAGACACTCTACCATAGGTTAGTCAGCCCAAGATGGGCACTTTCCTAAAAATCTATCTTAAGGTTAGTCAGCCCATGAGGGGGACTTTCCTAGATTCTCCCGATTAGTCAGCTCTTGGAGCACTTTTCGGAAATATTCTTCCAAATAGTTGCTAGTCTAACAAGACGCTTCTCTTGACAGGTAGCTAACTCATAAGGGCGCTTCCTAAGTAAATTTTCTTTCCAAGGTTGCTAGTCTGATAAGACGCTTCCTATCATCATTTCTTCCACACAATGCTTGAGTTGTTTCCTATCGCCAATTAGTCAGCCCATAAAGCACTGTTTGGGGAGGGAACATTACTCTGAATTGTTAGGACCATCTTAAATCGTGGGATTATTAGCTCTTGGAGCATTTTCCTAACAAAACAAATGCCAGGTAACTAGCCAAACCAAGGCATTATCTATTTAAGAGGCCAAAAATGGCGTCTTTCTTGTCTTTGTAGTTAAGTTTTTCAAACTTTACTACAAAGAGGGGCAGCTATAAACATCCCATTTTTGCCCTAGGAATGAATAATAATTGATAATAATCAATTTTTAATTTTTTCCAATTTTTTTCAAATTTTCTCTAATTTAGCTTAAATAATAAAAATATTCAAAAAAATAAAAATAAATACGAAAACACATCAATTTTGAAAAATGATTTCAGAAATGGCAATAATAAATAATAAATAATTTTTACAAATTTTTGAAATTTCAAAAAATACAAAAAAATAAAAATTCGCATTGCATATGTGCAATTTGCGAAATTAGAAAAATCAGGAAAGTGGGCTAGCCCAACTGGTCCGACCACGAGCTAAGGTGCGCATAGGAGGGCTCGGTCACAGGTTTAAATCGCAAGGAAAGCAGTTTCTGCGTTTTGCATTTTCTTACTTATCCAGGACACGTGGCACATCCGATTGGCTGGAGGAAACGCACACGCCGGGCGCGTGATCGTCTTCTACCTCAGGTCTGAGATCGCCGGCAAAGGAAAAATTCGAATTTCGGCCGTTTCGATTTGATTTTTTGCACAAATCCAACAGATCTTCAACAAAAATAAGATAAACATTATCTAATTGGAATCAAATCGTAACAAATCGATGGATTTACACAAATCGGAGTTGGTTTTTTAACCGAAAATCCGATTAGCTTTAATCGGAGGAAATCCGAGCTTATCCAGCTCGATTTCAAACACCTATAAATAGAGGAGGAGTGGGGGGAAGCCAAAACACGGATCAGAATTGAGAGAAAGTGAGAAAAGAGAGCAAATCGGAGAGCACTGGAGGAGAACCAAAATCGCGATCACCGACCGGAGTTGAACCACCACCAGGAGGCGATCTGGGAGCAAACCACCACCACCATTGGATTCAGCACCCTCAAGAAGCTAGGATTCGACACCTCACCCATTGCAAAAGACCGCCGGAGCGCCGTGAACGAACCCTCTCCGCCGCCGTGTTTGACCGATCCGACCCGACCCGACCTGCGCATCGACCTAAATCCAGGTAAGTCGAATTTTTCGGATTTTTTATTTATTTTTTAGAAATTTTTTTATTTATTTTACTTATATTTATTTGATTTATTATTTGATTATTTATTTGTTGGTTATTTATTTAGTTATTTATTTGTGCTTTATGTTTTATTTCCATAAGTAGGAAAATGTAGAAATTAGGTTTTTAGGATTTAATAATGTAGAAAAAAGAAAAAAATAAATAAAAATAAAAATAAATGATAATAAAAATGTGGAAAAACAATAAAAATATTAGGGAAATAATAATAAAACTTTAGATTTCAAAATAGGATAAATAATAGCTTAGCATAAAATTCTTAACAAAAATTCACAAAAATTATGCAAAATTTAATAAAAATCATAAAATAATAATAATAATAAAAATGATAAAAACTACAAAAACCATGAAAACTCATAAAAATTAAAAAAAAATTGTAGAAGAATAAGGAAAAATCGAAAAGAAATAAAAATCTTAAAAAATTACAAAACATAAAAAAAAAAATTCAAAAGAATCATAAAAATGAGTTTTAGCACTTAGAAAAATCATTTTCCTCAAATAAATCCAAAATTGATGTTTTCCCTTCAAATCATTTTCAAAAATCAGATAAAAGTTTAGGCTTAGATTTAAAAAAAAAAATCCAAAAAAAAAGTAAAAACATAAAGCAAAAGAGATTTCAAAACTAAAATTCACAAACACATTTAAGATTTTTAGAAAAGCGAACTACGGCTTGTTTGATCCTGGATAGCAGGTACGTAGGCACTCATTCGGGTCAACCCATAAAATGAAATAAAAAAATCATTTTCTTGAAATAATTCAAAAACATAATAAAAAGTAACAGAAATATAATAAAACACATTTCTAAATAGGAACAATTTTAGGAGATTAGGTGGTAACCGTAAGGTTTTAATAGGTTAGCCTCCGGACTTAGAAACTCTGGTTTTCCCTTTTCCTCTTTCCAAAAACTAGAAGAGGAAATAACGACGACTAGTGGTCCAAATTAAAACTAATCCGCTCCTTTAGTCTTAATTCAATTTTTTCCAACAACAGTTGGGTGGCGACTCCAAAAATCAAATGAAATTCCTAACTCAAGTCGAGGATCTACATTAGATGAGCATAAGATCCAGTCTAGATTGGATCAGGAATGGGAATGCAAAAAATTAGACTCGACATGTGGTATTTTAGATATTGGGATTCTACAAAGATACTTCTTCAGATGGATTGCTGGGAGAAAACAAAGTCTCTACTGCATTTTATCTGCCAAATTTGAGGACAAATCTTTTTGAGGCCGAAGGAGATGATAGGAATCAAAATCCGTCAAGACCTAACATTAAGGCACAAGCCAAAAGATTTCGAATATTGGCAATGAAGACCCATTTTGAGCAAATCGACCTTGGAATTGTTTGTTTACTAACCTCTTTTCTCTTATTCATGTCTTGTATATTTCGACAGGAATACTTATCATTCTTTACAGGGCAATGGACAAACTCACTCAGACTCAGCTTATGGGTTATCTATAGACCGACCTAAACCAGCGATGAGCTGGGTCGACGAATCCTATGGAAGAGCTAGCATGATGAAGAATATTTTTATTTATAATTATTTCTTTTGACTATTTATGTTGTAATATTTCCTTTGGGACACTTTCATTTGCTTGTAATTGTCTTTTAGGACCGACCACCTTAAAAGTGACATAGTTGTAATTTTGTGGACTTTTTAACCCTAAAGGAAGCAAGTATAAATACTTGCATAAAGTAGGGTTTGAGGAGACCATTTTTCTGATTTGAGTATACACCTTTGTGTGAGGATTAGGGTTCTCCTAATTGTCATTAGACTCTTATCAATTTCAATCCCAAGAGTTGAAATTGTAGCGAGTGAAACACTTTGAAATTGTGAGTAATATCAATTTCATTTTGTTGTGATTTCTTTTCTTCTCTACTGTGTAATATCTATGGGTGAATTGACATAGCTCTTGGTCAGATTTGCATCATAATCATTGCAGGATAAATTGAGTGTGTTGGATTACTTTTCATAATGTTATTCATCAACACTTACCTATCATTGTTTCATGTGGAATGTTTATTTCTTAAGAGAAAATCACGGTTTTTATTGCTGCTCAATCTTGATATTCATGTGTTGATTCAAGTTTGATTAGTATATATATTGAGGATTGTTCGTTTTTATTGATTCCGGATCCATTTATATCTTTGGAATTCACGCAATTGTCTAATTGCTGATTCAGAATTAGGGGTTGCTTTTAGGGTTGAATTTTTATTCCATTTGATTGTGCTTAAATTCCTTTTAGGCACATCATAATTTGGCATCAGAGCTTATCATTCTTGGATATGCAATCTTCATACATATTCATATTTGTGGAGTTGGAATTATAAAGATTGACAGTTTATGCAATTTGGAGGACTAGTTTGATTTCATTGTGTAATTGGTCTTTCAATTGGGTTTTGTGTGCTTGGGCTTGGTTTTGAGCACATCATTATGTAAGTTAGTCTGGCATTGTCCTTATTTTCCAAAGGAACTTCATTTCTTATGGAGACTTTACACAATGCATGTTCTATTAATTATAATATGTGGAAAAAGCATGTGATACATAGGGCCAAATGTTCATTCTATAATGTTGATGAGATTGGAATATTTAATTTTGTGTTGTTAGTGGACAAAGGTTGTGTGGTATGTGGTGCTTAGAGTGAAATGATGTGAATTTGGTGACCACACTTGATGCTTGGTTAGTGAATGGCCTAAATGTTTATGTTTGGACTAGGAATGAAAGGAAAGACTTATAAGCAAAATTAGCAACAATAATGTGGTTTGCAAACAATGTTGCAAAGCTATCTTTGATTTTACATGTCCTAATGTGGAAGCTATTATTGAAAGTTGTAGACATGCCTTAATGGAGCTTAATAATATGAACTCTAAAGGGAGGTCTAAGGAGAATCAACAAGGAACAATGTCCAGAAAAACAACTATGGGAAAGACTAGAGCATGGCGTAGTGAATATTAATGTGGATGGCATCGTTTAAGAACCTACTGGGCAAGCAATGATTAGAGTTGTCACCAAAGATGCAAAGGCTAGAGTTTGTGCTGGAAGCAACAAGATAATACTAATGTTGTCGATGGAAGGGGTGGAGATATTAGCAACGCATGAAGTGTTAAAGATAGAAACAAGTAAAGGGTGGAGGAGAATAAAAGTCTCAATGGACAACAGTGTTGTTTTCATGGCTTTAACGAAGAAGAAGAAAGATATTGGAAGTTGAGGCCACTTCTAAATGATATTTGGTCTTTAGAGGTGTAGCTACAATCGGTCGTACATAAGCTAGTTAGTCGAAACACAAATAAAGGAGCTACTAAAGTCAATACAAGAAGGAAGATGTGCCATTTCAATTGGAACAAACCCCCCCCCCCCCCCCATCTTCTTTGTTAGAAATTTTGTATTGTGATCTTTAAAGTTCTGGCAATGCAAATGTAGTTGAAGGATATGTACATTTGATTTCAAATTTGAATGAATGTTTTCTTTTGGCCAACAAAAAAAAAAACAAAAAGAAAAAAGAAAAATAATAAAGAAAATATTTAAGTTCTTTAAAGTTCTGGCAAAGCATGGAGGCTTGTTTAGTGGCCAACATAAGCACAGACATACTTGTGTTGGGGGTACATGTCAGAGAAGCATGGGCATCAACAAGCCCATGCTAAGTGGCATGTGAGGCAACACGTTGGCAAGCACACCCGTACTTGTGGGCGTCCTAAGGGTGTCTAAGAGCGAATTTTGATATAACGCGATATAAGCTTTTACACGACCGTATTAAAGATCATGCTGATCTACCTTTTTGGATTTTTATAGTATTCTTTTTGTTTAAGTTCATATCTTATCACAAATTACAATTTTAAGACGACTTTGTGAGAGAGATTTTGTGACTTTCTGTTGAGTTTGAAGATTAATCATCGATTGATCTCATTTATTCATACTAACTCATTGTGTCAATTGCAAATTTTTTTCACCTCAATATGGATTGACACAAATTTTGGCATTCATACATTTCAAAGCATCATAACACTTTTATATATATATAAATATGTGTGTGTGTATGTGATAATTTCATCGAAATAATGTCTTCATATTTATGCATGAAATGAAATGGAATAACATCGTCAATATATGTAAGCCCTAAGAATCCCAACATCTTGAAGCATATACGTATATAGATAATAGTCAAATCTTTAAAATGGAATGTCATGACGTTGGTTTGGTCTAACTTCTAATATCCTTAAGAGATTCCATTTCCATCGTCAACCCATTCAATGTTCAAAAGTTGAAACAACATGATAGTTAAATATAGGACTTGGGTGTTATAGTCAAGTATCAAAAACATGTATAACAGATCATAATATTTGAGGTTATCAAAACTTTGTTGCTATAAATAGCTTAGGATCCTAGAGTTTTTTTTATCCTATATTGTGTTTTCTTCTTTCATAGTTATGTTTTACCTTTAATATCATGACTTTTACAACTAACTATAAAACCTAAAGAGATTTAAACGAAGGACCAAAATATTATAGCATTTGTCCCCATTCATCTTGTTGTGGCAAATCTAGACCTCATGGGGCATGTAAATTGCTAGGCTTTCACTAGTAGGACATCAACAATCAATATATCTTGCAAATTCAATGACAACAGAAAACTATAGGTCCTTCTATAGGAAATCAATGCACCTAGACTCCTACCTTAGGTCAATTGGTTTCACCATGTCTAACATAAAGACAACCTCAACTACTAAAAATTATGCTAAGCCTCCATCGTATGGTCCATATCGACCATTTTCAAATCTAACCATAAGTGCCTAGGCATCCTATGCCACCATCATAGGAGAGCACACAGGATGCAATTCCAAATAAAACTTTTATTACTTCAAGGAGAGCACACAACACCTAATACAAATTCTACTATCCAAAATGATAAGCAAGACCCACAAAGAGACTACGTAAAATGTGTGACAACCCTCGAGTCATTTAGTTCGCACCTAACGTAATAGAAATCTTTCCATGATCACATCTTATGAGTTATATAGCAGTGATGATGTTTAATTCAATGCAATGTCTCATATAATGTATATCAAAATTTAAATTAAGTCAATCTTTTAGTTAATTCATTCAAAGGCGACAAACCAAGTTTCAATTTAAAATCTATCATATGACAACGCAATGATTATTTATTGTAACTGGAAATAACAAAATCATCCAAATGTTCAACCAATCAATCACTACACACAAGTCATAATAAATCCATTCAGTCACAACTATAATTCACCCTTTTTATCGTGATTATATTTACATAAATATAAATATTCAACTACTATCTTATGAATATCATATACATTGATGAGTGTGTATGTGTGTGCGTGTGCGATCCTCTCATCATTAAGTAAGTTGGTATGTTGTTATATAAATGTATCGCAACTTGGATATATGTATAAAATTTTAGTTTAGTATTGAAGCATCGAGGAAAAGAAAAGAAAAAAAAATTAGGTTACATGACTAGCAACCAATTGGGATTAGACCAATCGAACAATGCAACAAAAATCCTAGTGGACTAGTTTTTTACCAATCAATTGGTGGGATTATTTTCGTTACCGTTTGATCAGTAATTGTCTTACCAATTGTACACCATTCACATTTCATTTTCAATTCGTTCTGTTCCATTTGAGAACTCATATTTCCACTCCCTACCACATTATTTTTCATCATAATTCAACAACAAACTTCCAAAACATCATCACAAAGTAAATATAACACCCAAACAAGCAACATTCACAAGCATTGTCATAACTCATTAAATTTCCCATTCACCTTAACCTCATTGTTTATGATTCTAAATAGTCATCAAGAAGTTGCAAAGAGTCATTCAAAGTGTAATAAGTCTACTAAAGATTAAACTAACTAAACTTATCAAAACTTCAACATAATCAAATTTACAAATCATTTTTCAAATAGAACTCCAAAATTAAATGTTTTACATTCGTTTCAATTCGACTTGTATGTTCAAGCTTAACATTTATTTTGCAAGCATAGACTTATTATGAAGTACACTTTACGAGGATTACAATGAGATTCATGGTTTTTTATTTAGAGACAGTATGAAAAAATTATTAATTTTTAAAAATGAAATGAAATTTTATGATTTCATAAAGTTTTTCAATTTTCAATCTAAGGATGATTGAGTGAAAGGAGAGAGAGAAAAAAAACTATAGTGTTTATATCTGAGACCAACCTTCATAGCAAAGTAAGTTGGGATGACAATGGAATTTATCTGGATTCGATTAGTATGCATACCAACAATCTTATTAAATTATTTAAATTACAATATTTTTATATATAAAAATTTATGTATATGCTGAATAAAATATCTTGAATATAAATATATATTTATAAATTCTATTTAACTATCCTAAACCTATGCTTTTAATTTCATTTATCCATTTATTACAATTTACTAGTGGATCCATACTACATCTAATTCTGTGCTTCAAAATTTACCCATGTTTAAAATAAGGCTTTTATTTTATTTAATTCACTAATATAATTCTAGTTATTATTAAATTTATGGGGTTTCACACCCATAATTTAAGGCTAAGATTGCTTGTTTTATTTTTATCTTTTCTTTTTTATGTTTATCAATGGATGAGATAGTATCCCAACAAGGAAAACAAATTAATACCCCTTTCTCGAATCCTTTGGTGCATGCATGTATACTTATATATATTTTCTTAAATTTTCTTTTGAAACTTACATAAAATTTAAGATGTACAAGAATTGTTAAAAGAATTGCAATGGACCCAGCTTACCCATGCAGTACTTTCAACAAAGATAAAATTTTGATATCTACTTCACGTTTCATCTTCCATTATTTAATATTCTTACAGCCTGTTTACTTGGACATCCCATTTACATGGAGGTTTTAGAGAGGAAATAACATAATTATTCTCTTTCAACTATCTATTATTATCATAGTATGTACTCTTGTGTTTTACAACTTTTGATTTTTTTTTTTTTTAACTATAGTTTGTTTCTCACGCGTTGTATTACTAATAGCATTCCCTAGGTAACTTAATAATTTTTGTAAACTCAAGCCTAATTGCTTTCACGTCAAATTCAAACCCCATCATATTTACTCTTATAGGTACCACATATCATGCAAAGAAGCCTGTAGTATACTCACAAACAATTCTCATTCTTGAGCATCTGATAGGTAGAGGAACTCCTTAAACTTCTTTTTTATAGGGTTAGTTCTCAACGAGAGTATCCAACGCAAATCTAAGAAAAGAGTCCAACTCAAAATATTGGTTTGATAGATGAGAAAATCTTTTAAATTTAAATACTATCTTAGTTCATATTATTATCCACGTGGGATTATAACAAATGCACTCGATACAATATTTAACAAGTTAAATAGCAAATCCTACACGGCTAAAGTCCAAAGTGAAAGTATTTGACTACATGAATATATATGGTAAAAAATAAAATAAAAAGACATATTGAACTAACTAGGAGGAAATCTTCGTAAATATTGTGGAAGAATTATCAGTTTGTATCAGTAAAAGTCATATAGGAAATCTTCGTAAAACCTGCATGCAAAGGTAATAAAATTTTTGAAATCAATTTAATTAGACGGCGTGAAATCTCCGGCAACATCACCATCGAGCTGTTAAAGAAATAGGAAGCGTAATTTGCAAAGGTTGAAAATGAAGGCTCAAACTACAGCTATGATACTTGTCACCATAGTTCTTCTTGTGACAAAATTTCAACTTCACGAGGCTTGCAGGCTGCTAGGGTTTGACGAGCAAGAACAATGGGTTATGAAAAAAGATGGCCATTATCAACACCTCTTGCAAATTCAATCACTACAAAAGGGTAAAGTCCCTAGTCCAGGAAATCGCTGCACCCATACTCCCGGTGAGCCGGTTGCACCTTGCCCAGGCCACAAGAAGACCCTAACTACAAGAAATTATGCTAAGCCGCCACCATATAAATACTTCCCAAATGAGAAGGCTCAACGTGGAATTGCAAAAAATAGTATATGATAATATGAGAATTTATACAGTTCTATCACTTGAGGATCATATAATAAGTCAGGCAGTCCTGCTAACAAAACTATAGAATAATCACTGATAATAAATAATTGATAGGGTTAATAGAGTTTTCAAAAGTGGGTGTAATTCTTTTTTCTTTTTTACTTTTTGTAGTATTTTTATTTTTTTAATTTATTGATAATTTTGATGGGTATGAAGTTTGAATTGAATGTAATAATATATAGATAACAGGATTGTGATAAGTCCTCCAAGTGGTTAACTAGGACCATTACTACTTAACTTTATAGTTTTTCAATTGCAATTTATGTAAATAATGCAAGCTAATTGAGATTGCACGTTTCTTTGGTAACACCATACCATTTCATTTTAACTTATTAAAGTTATACAAAATGTGTATAATAGTGCACTATCTTATCATCGATCAATTTAATTGCTGTAAATTTTTTTATCCTGGTAAAAGAAATTTAATTTTATCAGTGAAAAAATAACAAGGGATAAGACTTACATCCTCTTTTGCAATCATATTAATTTAGGTCTCTTTTTTCTCATTGAAAAACATATAAAGTATATAAAATACACCAAAGATATATTATAAAAGTTGAATTTTGCACTGAATTCTAAAGTATAATGTATGGTACACCAAAAATTAAATTATCTGCTAATCAAATTATCATATTTTATAATACAACCAAGTTATATGTGTCCTAATATAATTTACTTTAGATAATAATCATAATTTCACGATAATTTTTTTTTTTTTTTTGCTATGCAATTAGTACTAAAACAATGAAGCAAGAAGTGTGAAATAATTACAAGACTAAAAAAAAAAAAAAAGGTAGTGAAAGTGTAGAGAATGTATGACTAGAACAAGGATTCCATGTTACTTATTCAGTAATTACTTTCATTTAATTTTCATTGAGTAACTAACAATGTTTTGAGTTTCGTATTTTTGCTTATTAACTTATTAGAAACTACAATTACCTAGAGAAAGATAGTAAAATCTCCTTAAATATATCTAATGAACATTGAAAATAGTGAGCAATATTAGAGAATTATAAACAATTACATCTTTTATGATTTATTAACTTGTATATTAAATAAATAAAAAACAACACGTGTAATAATAGCTCAACCCTTGTATTAAACTAAATCAAATTGTTTTTTAAATTAAAAAAAATTACACAATGAACCATAAAGTTAGGTTCGATTCAGAAAGAGAGGGAAAAAAAAACGATCATATGCCCACCCTTAATTAAACACCATCTATCCATAACCTGTATAAACATTTACATGAATAAAATATTAGATGCCAAGTTGTAACATAAGTATATTTCTTTTTGAATGCTACTTTTTCACAATGATTCACGTTCCCTCCCATTTAAGGTTAAAATGCAAGTTAGAGAAAATGTTGACAAATAAATAAATTTTGGTATTTACTTTTTTCAAGAATGATGGAGAAAGTTATGGATTAGCTTTAGTTACACTTACTAGGACAAAACTTTTACACTTTAATATGTTATTTTGTTAGTTATTCATTATTAGAATATAGATTCATTTATTTATTATTCATTTATATGGTTTGGTTTTCAGTGTGGTTCGTTTTTACCCCCCCTTTGACCAATCATAAATCTTAATCTAGTTTTATTTAAAAATTTTGGGAACCAAATCTTAAAAGAACAAATAAATAAAAACAATACAATTTAATTGGGTTTATGATTTGGTGTAACATCTACGTCTATATCTACATTTATAGCTATGTGGCAAAAGCTAAAGACACGGGAATCCAAGTAAACGGTGTGACCTCCTAGATTGTGTAAGCAATGATAAGGAAACTACATATATATGTGTAAACACCCCATTTTTGCCCTTTAATCACAAATAATGTTTCATTTTTCATTTTTTCAACTTTTCTTCTATTTTGCAAAAATAAAGGAAAAATAATGAAAAAATAAGATAAATAGGAACAATACAACAATTTTGGAAAATGATTATAGAAACAATAATAAAAGAGGTTAAATAATTTTTAGAAATTTTTAGAATTTTAAAATAATATAAAAATAATAAAAATTGCAACGCATATATACAAATTGTGTTTAATAAAAAAATGGGAAAGTGGGCTAGCCTTGCCGGTTTGGTCACTAGCCCTATGCATGCAAGGAAGGGGTCCAATCACAGGTGTGAATCGCAAGGGAAATGTTTTGCACGTTCTATTTTTTCCTTTCCTTCCCAAGTGATACGAACCACGCCAACCCATGACGAAACCCAATACCAATACGTTCGGAATTCGTTGCCTAAGACGCCCAAACACCTAAAGTGGAAACCGCGACCCATTGTCTATAAGCGAGACAAGAACCTTGGTATAAAATGAAGACGCCACAATCGGGATGAAAGACCGATTGATAAGTCGGGATGAACGCCATGGAAATTAATCCGATAAGTTCGATTTAGTTCTTGAAGAACCAAGAGAGGTGCCTCTCAAAAGTGTTTAATGTTCAAAGATGTAAATTCTTGGTTGTTCTAAACCCTAGGAGCTTTTATACTAGGGTTACAATTCGTGAAAAACAAGTCCAAAACGACGTAGCTTAGATAAGTTGCGTAAAAACACGAAACAGAAAAAGCTGGCCGGCAGGGGATACACGACCGTGTACACGACCGTGTACTTTAGCCGTGTACTTTTCTGTGCACATTCCGGTCACATACACGACCGTGTACTACTGTCGTGTATCTTTCTATGGATTTGCTTGTCTCCATACACGGCCATGCCTTTTAGCCGTATATCTAGCCGTGTATGATTCTGTGCAATCTTGGAATTCCTACACGGCCGTGCCTTGAACATACACGCCCTCTTCAACCCGTGTCCGGTGTGACTTGTATAAAAGCAAGGGTCTTCCCATGGTTGTTCCAATCCGTTCCAACTTCATGATTGCTCCAATCCTTTCCGGCTTCATGGACAACCTTTATCAACCCGTTAAGTGCTTCCTTGAATCGTTTCGCTTGATTTCTTGTAATCGGTCCAGGCGGCACTTCAAGAGGATCCACATTTCTTCTTCCGGCTTGGCTCTCATCATGGATCTCATCACCAAGGACACATGGCAGCATGTGATTAGACAGAGGGATCACACGCGCTGAGAGCGTGATCATCTTCAACCTCCGTTCGAGATCGGTGCCATCAATGGGGAGAGAAAATCTGGCCATTTTGATTTGATTTTTTGCACAAATCTTTAACTAAAATGAGATAAACATCATCTAATTAAGACAAATCTAAACAAAAATCAAAGATATACAACAATCAAAGGCAAATTGAAAGTGGATTCAACCGCAAATCTGATTTAAGCTTATCAAAGGGAAATCCGAGCTTATCTAGCTCGGTTTTTTAAGCCTATAAATAGAACACGATGAGAGGAAGCAAAGGCACAAATCAAAAGAGAGAAAGAGAGAGAAAACACACGAGTTTGAAGCTTCATCGGAGTTCCCTAAATTGTAACCGACAACCGCCCTTCAAACCACTGTTGGTTATTCTCTTTCCTTTTTGATTGGAAACAAATAACCTCTAGATATGGTCCATGAATCCCATAATAAAGGAACAATATTATCCTACTAAATCGGGAACAATAAATCCCACTAAATCAGGAATAATAATATATCCCACTAAATCAGGAAAGATATGTTCCAAATAATTCCTAATTTTATTAAACAACTCATTGATGGAATGAGTTATAAATAGGAGTACTACGGGGTCCCTAATCCTGCTCACCACTATAGAAAATACACCATCTATATTGAGTGAGTTAAGGTTTAGAAGCACCAACCGTAACCGAGGCGCAACATCATTCTCCACCGAACAAGACACCTATTTGCTTTGCAATGGCTGGAGGTATGTAAAGGATCTATTTTGCTTCTGTTGCGCATATGATTAAGCTTCTATATGCAAGTCTTACATTTGGTATCAGAGCCCTTGACGCCTCTGCCTTGCCCTATTGAATTCTGTGGAGTTTGGCTTTGGTTTTTATTTGTCAGCTTAGCGGTGTTTTTAATTTTCTAGTGATTGATGGAGATTAGAAATCGTTAAGTGATGAAATTTTATTTCTCATGGCCTTTAATGCTGTTTGGGTGCGAAAATAACCTTGTAACATATTCAACTTTTAGCTTTCCTTAGCATACTGGCACGTCTTTTCCATGGATGAGCGTTTTCAAATATGGTTAAAATAATGTCTCGAGAGCAATTAAAAATTTTAATCTGTATGTACTTGTTGTTGCATGGTGTAAGTATGACATTTAGCAGAATAATTTTATATTAAAATTATTTGCATTTGTCAATGAGTGAAATTTATTAAAGGGAATTAATTCCTTTAGTATGCTATGAACTTAATTTGTAATGTTGCATGCTTATGTTATTTTAAGTGTGTAATTTATGATTTATCATTATACATGCTTTATCATGAAATGTTGATTAGACAATATAAGAATATTAGAATTAAATTCATAGTATATTGCTTATGGTTTTGATACACGCGTGGAAATAAATAAATATACACGTCTAGGTGAAGCATGTACACGGCCGTGCCTGGAGCCGTGTAAGCTTTTGGAAACATATCTATTGTAACACATGGCCGTGCCCGGAGCCGTGCCTAAAGCCGTGTAAGCTTCTGGAAACATATCTGTTGTAACACGCGGCCGTGCCTGGAGCCGTGTGTGTTTCTAGGAGAGAGTCTGACTGGAGACACGGCCGTGCCTCCTGGCCGTGTAGGTTTCTGGCCTACGATGTCCGCATTAGTTTTATGCAATGATTTAGCTTAAGGATTTAGTTAATGCTTAAGTGATCCATATAATTTTAATGATTAGGGAGTAGCCACAGCATCCTTAATTGATTAAAATTATATATATTAAGGATTATTTAGGATCACATATTGAAAATAAATATTGTGTGGACAAAATATCAAATTATATTTTCTAATTTACCCACAGGAATTAGAAAAGGGGAACATAATTTGATAGTTTTATTGTAAGTCTTAAGAAGAATCTAATTGAATTAGAACTTTAGCCCATAGGCAAGTTTTATGTCACTAGATTCATATTCTATCATGATTTTACATTTAATAGTTTTATTGTAAGCATTAAGATGAATCTAATTGAATCAAAACTTTAGCCCACAGGCAAGTTTTATGTCACTAGATTCATATTCTTTCATGATTTTACATTGGTAAAAGCATGTCATATATTGATTAGCCTCGAATTTTGAGCATGTTCATTTAATTATTGCAGCAATTCAACCTGTCAATTTTTCTTATATGCGATGTGATGTTCCCGAGCTCAAAGGGGATAACTATAAGGTTTGGAAGGAGAGGGTTCTCCTTCATTTGGGATGGATGGACATTGATTATGCTATAAGGAAAGAAGAGCCCCCTGCAGTAATAGAAACCAGCACTCCAGATGCGATAAGTCTTTATGAAAAATGGGAGCGATCCAATCGCTTATCAGTTATGCTCATAAAGACTAAAATTTCTACTGGTATTAGGGGCTCTGTCGAGCAATATCAAAGGGTCTAAGATTTGCTGAAGGCCATTGATGAGCAATTTGCTACTTCAGACAAGGCAATGGCCAGCACCCTAATTATAGAGCTTTCAACTCTAAGACTCGCCAATGTTAAGGGTGTGCGTGATCATATCATGCGCATGAGGGATATTGCGGGCCAATTGAAGGCATTGGAGGTTGAGTTATCAGAATCCTTCCTTGTTCACTACATGCTTTGCACTTTACCTCAACAGTATGACCCATTCAAGATATCCTATAACACACATAAGGATAAATGGTCAATCAATGAATTGTTGACCATGTGTGTTCAGGAAGAGGGCAGACTGCTTATGGAGGAAAAGGAAAAGGAGAATGTGAACTTTACTACTCATGGGAAGAGCAAAAGGAGGGATCAAGCCAAGGACAAAGGGAAAGGGAAAATCCCTCCCATAAAGGACATTAAGAAGGAAGCTGTGTGCTTTTTCTGTAAAAAGAAAGGGCACATGAAGAAACAGTACACCAAGTTCATGCAGTGGCTTGATAAGAAAGGTACACAACTTTCACTTGTTTGTTATGAAACCAATATGATTGATGTTAATCATAACACATGGTGGATTGATTCAGGTTCTACAATCCATGTGACCAATTCATTGCAGGATTTAAGGAACCTGCGGAATCTAGTGGGAAGTGAGCATAGCATCTATTCAGGCAATAAGATGTCCTCACATGTGGAAGCTGTTGGGACGTGCAGCTTAGTTTTAAGTAGTGGTTACATTTTGCAATTGAAAATGACATTTTATATTCCTAGGTACTCTAGGAATTTAATTTAAGTTTCCAGACTTGTATCAGATGGTTATTCCTTTAACTTTTCGGATTCAGGATTTAATTTGTTTTATAAATCTGATGTTATTGGATGTGGTACTTTGTCTGATGGTCTTTTTCTTCTTAGTTTACAAAATGATGATAACCATACTATTATGCATGTTCATGAAAGGATTGGCACTAAACGATGTGTTGTGAATGAGGAATCCTCTATGTTATGGCATCGGAGATTAGGTCATATCTCCATTGATAGAATTAAAAGGTTGGTAAATAATGGGGTACTTAGTGCTTTAGATTTTACCGATTTTGAGACTTGTATAAGTTGTATTAAGGGAAAACAAACTAACAAGTCGAAGAAGGGTGCCAAAAGGAGTTCTGAATTATTGGAAATCATACATACAGACATTTATAGTCCAAACATGGATGCGTACCGTAACAAGTACTTCGTCTCTTTTATAGATGATTACTCAAGATATATGTATCTCTACTTGCTTAATAACAAGAATGAAGCACTAGATGCTTTTAAGGTATTTAAAGCTGAAGTAGAAAAACAATGTGGAAAACATATTAAAATCGTGAGATCTGATAGAGGCGAAGAATACTATGGTAGATACACAGAGAATGGACAAGCGACTGGTCCATTTGCGAGTTTTCTTCAAGAGAATGGGATTGTTGCCCAATACAGTTTACCTGGTTCTCCAGACCAGAATGGAGTAGCTGAAAGGAGAAACCGAACATTATTGGACATAGTGCGGAGTATGCTTGCAAACTCCAAGCTTCTTGACTTCTTGTGGAATGAAGCTCTTAAAACGGCTGTGTACATATTGAACCGAGTTCCAACCAAGGCTATCCAAGGGACGCCATTTGAATTATTCAAAGGGTGGAAACCGAGTTTGCGACATGTACACGTTTGGGGATGTCCGTCTGAAGTAAGAGTCTACAATCCACATGAGAAGAAGTTGGACCCAAGGACTATTAGTGGGTATTTCGTAGGATATGCCGAAAGGTCTAAAGGATACAGATTTTATTGCCTATCTCATAGTACTAGGTTTGTGGAATCAAGAAATGCAAAATTTCTTGAGAATGACTTGATCAGTGGGAGCGATCGATCTCAAGACATTGGTTTTGAGAAAGACCATTCAGATGCCCAATATGACACCTCGAGCACTAGACTGATTGTTGTTGTTAACAACACGCCTCCAGCACAAATGCGTGTTGAAAATTCAGTCCCCGAAGTACCACAAGCTGTGAATCCTGATTCAGTAGATGTTGAAGTTCAACAGATACCCGAAGCTGTTGAACAACCAGCTGAACAATGTGATCCTGCCCCTCAGGAGAATGTTGATACAGCATTGAGAAGATCTACTAGAGTAAGGAAATCAGCAATTCCTAGTGACTATGTTGTATATCTACAAGAGTGTGACTACAATATTAGAGCCAAAAATGATCCTGAGTCGTTTTCACAGGCCATGAGTTCTAAGGATTCGAACTTGTGGCATAATGCCATGAAAGATGAGATGGATTCGATGGCATCTAATGGAGTCTGGAATCTCGTCAAGTTGCCTAATGGTGTAAAAGCCATTGGATGCAAATGGGTCTTCAAAACTAAGAAAGACTCACAAGGCAACATTGAGAGACATAAAGCAAGACTCGTTGCTAAAGGATTCACTCAAAGGGAAGGAATTGATTACACAGAGACATTTTCTCCTGTGTCTAAGAAAGATTCCCTTCATATAATGATGCCTTTGGTTGCACACTTTGATTTGGAGTTGCACCAAATGGATGTGAAAACGGCTTTCCTTAATGGAGATCTAGAGGAAGAGGTTTACATGAAACAACCTGAAGGATTCTCTTCTAGTGAAGGTGAGCACTTGGTTTGCAAGCTTAATAAATCCATATATGGATTAAAACAAGCCTCCCGTCAATGGTATTTGAAATTCCATGATATCATCACTTCATTTGGCTTTGAAGAAAACATGATGGATCAATGTATATACCGAAAGGTCAGTGGGAGTAAAATTTGTTTTCTTGTACTATATGTGGATGATATTTTACTTGCAACCAATAATAAGGGTTTGCTATATGAGGTGAAACAATTTCTCTCAAAGAACTTTGATATGAAGGATATGGGTGAGGCATCTTATGTCATTGGCATTAAGATCCATAGGGATAGATCTCAAGGCATTTTAGGTTTGTCTCAAGAAACCTATATCAATAAAGTTTTAGAGAGATTTCGGATGAAAGATTGTTCATCAAGTGTAGCACCCATTATAAAGGGTGATAAATTCAACTTAAGTCAATGTCCCAAAAATGAGCTTGAGCAGGAACAAATGATAAACATCCCATATGCTTCAGCTGTTGGAAGCCTGATGTATGCTCAGGTCTGTACCAGACCTGACATTGCATTTGCTGTTGGGATACTAGGAAGATATCAGAGTAACCCAAGTATTGACCACTGGAGAGCTGCAAAGAAGGTAATGAGGTACCTTCAAGGGACAAAGAGTTATATGCTCATATATAGACGAACCGATAATCTGGAGGTTGTTAGGTACTCCGATGCGGATTTTGCTGGCTGTGTTGATTCACGTAAATCAACATCTGGTATGTTTTCATGTTTGCCAATGGGGCCGTATCTTGGAGAAGTGCAAAGCAGACCTTGACTGCTACTTCCACGATGGAAGTTGAGTTCATATCTTGTTTTGAGGCTACCTCACATGGTGTATGGTTAAAGAGTTTTTTATCCGGCCTTAGTATTGTCAACTCTATTTCTAGGCCATTAAGATTGTACTGTGATAACTCAGCTGCTGTATTTATGGCTAAGAATAATAAGAGTGGTAGTCGAAGTAAACATATCAACATCAAGTACTTAGCCATAAGAGAACGTGTTAAGGAAAAGAAAGTGGTCATCAAGCACATTAGCACTAAGTTAATGATAGCTGATCCTTTAACTAAAGGCAAGCAACTAAAGAGTTTTAAGGATCATGTGATGAGAATGGGACTTGGTTCCATAATGTAATTTTTTATTATGTTTAATGTTAATGAAACTCTTATTCAGTTGATGTTTTCTCATTTAGCCTTGTGTACACATTTGTTTATTCATTTATTTTGAGAAATATCATTAAGTTTGGACCAAGAATAAACATCGAGTTTATTCATCAAGTTCTATGAGATTGAGAAGCACAATGCATTGTAATACATGGGAGATGATACTCGTCATTAGAGGACCTATCACCATGATTCATGAATTTTGTTTCTCATTAAGATAAATTATGGAATATATGGACCAAGTGGGAGAATGTTGGTTATTCTCTTTCTTTTTTATTGGAAACAAATAACCTCTAGATATGGTCCATGAATCCCATAATAAAGGAACAATATTATCATACTAAATCGAGAACAATAAATCCCACTAAATCAGGAATAATAATATATCTCACTAAATCAGGAAAGATATGTTCCAAATAATTCCTAATTTTGTGGAACAACTCATTGATGGAATGAGTTATAAATAGGAGTACTACGGGGTCCCTAATCCTGCTCACCACTACAGAAAATACACCATCTATATTGAGTGAGTTAAGGTTTAGAAGCACCAACCGTAACCGAGGCACAACATCATTCTCCACCAAACAGGACACCTATTTGCTTTGCAATGGCTGGAGGTATGTAAAGGATCTATTTTGCTTCCGCTGCTGCATATGATTAAGCTTCTATATGCAAGTCTTACAACCACCACCTGGAAAGGTTTTAGAAGGAAACCACTGCCTCTTTTGGATTGCCCACCTTTAGAAAGCCCAGAAGCAGCCATCAATAGCCTTCAAAAGCCACCGGAAAGCTACCGATGAGGAAGCTTCGATCGCCGATCCAACCGTCGCAATCTGACTTAATCCGACACGATTCAACTCAACCTGCGAATCGCAATCCGTATCTAAGTTAGCCGATTTATTTATTTATTTATTATTAGAATAAATAAGAAAAAAATCTAAAAATATATATATGCAGAAAATAATTTTTTTAGAATATTAATTAGGTTTAGAATTTTGAAGGAATAAATAAATATGTCTATTATAAATAAAAAAATAAAAAATAAAATATATAATAAAAAATAAAAATAATAATAATTAGAAATTAATAAAAGTTAGATGAATAATATGAATTAAAAATAAAAATAAAAAGAATATAAAATAATGACAATGAATTTTGTTTTATTTTCTATCACTTAGAAAATTTCTTTTCAAAAATAAATACAAAATTGATTTTTCTTAAATCAGAAGTTTTTTTTTTTAGAAAAGAAAATAATAAAGCTTAGGCTTAGAATTTTTTAAGAAATCTTTAAAATGATAACAAATGTAAAGTCGACATGTTTTCATAATTAAAACTTAAACAAATCCACTAAAGCTTTTTCATGAAAAGCGAACTATGACTTATTTATCCCGAATAGCAGCTACATAGACACCCTTATGGGGAAACTCTAAAAAAGAAATAAAAAATCATTTTCCAAATCATTATTAGTGTAATTTTTACAACATGTTTTTTAAATATCTTCTTCTTTTAAAAAAAATATATCATAACATAACTCAAATTTCATAAGGATAAGGTCGTAACTTTAGAGTTTTAATAGGATATCCCCTGAGCCGAGAATCTCTAGGTTTTCTTTCTTCTTCTTTTATAAAAATAAAAAGAGGAGATTTCATGGACTAGTTGTCCAAATTAGAATTAACCCGCTCAATTAGTTCTAATTCAATAATTTTTCCCAACTCCAGTTGGGTGGTGACTCCAAACAAATAATAAAATTCCTAATTCAAGTCGATGCTTTATATTGGATGAGCATAGAATCTAATATGAATTGGATTAGGAATATAATAAAAAAATTAAAAAATTAGACTCGACAATATGTATGCCGTAAGAATTCAGACATCTTGAACGATACACGTATATAGGTAGTAGTCAAATCTTTGAACTTAGTAATTAGCCAAAGTATCTTAAACACATCTAACAAGTTACACATGTGGAGTCATGCAACTATTTTGTACTACAAATGGCATAACACCCTTAAACATCTTTCTCCATCCATCTTTTGGCCATTTACATCTTCCATATACATATTTGTATTTTGTTATTATATATCATAAATCCTTAATTAAGGTTGAAAATGAAGACTCAAACTATAGCTATGATACTTGTCACCATATTTCTTAATTTTATAGTTTGTCAATTTGAATATTAATTTATTCATGCAAACTAATTGAGATTGCACCTTCTTTTTTGTTTTTGTAACATTATACCATCCCATTTGAATAAGCTAGATTTGTTACATAATGTGCATCTAATAGTTAAGCAATTTCTTATTATCAATCAATTTAACTATTGAATTGTAAATAGGGTTCAATTTTTTTTTATTGATTAATCAACTAAGGATGTATATACAACAGAATGGTTATAATACTAATTAAAGAAAATAATTATATTTTAGGAATTAGGAAACTTCCCTAAAATGATTTCCTAAACTTAAGATATTGTATAGCTATACAATATTTAAAAATAAATATATGTATTTTTCCATACTCTCCCTCAGGCTGGTGAATAGGAACTTCCATTCCCAGCTTGGATGCAATTCTCTGAAACACTAAACTATTTAATCCTTTATTGATCATGTATGCAAGTTATCCGTGTGTTGATAAATATAGAGTGCATATCAAGCCACTTTCCAATTTTTACTTGATGAAATGCCTATCAATATCAATGTGCTTAGTTTGATCATGTTGAACTAGGTTGTAAGTTATGCTTATTGCTAACTTATTGTCAAAATAGAGCTCCATTGGCCTAACCCAAATAATCTTTTAGTCTTCAAGGATGATTTTCAACCAAAGTAGCTCACAAATGCCATGTGCTATTGCACAAAATTCTACCTTAACAGTAGACCATACAATCACACTTTGTTTCTTGCTTCACCATGTCACAACATTTCCACCAAGAAAAGTGCAATACCTTATTGTTGATCACCTATCAATAGTAGATCTTGCATATTTTGCATAAGTGTAGGCTTTAAGGGTTACATCTTTATTTCTTTCAAACAAAATCCCCTTTCTTGGTGTTCCTTTAAGGTACTGTAGAATCCTATGTGCAACTTGCTAATGAGTCTTTCTTGGGCTATGCATGAACTAGCTTATCAAGCTTACTTCATAAGCTATATCAAGTCTAGTATGAGAAAAGTAAATGAGCCATCTGACAAGACATTAATACCTTTCCCTATTGACTATGCCATCTTCCTCTGCATTCCCTCTGATAAGTTTGATAATCTAAGTATTCCATAATTGTAAATTTATCTCGCCTACGTCAAAAATAATTTCATAACTTATAAAAAAATGAATATGTCCATAGAGTCAATTTATCGATAAGTGCCATTAAAGTGTGAACCTATTGAATTCCATCTATCAATAACCTATATAAAGATTTGCATGAATTATATTGGATGCTAAGTTGTAATGTGATTTTATTTCTCTTTCATGCTATTCTTTCACTATAATTCACGTTTCCTTCTAAACTAAGAGTGCAGGTGCATGGTCATTTAAGAGTCTATATCCCTTACTCTACATAATCAAGATTGATGTTTAGGACAAATTACAGTTATTCCATATTCTTTTACCATGAAAGAGATGGTCTTTTAATTCTTTTTCAATAAAAATGAGGTTTTTTATTCATTTGAAAGAAAATATTTCGAGAGGGGTTTTTTTTAACTCTTTTTCTATGAAAATGAGGTTTTTAAGAGAAACCTACATAACCAATAGTTGAAGGTAGTAGTTTTGATTGATCAAATATTTAGAATTTAGAGGGTTAGAGAGGTTAGGAAGTGCTTTGATGAAGAAACAACTAAAACTATGCTAGAAATATCATTTTCAAGGAACATACTTGAAGATTAACTTATTTAGCCCTATGAGAAGTCTGGTAAGTGCACAATGAAATCTACATATTTTTTCATCAAGAATTTAGAAGAAAAACAACTAAGATGCATCATCTTCTCATTAGTTGGATAGCTCTTTATGTAAGTTAGTTTGGCATTGTCCTTGTTTGCCAAAGGAACTTCATTTCTTATGGAGACTTTACACAATGCATGTTCTACTAATTATAATCTATGGAAAAAGCATGTGATACATAGGGCCAAATGTTCATTCTATAATGTTGATGAGATTGGAACATTTAATTTTGTGTTGTTCGTGGACAAAGGTTGTGTGGTATGTGGTGCTTGGAGTGAAATGATGTGAATTTGGTGACCACACTTGATGCTTGGTTAGTGAATGGCCTAAATGTTTATGTTAGGACTAGGAATGAAAAGAAAGACTTGTTGGCAAAATTAGCAACAATAATGTGGTGCATTTGGAAAGAATGTTGCAAAGCTATCTTTGATTTCACATGTCCTGATGTGGAAGCTATTATTGAAATTTGTAGACATGCCTTAATGGAGCTCAATAATATAAACTCTAAAGGGAGGTCTAGGGAGAAGCAACAAGAACAATGTCCAGAAAAACAACTATGGGAAAGACTAAAGCATGGCATAGTGAATATTAATGTAGATGACAGTTTAAGAACCTATTGGGCAAGTTGTGATCAGAGTTGTCACTAGGGATGCAAAGGCTAGAGTTTGTGCTGGAAGCAACAAGATAGTATTAACATTGTCGATGGAAGAGGTGGAGTTATTAGCAATCCATGAAGTGTTAAAGATAGAAACAAGTAAAGGGTGGAGGAGGATAAAAGTCTTAATGGACAATAGTGTTGTTTTCATGGCTTTAACAAAAGAAGAAGAAAGATATTGGAAGTTGAGGCCACTTCTAAATGATATTTGGTCTTTAGAGCATAGCTACAATCAGTTGTATATAAGCTAGTCAGTCGAAACGCAAATAAAGTAGCTACTAGATTACAGTCAATACAAGAAGGAAGATGTGCCCTTTCAATTGGAACAAAAATCCCCCATCTTTTTGGTTAGAAATTTTGTATTTTGATTTCTAAAGTTTTGGCAATGCTAATGCAATTGAAGGATATGTACATTTGATTTCAGATTTGAATGAATGTTTACTTATGGCCAACAAAACAAAACAAAACAAAACAAAAACAAAAACAAAAACAAAAAAAAAGAAAAAAAATAAAGAAAATATTTAAGACACATTAGTGTTTTAATTAAATGTTTTGTGTAATACAGGACACTAACTAAGTTGAAAGAGGATTATGTTTAACAAAGACTAGAGATTTCTTACTAATCTGTGGTTTTCATTGAAGCTCAAGGATTGATCTACTGCAGTTACAAAGTTTATGATCGAATTAGCCTAGAGACATGTTTAAGGATTAAATTGATAGTTGACATTAAGTATAGGCATAACTTAGTTATGTCCTCTCCTTCAAACCAAAACCAAATGGTAGAGAATGTTTAAATTAAGAATTTTGTTTAACTAAAACCGAATCATGAAAAAACTCAATTTAAGATTTTTTTTTCAATGAAAAAATACCTAATTCTATTTATGGTTTTTACTAAATTATTTATCAAATAGTTATTCTTGAAAGATGTGAAACAATTGAAAAAGAAATATACCTATTATAGAAACCATGGCAAGATTCTAATTTTAAAATTATAAGGAGATAAAAAAGATTTATCCATCATGTGCATTGCTATCGTACATGTATGAGGTGAAGGAAATGCTTCAAGTAAAAGAAAAAAAAAACATAATACCTATACAAGCATTTTATTTAACATATATTATAAAATATAACTAAGGTCAAAAGAGAGATTTTTACAATACATGGGGGGTAAAATGGATATTTCCTTAAAGGCATATTTAAGTCCAAGTTAACCTAGAGTCTCTCCTTTTTCACATTCTCATAGTAACAAGACAAGAAAGGTGAAAACGCTGTCTAGAGAACCCTAAGGACGTCTAGAAGGAATTCACCAAAGGTTAAGTCTAAATTCATTAGGTAAGAATTTTAATGATGGAATTTTATTAAAGATTAACAAATGGAGGATCTAAACTGATTTTCAATACTTGTTTAAATAGAATCCAGATTGAGGAAGGGACAGATGAACATAAAGATCAAACCTGATTAAGGATTCAATTTATGGAAATCGAATAGTAAGTATTCCAATCTATGTAATTCAATTAGAAATTACATGCTTTAAGATTTTGATGAGATCCATGATGAGAGTCAAGCTGGAAGAAGGAATGTGGATCCTCTTGAAGTGCCGCCTGGACTGATCACAAGAAGTCGAGCGAAACGACTCAAGGAAGCACTTAACGGGTTGATAAAGGATGTCCATGAAGCCGGGAAGGATTGGGGCAATCATGAAGTTAGAACGGATTGGAACAACCACGGGAAGACCCTTGCTCTTATACAAGTCACACCGGACACGGGTTGAAGAGGGCGTGTACTTTCAAGGCACGGCCGTGTAGGAGTTAAGCAAATCCACAGAAAGATACACGTCCAAAGTACACGAGCGTGTATGTTGCCAGAAGTTGCACAGAAAGGTACACGGGCGTGTACACGGCCGTGTATCTCCTGCCGGCCAGCTTGTTCTGTTTTCGCGTTTTTACGCCACTTATCTAAACTACGTCGTTTTGGACTTGTTTTACACGAATTGTAACCCTAGTATAAAAACTCCTAGGGTTTAGAACAATGAACAACTTACATCTTTGAACATTAAACACTTTTGAGAGGCACCTCTCTTGGTTCTTCAAGAACTAAATCGAACTTATCAGATTGATTTCCGTGGCGTTCATCCCGATTGTGGCGTCTTCATTTTATACCAAGGTTCTTGTCTCGCTTATAGACAACGGGTCGCGGTTTCCACTTTAGGTGTTTGGGCGTCTTAGGCAACGAATTTCTGAACGTATTGGTATTGGGTTTCGTCACGGGTTGGCGTGGTTAGTATCAGTTTGGTATCAGAGCTTAGGTTTGTCAAAACATCAAGTTCGGTTGAGGACGGTAATATCAAAAACCCTAACTCTAATCGTTCATATCAATTATCGTATTCAATTTCGTAGTATTGATTGTCTTTTGATAGTGTAATATCGCCTAGGAGATTGTTAAAAAAAAAAGAGAAAAAATCACGACAAAAGAAAAAAAGAAGAGAAAAGAAAAGAAAAGAAAAACGTGATCAAAAGCAAAACAGAGACAAAAAAAAAATCGAATAAAAAAAAATAGAGGAAAATTTACGAACCCTAGAATTGTTTTGAATTCTACGGAAGGAAATTGGTGTAGTTCGAGTTAGTTCCAAGAGAATTGAGAAGAGGAAATTGGCGAGTTGATATCATCATTATTTGTGAGAATACACGAGTGACTGTGTGATATCGTCATTCGAGCGAAACACGTAAGGGAGTGTATCGTGAGGTTTAATTATATATATATTTGTGTTAGTACTAATCTTTTCTGTAGGGACTATGTCGAGACAACATTCTCCTGAAGGTGAGAGGGGAAGGTTTGATGCTAGGTTAGTAATTGAGGCATTGAGGGGAGAAATGAAGAGGATGTTCCAAGAAGGAATGGAACAAATTCATGAGACGGTGGAGCAAAGACTAGAGCAATCCACAAACGTATTCCAAGGGCATAAGCGGGAGAGTCGTTCTAGGAGAGTACCGAGGGGTGGAGATGAAATGTCGGATGACGATTTTGATGAGCCTTCTGTCGGGAGTTATAGAGGATATAGTGGTCGGAATAGAGGAACTAGGGATTGGGAAGATAGAGGAGATAGGAATAGAGAGGATGATCAATTGAGTAGCATAAAGATGAAGATTCCTCCTTTCTAAGGGAAGAATGATCCCGAGGCGTACTTAGAGTGGGAGAAAAAGGTGGAGATGGTATTTGATTGTCACAACTATAGTGGGAGAAAGAAGGTAAAACTTGCTGCCATTGAATTTTCGGATTATGCTATAGTGTGGTGGGATCAACTAATGTTGAATAGGAGAAGGAGTGGCGAGCCACCTATTAAGTCTTGGGAAGAGATGAAAAGAGTGATGAAGAAGCGGTTTGTACCTGCGTATTACTATTGTGAATTGCACAACAAGTTGCAAACTCTTAGGCAGGGAAGCCGGAGTGTAGATGAGTATTTCAAGGAGATGGAAGTCACTATGATTAGGGCGAATGTAGAGGAGGATAGAGAGGCTACAATGGCTAGATTTCTTGCGGGGTTGAATAGAGAAATCCAAAATGTTGTTGAATTGCAGCATTATGTAGAATTGGAGGATATGGTCCACATGGCTATAAAAGTTGAGAACCAGCACAAGAGGAGAGGTAGTAGTAATGCACGGTTACAACACGGTAATGGTTCATCCACTTGGAAGACTAATCAATGGAAGAAGGAAGAAAAGCCTTTACCTACCAAACCAAAAGGGGAGCTGAGGCAAGCGGGTTCTACTCCTGGTAATCAAGGTAACCCTGAATCTTCTACTTCTAGAAATCGTGACATTAGATGTTTTAAATGTCAAGGTAGAGGCCATATTGCTAGTCAATGTCCAAATAGGCGTGTTATGATTTTGCGTGATGATGGAGAGTATGAGACTGAGGGGGATAGTGAAGAAGATGATATGCCTCCATTAGAGGATGCTAGTGATGATGAGGAGCCTGCAATGGGAAGGCTAGTGGCAGTAGTGAAGAGAGCTTTGAATGTGCAGGTAAAGGAAGAAGAGGAGGTGCAAAGGGAGAATATATTTCATACTAGATGTTATCTAGGAGATCACATTTGTAGTTTGATTATTGATGGGGGAAGTTGCACCAATGTAGTGAGTAATTTTATTGTTGAGAGGCTGGGGCTCAAAACTGTTAGACACCCTAGTCCATATAAATTGCAGTGGTTGAATGATAGTGGTGAGACTAAGGTGAGTAAGCAAGCCTTGATTGGTTTTCGCATTGGAAGGTATGAGGATGAGGTGTTATGTGATGTAGTGCCAATGCAAGCATGTCATGTGTTGTTGGGGAGGCCATGGCAATTTGATAGGAAGGTTGTTGATGATGGCTTTTCTAACAAGTATACGCTTGTTCACCAAGGGAAAAGCTTTAATCTTAAACCTTTAACACCTAAGCAAGTGTATGAGGATCAGTTGCAGTTACAACAGTCATTTGCAAAACACAAGGTGAGTGAAAAGCAGAGTGAGAGTGAGAGAGCAAAAGACAATGAGAAGAAAAAGGAATATAAAGGTCAAGATCAAAAGGAAAAAGAGAGGAAGGCTGGAAAGAGTGTGAAAGGCCAAGTTGAAGGGGGATCAACTTTGGTGGTGAGTGAAAAGGAGAGGGCAGCCTTGCAAAAGGAGAGTTGTGTGGCAAGAGCGAGTGTAGTAAGGAGAGCGTTAGTGATGAGGTAACCTATGTTGTTGCTGGTTTTTAAAGAAACATGTTTGACTACTAGCGAATTATCTAACTCTTTGCCTAGTGTGGTTGTGTCTCTTGTGCAGGACTTTGAAGATGTCTTTCCTGAGGAGATTCCAAAGGGATTACCACCTATTCGTGGTATTGAGCACCAGATTGACCTTGTACCCGGAGCATCGATTCTAAACAAGCCAGCTTATAGGAGCAATCCGGAGGAGACAAAGGAACTCCAAAGGCAGGTCGATGAACTAATGGAGAAGGGGTACGTGAGAGAAAGCATGAGTCCATGTGCAGTGCCTGTGATCTTGGTGCCTAAGAAGGATGGGACATGGAGAATGTGTGTTGACTGCCGCGCCATCAACAACATCACGGTAAAGTATCGTCATCCCATTCCTCGCTTAGATGACATGTTAGATGAGTTGCATGGGTCTAGTGTCTTTTCTAAAATTGATCTGAAAAGTGGATATCACCAAATTAGAATGAAAGAAGGTGATGAATGGAAAACTGCATTTAAGAAAAAATATGGATTGTATGAGTGGTTAGTAATGCCTTTCGGTTTAACTAATGCACCTATTACTTTTATGAGACTTATGAACCATGTTTTGAGGACTTTTATTGGAAAATTTGTGGTTGTCTATTTTGATGATATTCTTATTTACAGCAAAAGTTTGGAAGATCATATGTCACATTTGAGGGATGTTTTAGAAGTGCTTCGAAAGGAACAATTATATGCTAACCTCAAGAAGTGCACTTTTTGCACAGACAAACTTGTGTTTCTTGGTTTTGTTGTTAGTGCGCAGGGAATACAGGTTGATGAAGAAAAGGTTCGTGCGATCCAAGATTGGCCTAGTCCAACCAATGTAAGTAATGTGCGGAGTTTCCATGGACTAGCGAGCTTTTACAGGAGATTTGTGAAGGATTTCAACACCATTGCAGCACCACTTACTGAGGTAATTAAGAAGAACGTGGGGTTCAGCTGGGGAGAGCAACAAGAGAAGGCCTTTCTCACGCGTTGTATTACTAATAGCATTCCCTAGGTAACTTAATAATTTTTGTAAACTCAAGCCTAATTGCTTTCACGTCAAATTCAAACCCCATCATATTTACTCTTATAGGTACCACATATCATGGAAAGAAGCCTGTAGTATACTCACAAGCAATTCTCATTCTTGAGCATCTGATAGGTAGAGGAACTCCTTAAACTTCTTTTTTACAGGGTTAGTTCTCAACGAGAGTATCCAACGCAAATCTAAGAAAAGAGTCCAACTCAAAATATTGGTTTGATAGATGAGAAAATCTTTTAAATTTAAATACTATCTTAGTTCATATTATTATCCACGTGGGATTGTAACAAATGCACTCGATACAATATTTAACAAGTTAAATAGCAAATCCTACACGGCTAAAGTCCAAAGTGAAAGTATTTGACTACATGAATATATATGGTAAAAAATAAAATAAAAAGACATATTGAACTAACTAGGAGGAAATCTTCGTAAATATCGTGGAAGAATTATCAGTTTGTATCAGTAAAAGTCATATAGGAAATCTTCGTAAAACCTGCATGCAAAGGTAATAAAATTTTTAAATCAATTTAATTAGACGGCGTGAAATCTCCGGCAACATCACCATCGAGCTGTTAAAGAAATAGGAAGCGTAATTTTCAATTTAATTCCGTGTTGTACGAGATATATGCTATGGACATGCATATGCATTATGATAATTTCGTCGAAATATTTATGCATGAAATGAAATGGAATAACGTCGTCGGTATATGTATACTGAAAGAATTTCAACATCTTGAACGAAGCACATATATAGGTAACAGTCAAATCTTTAAATTTGGTAATTAGTCAAAGTATTTTTAAACACGTCTAACAAGTTACACATGTGGCGTCATTCAACTATTTTGTACTATAAATAGCATAATACCCCTAAACATCTTTCTCCATCCATCATTTCGCCATTTACATCTTCCATATACATATTAGTATTTCTACTTTTATATATTACAAATCCTCAATTAAGGTTGAAAATGAAGGCTCAAACTACAGCTATGATACTTGTCACCATAGTTCTTCTTGTGAAAAATTTCAACTTGACGAGGCTTGCAGGCTGCTAGGGTTTGACGAGCAAGAACAATGGGTTATGAAAAACGATGGCCATTACCAACACCTCTTGCAAATTCAATCACTACAAAAGGGTAAAGTCCCTAGTCCAGGAAATCGCTGCACCCATACTCCCGGTGAGCCGGTTGCACCTTGCCCAGGCCACAAGAAGACCCTAACTACAGCAAATTATGCTAAGCCGCCACCATATAAATACTTCCCAAATGAGAAGGCTCAACGTGGAATTGCAAAAAATAGTATATGATAATATGAGAATTTATACAGTTCTATCACTTGAGATTCATATAATAAGTCAGGCATCCTGCATAGAATAATCATTGATAATAAATAATTGATAGGGTTAATAGAGTTTTCAAAAGTGGGTGTATTCTTTTTTCTTTTTTGCTTTTTGTTGTATTTTTATTTTTTTAATTTATTGATAATTTTGATGGGTATGAAGTTTGAATTGAATGTAATAATATATAGATGACAGGATTATGATAAGTCCTCCAAGTGGTTAACTAGGATCATTACTAGTTAACTTTAAAGTTTTTCAATTGCAATGTTATGTAAATAATGCAAGCTGATTGAGATTGCACGTTTCTTTGGTAACACCATACCATTTCATTTTAACTTATTAAAGTTATACAAAATGTGTATAATAGCACACTGTCTTATCATCGATCAATTTAATTATTGTAATTTTTTTTTATCAGTGAAAAAATAACAAAGGATAAGACTTGCATCTTCTTTTGTTGTCATATTAATTTAGGTCTCTTTTTCTAATTGGAAAACATATAAAGTATATAAAACACACCAAAGATATATTATAAAAGTTGAATTTTGCATTGAATTCTAAAGTATAATGTATGGTACTCCAAAAATTAAATTATCTGCTAATCAAATTATCATATTTTATAATACGACTAAGTTATATATGTCCTAATATAATTTACTTTAGATAATAATCATAAGTTCACGATATTTTTTTTTCCACGCATTTGGTACTAAAGCAATGGAGCAAGAAGTGTGAAATAATTACAAGACCTAAAAAAAAAAAAAAAAGGTAGTGAAAGTTTAGAGAATGTATGACTAGAAAAACGATTCCATGTTACTTATTCAATAATTACTTTCATTTAATTTTCATTGAGTAACTCACTATGTTTTGAGTTTCGTATTTTACTTTTTAACTTATTAAAAACTAGAATTATGTAGAGAAAAATAGTAAAATCTCGTTAAATATATCTAATGAACATTAAAGATAGTGAGCAATATTAAAGAATTATAAACAATTACATCTTTTTCAATGTTTAGTATAATTTTTTATGATTTATTAACTTGTATTTTAAATAAATAAATAACAACACGTGTAATAATGGCTCAACCCTTGTATTAAACTGAATCAAATTGTTTTTTAAATTCAAAAAAGTTACAAAATGAACCATAAAGTTAGGTTCGATTCAGAAAGAGAGGGGAAAAACAACGATCATATGCCCACCCTTAATTAAACACCATCTATCCATAACCTCTATAAACATTTGCATGAATAAAATATTAGATGCCAAGTTGTAACATAAGTATATTTCTTTTTCAATGCTACTCTTTCACTATGATTCATGTTCCCTCCTAATTTAAGGTTGAAATGGAAGTTAAAGAAAATGTAGATAAATAAATAAATTTTGGTATTTACTTTTTTCAAGAATGATGGAGAAAGTCATGGATTAGTTTTAGTTACACTTACTAGGACAAAACTTTTACACTTTAATATGCTATTATGTTAGGTATTCATCGTTAGAATATAGATTCATTTATATGGTTTGGTTTTTAGTGTGGTTCGTTTTTACCCCCCTTTGACCAACCATAAATCTTAATCTAGTTTTATTTAAAAACTTTTGGGACCCAAATCTTAAAAGAACAAATAAATAAAAACAATACTATTTAACTAGGTTTACAATTTGGTGTAACAACTACGTTAATATCTACATTTATAGCTGTGTGGCAAAAGCTAAAGACAAGGGAATCTAAGTAAACGGTGTGACCTCCTAGATTGTGTAAGCAATGATAAGGAAATTACATATATATGTATGTCGTAAGAATTCAAACATCTTGAACGATACACGTATATAGGTAGTAATCAAATCTTTGAACTTGGTAATTGGCCAAAGTATCTTAAACACATCTAACAAGTTACACATGTGGAGTCATGCAACTATTTTGTACTATAAATGGCACAACACCCTTAAACATCTTTCTCCATCCATCTTTTGCACATTTACATCTTCCATATACATATTTGTATTCCTATTATTGCATTTCATAAAGCCTTAATTAAGGTTGAAAATGAAGGCTCAAACTATAGCTATGATACTTGTCACCATATTTCTTAATTTTATAGTTTGTCAATTTGAATATTAATTTATTCACGCAAACTAATTGAGATTGTACTTTTTGTTTTTTCATAACATTGTACCATTTCATTTGAACAAGCTAGAGTTGTTACATAATGTGCATATAATAGTCAAGCAATTTCTTAATGTCCACGATTTGACTATTGAATTGTAAATAGGGTTCAATTTTTATTTATTGATTAATCCACCAGGGATGTATGTAAAATAGAATGGTTACAATACTAATTAAAAAAAATAATTCTATTCTTACGAATTAGGAAACTTCCCTAAAATGATTTCCTAAACTTAAGATATTGTATAGCTGTAAAATATTTAAAAATAAATACATGTATTTTTCCACACTCCCCCTTAAG
>JBBMOL010000447.1:57973-118462 GCA_037954665.1 Laguncularia racemosa
ATTTGATCTGTCTGATTTGAGGACAAATCTTTTTGAGGCCCGAGGAGATGATAGGAATCAAAATCCGTCAAGGCCTATCATTAGGGCAAGAGCTAAAAGCTTTCAAATCTTGGCGACGGGGGGTCCATTTTGATCACATCAACCCCATAATTATTTGTTTACTAACCTCTTTTCTCTTATTCATGTATGTATATTCCAATAGGCACACTTATTATACTTTACAGGGCGATGGACAAAGTCACTAAGACTCAGTTGGGGGTTATCCATAGATCTACCTAAACCAGTGATGAGTTGGGCCGATGAATCCTATGGAAGAGCTAGCATGATGAAGACTATTTTTATTTGTAATTATTCTTTGGACTATTTATGTGTAAGCTTTTGGGACACCTTTTATTTGGTTGTAATTGAGTTTTAGGATCGACCACCTTAAAAGTGGCATAGTTGTAATTTTGTGGACTTTTTTTTACTATAAAGGGAGCAAGTATAAATACTTGCTTAAGTAGGGTTTTGAGGGGGTGAGCCAAATTTTCGGTAAATAGAAAACACTTCACGTGTGAGGGTTAGGGTTTTCCTAAAATCCAAATTGCTCTTATCAATTTCAATACCAATAATTGAAATTGTGGCGAGTTACAACAAAGAGAAATTATGAGTAATATCAATTTCTTTTTGTTGTGTTTCCTTTTCATCACTATGAGTTATATCTAAGGTTGATTAGGATTGTTCTTAGGCAGATTTTGATTTCAATTGTAATCATTTTATCATGTTATAAGATTAATCAGTTTGACATTATTTATAACCATCAATTTTGCTTCATTTGAGCCATTGATCAATTTGTTGGGAAAGGGGATCTTGGATTGGTTCTTGTTGTTTTTTTTTGAATTCATATGGCATTTAAGTTTGATTAGTGTTGTTTTGAAGAATTTGATCATTGTGGATTATTAATTTGTAAGTTATAGCATTTGGATTTCATTGCTCTCCATTAGGGTTCACGTAATTCTAGCATTTTGTTCCAATTTGAACCGGTTGTGATCTTGTCGTTTAGGAGTGGATTATTTGGTTCATTTGCATGTGCTTAATGATACGAAATTGTATGCTCTGATACCAGATGACATGAAATTGGAATTGAATTCCTTTCACACAAATCAAATCGTCAATAACAATCAAATGTTACAATTTTTTAGGGTTTTCTGGATTTTGGTACTAACGAATAAAATCAAGGATATAGATAAAATTACCAATCTATAGATGCCAAGATTGATAAAATTAAACTAATTTGCAATCAAATCATAGAATGATAGAGACCACGTTCTATAAATCAATCACTTAAGGTTAAAGAATTCTAAGAATTCAATAACGATGCTCGCCACAAATTCTATAGGAACCAAGAATTTGATAAGAACAATACGAATAAAGTGAAAATCAATTCTCAATATTCAAGAATCCCAAAAGAGGATTCACACACACACTCAAAGTGTTTGCTTACAACCAAAATATCATTTGTCTCCGTAAAAACCTTAAAGAACATTATTTATATCATGTCTAAAACAAATTGTGCGAAGCCATTCAAGCCGGCGGCCTAAATACATAGGCTGGCACCAAAGGTCAGCGGCCTTCATTTAGGCCGGCACCAAGGCCAGCGGCCTACATTTATGCCGGCTCCAAGGCCGGCGACCTTGAAGTTAACTCGGTCGGCCTTTATTCAAAGCCGGCTTAAGGCTGGCCGAACTTCGCTTTGGATCCTCCTGACGCCTATTTCCTCCTTTTTTAGACCTTGTACTGCCACCTAGAGCTCGGATTGACCTTGTTTTCTTTGGTGCTCGTATCTTAGCTCTTGGAATCGTATCATTCCCTCTATGTTGAAAAAGATTCGACCTCGAATTTGTATCGTCCATCCTGCTAGACCACATAAACAGACTCCTCTTTCCATTAGGCTTCTTAAGGCAAATCAGCCTTATTTGTTGTACTTCAATTGGACTCATAGGAAGAAGCTTGTATGCCTTGTCCTGTTACCGAATGGTATACTCATTGGTGTATCCATCATACTTGGCTCTGAGGTCATACTGCCAAGGTCTTCCAAGGATCAAATGTGTAGCTTCTATGGGAACTACATCACAAACAATTTCGTTAGTATAATCACCAATAAGTAATGGAACACGAACCTATTTGTGTACATGAACAGCTTCCTGTAGACTCAACCAATGAAGTGCATAAGGTCTTGGATGCTGCTTCACCTGTAAACCCAACTTAGTAACCCAGCTTACTGAAGCAACATTAGTGCAACTGCCTGTGTCAACCATAATCAAACAAGTCTTCCCCTGCACCATGCCTTGGATATGAAATAAATTAGCTTTCTGATTATGAACAGCTTCATCCTGCTTAACCATAAGCAAGTCTCCTTGTACTGGATTCACTATAATGTCTTCATCTTCCTCTTCTGCCTCAGTACTCTTCTGTTCTTCTTCCTCACTCTTAACTTTATCCCCCTTTATGACCATAACCCTTTTATTAGGACATTAAGAAGCAATATGGCCAAATCCTAGACACTTAAAACATTTGATATCCCTGCTCTTCTTTTGTTGTGTTTAGTCAACAGCCTCACTAGCGACTGCCTTTCCCTTTCCCTTTTCCTTCCTTTCCTTCTCCCTCTCACCATCATCTAACTTATGGTGGTGATATGATTTCTGATCCTGCCTACGCTGATGCCGCTCAACCCGACTGGCTAATTTAATCACATCCTTAAGAGTCTGATAATGCTGGAGTTCCACTACATTGGCATTGTCCATCTTCAACCCATTGATGAAATGAGCTATGGATTCATCTGATGATTCCCTAATATCACATCTTGCCATTAGTGTCTCAAACTCCTTCACATACTCTTTTATGCTCTTCTTACCCTGCTTCAAGGATTGCAACCCCATCAGCATCTCTTGTTTATAGTAGTCAGGCACAAATCTGCGTCTCATCAACCTTTTCATCAAAGCCCATGAACACACTTTCTCCTCGTCAGCCCTATGTCTCTCAGTTTGTAATTTATCCCACCACAGACTAGCATATTTAGAGAATGCTAGAGACGCCATTTTCACCTTCATGTGCTCATCCCAATCATAGCAGTTAAACACCTTCTCAACCCGTGGCACCCAGTCTAGGAATTCCTCTGGTTTACTACTACTAGTGAAAGGTGGAATTTTCAGCTTAATGTTTTCAATCCCCTTACACCTGTCATCATTGTTTCCTCTCCTACTCCTTTCACTACTAGAATCAGATTCACCACTAGAATGTCTCCTCCTAATTCCTGCACCACTATGGCTTCTTCTATCCCTAACCTCCAATCTCTCCATAATCAATATAATATTTTCTTGGATTTGATTGAACTCAGCCTTTATCACAACCTCACCCCCATTATCAGCATCATTTCCATTGTTGTTGTTATGAACACTTCCATGCGACGACATCTCTACCAATCAAAATTTCAGCAAAGATATTCACAAGAACACAATTCTCAACAACAGCCCAAACACCAATTCAGCAATTCAACACCCAACAATTGAATTCAGCAAAGATATTCACAAAACCCCAATTCTCAACAATAGCCCAATCACCAATTCAACGCCCAACAATCGAATTCACAGCAATACTTATCGAAATAAATTCCCAAATTTCCCAACCAATGGCAGTATTGAATTAAAACTACAATTGAGTTGAGATTCAACAGCCTTACCGATTTAACCCATGTTCTGATCGAATCCTTCGCTTTGAATCCTTACGAATCCAACCTTTGCTCTGATACCAAATGATACGAAATTGATGCTCTGATGCCAAATGACATGAAATTGGAATCGAATTCCTTTCACACAAATCAAATCGTCAATAACAATCAAATGTTACAATATTTTAGGGTTTTCTGGATTTTGGTACTAACGAATAAAATCAAGGATATGGATAAAATTACCAATCTATAGATGCCAAGATTGATAAAATTAAACTAATTTGCAATCAAATCATAGAACGATAGAGACCACGTTCTATAAATCAATCACTTAAGGTTAAAGAATTCTAAGAATTCAATAACGATGCTCGCCACAAATTCTATAGGAACCAAGAATTTGATAAGAACAATACAAATAAAGTGAAAATCAATTCTCAATATTCAAGAATCCAAAAGAGGATTCACACACACGCTCAAAGTGTTTGCTTACAACCAAAATATCATCTGTCTTCGTAAAAAACCCTAAAGAACACTATTTATATTATGTCTAAAACAAATTGTGCGAAGCCATTCAAGGCCGGCGACCTAAATACATAGGCTGGCACCAAAGGCCGGCGGCCTTCATTTAGGCCGGCACCAAGGCCGGTGGCCTACATTTATGCCGGCTCCAAGGCCGGTGGCCTTGAAGCTAACTCGGCCGGCCTTTATTTAAGGCCGGCTTAAGGCTGGCCGAACTTCGCCTTGGGTCCTCCCGATGCCTATGTCCTCCTTTTTTGGACCCCGTACTACCACCTAGAGCTCGGATTGACTTTGTTTTCTTTGGTGCTCGTATCTTAGCTCTTGGAATCATTTCACTTAATCTTGATTTTAGGCACATCAACACTAGAAAACTCTGATCCATGTTATTCAACATCGCTTTTTGATCCTGCACCTTGGTTCATAGGGCTTCCACATCCCAAGCAACATTTAGAATGTGATTGCCTAGGATACTATTATCTCCTGACATCATCGTAAGAATTTCCTGCTTTGATACCAACTGACGCAATGAGTTTGTGTGAATAAATGAGATGAATCGACAATTGATCTTCAAACTCAACAAAATTCACAAAAGTCTCTCTCTCAAAGACGTCTTAAAATTGTAATCTATCATAAGATATGATTAAAAAAAAAAAAACTATAAAAACCCTAAAATGTGGATTGGCACAGTCTTTAGTAGGGGCGTGTAAAAGGCTATGTCATGTTCTATGAAAATTTGCTCTTGGACACCTTTAACATTCCCATAAGCATGGGCATGCTTGCCACTTTTGTTGCCTAACACGCCACCTAGCACAGGAGTGTTCATGCTCATGCTTCTCCGACACCCCCCCTAAACATAGGTGTGTTTGTGCTTGTGTTAGCCACTATGTAAGCTTCCACACTTCCGCACTCTCTTCCTTGCACAAATGATCCCTCATGGATGGCTCCTTAGTCTTTGCTCTACATCATCAATTTAAATTATATTATTAATAATGGATAATGCCTTGTGGAAAATGAAAAATTCTTGATGTGGATTGTCAAGTGGCAGTAGATTTAGAAAATGCATAATGGTAGAAGTTTTCAACATTATACATAAAAAAATTTATAGTCAAAGTCTTAATAAGTATTACCCCTTAGTACAATCTTGGTTAACATGTAATCATCTGAAACTTTTAAATCAATTTGACTAGCACAACAACATTCAATTCATTTTTTTTTTCATATTTATTTCGCGATAAATTAACTTTAATCTACCCTCAGGTTAAATCCTTGGTCACTTTAATAAACCTATCAAAGTTGATGGGTTTATTAACATCCCTACACTGTGGGACATTGGGGGCTTAATGTTGTTGTGCTAACAATCCCGCCAAATGATTTATAGTTTGCAGCAGCTAGTTTTATCTCTTCAGCCATCTTACCCTTTCCCCTTTATGGTTGCTAATTTTGAATGTCCTTCTCATTAGGGTTGCCACATTGAGCACCCCTTCTATGCCATAATTCGGTGATTCTTCATGAAGGCATTTTGTTGAGAAATGACAATAGATAGACTTAGAGTGATAATGAGAAACACCCCAGAACCTAGGCATGTTACGGCTCATCACGTGTCCTAATCAAAAAAGGATACATTAAGGCTTTGGACCTACTTTAATACCTCTTAATTTTGCAAATCTTATAAACCTCAATTCAATATAATCAATATTACTAACATAACAGAAATATGTCTCAATTCATCTTTTCTACCTTGGAACAATTTTAAACAATAAATTCATAATCAACATCTAAAGCAATGAAATTATTTATAAAACACTAGTTTATGTTCTTCAAAAGGTTTCAATGTTCACTACTTTTATATAAATACAATATCTCCTAAAGCCTAATCACCATCACAATAGTCTCTAACTATACAGTCATTTTTGGAACCATGCACTCTAGCAAGCCCTAGGTATACGGTTGTACAAAGTGGCAGTGTACCTTTTTATAAATTTCCACATTTTGACACACTCAGATACACTATCATGTCATTGGCCATGTATCTTTTTAGCATTTTCTATCCTTGAAATGCCTTATAACACAGTTGTGTAACCCAGCCATGTAGCCTTATATACATTCTAGCATGGGTAAGTAAAACAAACATGTACTTAACCGTGTTCTCTATTATCCTTCACAAACCCTAATTTCCTTCTTTCAATTCATTCCTAATTCATATTCCTTGATCCTAGGTTTAACTAAACCTGATACGAACCACGCCAACCCGTGACGAAACCCAATACTAATACATTCGGAAATTCGTTGCCTAAGACGCCCAAACACCTAAAGTGGAAACCGCGACCCGTTGTCTATAAGCGAGACAAGAACCTTAGTATAAAATGAAGACGCCACAATCGGGATGAAAGACCGATTGATAAGTCGGGATGAACGCCACGGAAATCAATCTGATAAGTTCGATTTTGTTCTTGAAACCAAGAGAGGTGCCTCTCAAAAGTCTTTAAATGTTCAAAGATGTAAGTTGTTCATTGTTCTAAAACCCTAGGAGTTTTTATACTAGGGTACAATTCGTGTAAAACAAGTCCAAAACGACGTAGTTTAGTTTAAGTGGCGTAAAAACGCGAAAATAGAACAAGCGGCGGCAGGGATACACGGCCGTGTACACGCTCGTGTACTTTGGCCCGTGTACCTTTTTGTGCAACTTTTGGCAACATACACGCCCGTGTACTTTTAGCCGTGTATCTTTCTGTGCAACTTTTGGCAACAAAACACCCCGTGTACTTTGGCCGTGTATCTTTCTGTGGATTTGCTTAACTCCATAATACGGCGTGCCTTGAAAGTACACGCCCTCTTCAACTCGGTCCGGTGTGACTTGTATAAGAGCAAGGGTCTTGCCGTGGTTGTTCCATTCCGTTCCAACTTCATGATTGCCCCAATCCTTCCCGGCTTCATGGACATCCTTTATCAACCCGTTAAGTGCTTCCTTGAGTCGTTTCGCTCGACTTCTTGTGATCGGTCCAAGCGGCACTTCAAAGGATCCACATTCCTTCTTCCAGCTTGACTCTCATCATGGATCTCTCATTCCCCTCCTCTTGAAAAGGATTTGTCCTCAAATCGTCACCTACATCAAAAGGACTCAGATCATAACATTAAATGTGGCACTTACTTGATACTCACCAGGCAAATCTATCTTGTATGCATTGTCGTTGATGCGCTCAAGAACTTGAAATGGTCCATCACCTCTAGGAAGTAGTTTTTGATCGATGCTGCACGGGAAAACCCCTCTTTGTGCATGTGAACCCAAACCCAATCTCTAGTTTAAAAAAAAGCTTGTCGACGACCCTTGTTGGCTTGTTTCACATACTGCTCTGTTCGTCGCTCAATGTTCAGCCTTGCCTTCTCGTGGATCTGTTTAATAAATTTGGCCTTCTTTGTGCCATCTAAATTAACATACTCAAAAATAGGCAAAGGTGATAAATCCAAAGGAGTTAGTGGATTAAAACCAACACAATTTCAAAAGGAGAAAATTTAGTAGTAGAATGCACTGTACGGTTATAACAAATTCAACATGCGACAAACAATCCTCCCAACTCTTAATATTCTTTTTAATTATAGCCCTCAACAAAGTAGATAAAGTTCGATTCACTACCTTAGTTTGACCGTCAGTCTGTGGATGACAAGTAGTAGAAAAAAATAACTTAGTTCCTAACTTAGCCCAAAAGTCTTCCAAAAGCAGCTTAAGAACTTAGCATCCCTATCTGATACAATTGTTCTAGGCATACCATGCAATCGCACAACTTCCCTAAAGAAAAATTAGCAATATTACAAGCATCATCCGTTTTATGACAAGGAATGAAATGTGCCATTTTAGAAAACCTATCAACAACTAAAAAAACAGAATCCCGACCATTGTCTAGACCTGGGTAATCCTAACACAAAATCCATAGAAATATTACCCAAGGCTCATGAGGAATGGGAAGTGGGGTGTAAAGCCCTTGAGGTTGGACTCTAGATTTTGCTTGCTTACATGTGACACATTGCTCATAAATCCTCTCAACATCTCGTTTCATGTGAGGCCAATAGAATGTTCCTGCAATACCCCTAATGTTTTAGCTACTCCAAAGTGTCCCATTAAACCTCCTCCATGAGACTCCCTCACAAGTAATTCTCTTAGAGAAAAAATTGGAATGCACAGTTTACTCTCTCAAAAACAAGAATTCGTCATGTTTATAAAATTTTCCATGCCCACTCTTCTCACATTTCACATACTCCCACAAAAATCTCGTCAGCAGCATATAACTCCTTAATGTGCTCAAAACCAAGAAGTCTAGAACTAAGGTAGAGATAAGAGATACCTTCTAGAAAGTGCTCAGCAACTACATTCTCTTTACCTTGCCTGTAGTGGATGACATATGGAAATGTTTCGATGAACTCCACCCAACGAACATGCCTTTTGTTCAGCTTGTGTTGCCCCTTCAAATACTTCAAAGATTCATGATCAGTGTGGATCATGAACTCTTTTGGCCAAAGGTAGTGTAGCCACTCTCTAGGGCTCGAACCAATGCATAAGCTCCTTGTCGTAAGTAGGTAATTTAAGGTTCCCCACTTAGCTTCTCGCTAAAGAATGCAATCGGTCTTCTCTCCTGCATAAGCACTACTCCAATACCTAATCCTGAAGCATCACACTCAATTTCAAACGTTTAGCAAAGTTAGGTAAAGCAAGTAACGGCGTCTAAGTCAACTTATTTTTAAGCGTCTGAAAGGCCTTCTTTTGTTGCTCTCCCCAGCTGAACCCCACGTTCTTCTTAATTACCTCAGTAAGTGGTGCTGCAATGTGTTGAAATCCTTCACAAATCTCCTGTAAAAGCTCGCTAGTCCATGGAAACTCCGCACATTACTTACATTGGTTGGACTAGGCCATTCTTGGATCGCACGAACCTTTTCTTCATCAACCGATTCCCTGCGCACTAACAACAAACCAAGAAACACAAGTTTGTCTGTGCAAAAAGTGCACTTCTTGAGGTTAGCATATAATTGTTCCTTTCGAAGCACTTCTAAAACATCCCTCAAATGTGACATATGATCTTCCAAACTTTTGCTGTAAATAAGAATATCAATCAAAATAGACAACCAAAAATTTTTCCAATAAAAGTCCTCAAAACATGGTTCATAAGTCTCATAAAAGTACTAGGTGCATTAGTTAAACCGAAAGGCATTACTAACCACTCATACAATCCATATTTTTTCTTAAATGCAGTTTTCCATTCATCACCTTCTTTCATTCTAATTTGGTGATATCCACTTTTCAGATCAATTTTAGAAAAGACACTAGACCCATGCAACTCATCTAACATGTCATCTAAGCGAGGAATGGGATGACGATATTTTAAATCGTGATGTTGTGATGGCGCGGCAGTCAACACACATTCTCCATGTCCCATCCTTCTTAGGCACCAAGAACACAGGCACTGCCAATGGACTCATGCTTTCTCTCACGTACCCCTTCTCCATAGTTCATCGACCTGCCTTTGGAGTTCCTTTGTCTCCTCGGGATTGCTCCTATAACTGGCTTGTTTGGAATCGATGCTCCGGGTACAAGGTCAATCTGGTGCTCAATACCACGAACAGGTGATAATCCCTTTGGAATCTCCTCAGGAAAGACATCTTCAAAGTCCCCGCAAAAAGAGACACAACCACACTAGGCAAAGAGTTAGATAATTCGCTAGTAGTCAAACATGTTTCTTTTAAAAAACCAGCAACAACATAGGTTACCTCATCACTAACGCTCTCCTTACTACACTCGCTCTTGCCACAACTCACCTTTTGCAAGGCTGCCCTCTCCTTTTCACTCACCACCAAAGTTGATCCCCCTTCAACTTGGCCTCTTACACTCTTTCCAGCCTTCCTCTCTTTTTCCTTTTGATCTTGACCTTTATATTCCTTTTTCTTCTCATTGTCTTTTGCTCTCTCACTCTCACTCTGCTTTTCACCACCTTGTGTTTTGTAAAGACTGTTGTAACTGCAACTGATCCTCATACACTTGCTTAGGTGTTAAAGGTTTAAGATTAAAGCTTTTCCCTTGTGAACAAGCGTATACTTGTTAGAAAAGCCATCATCAACAACCTTCCTATCAAATTGCCATGGCCTCCCCAACAACACATGACATGCTTGCATTAGCACTACATCACATAACACCTCATCCTCAACCTTCCAATGCGAAAACCAATCAAGCTTGCTTACTCACCTTAGTCTCACCACTATCATTCAACCACTGCAATTTATATGGACTAGGGTGTCTAACAGTTTTGAGCCCCAGCCCCTCAACAATAAAATTACTCACTACATTGGTGCAACTTCCCCAACAATAATCAAACTACAAATGTGATCTCCTAGATAACATCTAGTATGAAATATATTCTCCCTTTCAACCTCCTCTTCTTCCTTCACCTGCACATTCAAAGCTCTCTTCACTACTGCCACTAGCGTTCCCATTGCAGGCTCCTCATCATCACTAGCATCCTCTAATGGAGGCATATCATCTTCTTCCCCTATCCCCCTCAGTCTCATACTCTCCATCATCACGCAAAATCATAACACGCCTATTTGGACATTGACTAGCAATAGGCCTCTACCTTGACATTTAAAACATCTAATGTCACGATTTCTAGAAGTAGAAGATTCAGGTTACCTTGATTACCAGGAGAATAACCCGCTTGCCTCAGCTCCCCTTTTGGTTTGGTAGGTAAAGGTTTTTTTCCCTTCTTCCATTGATTAGTCTTCCAAGTGGGTGAACCATTACCCTGTTGTAACCGTGCATTACTACTACCTCTCCTCTTGTGCTGGTTCTCAACTTTTTTAGCCATGTGGACCATATCCTCCAATTCTACATAATGCTGCAATTCAACAACATTTTGGATTTCCCCTATTCAACCCCACAAGAAACTAGCCATTGTAGCCTCTCTATCCTCTTTTACATTCGCCCTAATCATAGTGACTTCCATCTCCTTGAAATACTCATCTATACTCTGGCTTCCCTGCCTAAGAGTTTGCAACTTGTTGTGCAATTCACGATAGTAATACGCAGGTACAAACCGCTTCTTCATCACTCTTTTCATCTCTCCCAAGACTTAATAGGTGGCTCGCCACTCCTTCTCCTATTCAACATTATTTTGATCCCACCAAAACTATAGCATAATCCGAAAATTCAATGGCAGCAAGTTTTACCTTCTTTCTCCCACTATAGTTGTACAATCAAATACCATCTCCACCTTTTTCCCCCACTCTAAGTACGCCTCGGGATCATTCTTCCCTTGGAAAGGAGGAATCTTCATTTTATGCTACTCAATTGATCATCCTCTCTATTCCTATCTCCTCTATCTTCCTAATCCCTAGTTTCCTCTATTCCGACCACTAATCCTCTATAACTCCCGACAGAAGCTCATCATAATCATCATCCGACATTTCATCTCCACCCCTCGGTACTCTCCTAGAACGACTTTCCCGCTTATGCCCTTGGAATACGTTTGGGTGGATTGCTCTAGTCTTTGCTCCACCGCTCATGAATTTGTTCCATTCCTTCTTGGAACATCCTCTTCATTTCTCCCCTCAATGCCTCAATTACTAACCTAGCATCAAACCTTCCCTTCTCACCTTCAGGAGAATGTTGTCTCGACATAGCCCCTGCAGAAAAGATTAGTACTAACACAAATAATATATAATTAAACCTCATGATACACTCCCTTACGTTTTCGCTCAAATGACGATATCACACATCACTCGTGTATTCTCACAAAAAAATGATGATAACAACTCGCCAATTTCCTCTTCTCAATTCTCTTGGAACTAACTCGAACTACACCAATTTCCTTCCTAGAATTCAAAACAATTCTAGGGTTCGTAAATTTTCCTCTATTTTTTTTTTATTCGTTTTTTTTTTTGTCTCTGTTTTGCTTTTGATCATGTTTTTCTTTTCTTTTCTTTTCTTTTCTCTTTCTTTTTTTTCTTTTGTCGTGATTTTTTCTCTTTTTTTTTTTTAACAATCTCCTAGGCGATATTACACTGTCAAAAGATAATTAATACTACGAAATTGAATACGATAATTGATATGAACGATTGGAGTTAGGGTTTTTGATTTTACCGTCCTCAACCGAACTTGATGTTTTGACAAACCTAAGCTCTGATACCAAACTGATACGAACCACGCCAACCCGTGACGAAACCCAAAATACCAATACGTTCAGAAATTCGTTGCCTAAGACGCCCAAACACCTAAAGTGGAAACTGCGACCCGTTGTCTATAAGCGAGACAAAACCTTGGTATAAAATGAAGACGCCACAATTGGGATGAAAGACCGATTGATAAGTCGGGATGAACGCCACGGAAATCAATATGATAAGTTCGATTTAGTTCTTGAAGAACCAAGAGAGGTGCCTCTCAAAAGTGTTTAATGTTCAAAGATGTAAGTTGTTCATTTTTTCTAAAACCCTAGGAGTTTTTATACAGGGTTACAATTCGTGTAAAACAAGTCCAAAACGACGTAGTTTAGATAAGTGGCGTAAAAACGCGAAAACAGAACAAGCTGGCCGGCAGGAGATATACGGCCGTGTACATGCCCGTGTACCTTTCTGTGCAACTTCTGGCAACGTACACGCTCGTGTACTTTGGACGTGTATCTTTCTGTGGATTTTCTTAACTCCTACACGACCGTGCCTTGAAAGTACACGCCCTCTTCAACCCGTGTCCGGTGTGACTTGTATAAGAGCAAGGGTCTTGCCGTGGTTGTTCCAATTCGTTCCAACTTCATGATTGCCCCAATCCTTCCCGGCTTCATGGACATCCTTTATCAACCCGTTAAGTGCTTCCTTGAGTCGTTTCGCTCGACTTCTTGTGATCAGTCCAGGCGGCACTTCAAGAGGATCCACATTCCTTCTTCCAACTTGACTCTCATCATGGATCTCATCAAAATCTTAAAGCATGTAATTTCTAATTGAATTACATAGATTGGAATACTTACTATTCGATTTCCATAAATTGAATCCTTAATCAGGTTTGGGTCTTTATGTTCATCTTCCCTTCCTCAATCTGGATTCTATTTAAACAAGTATTGAAAATCAGTTTAAATCCTCATTTGTTAATCTTTAATAAAATTCCATCATTAAAATTCTTACCTAATGAATTTAGACTTAACCTTTGGGAATTCCTTCTAGACTCCTTAGGGTTCTCTAGACAGCGTTTTCACCTTTCTTGTCTTGTTAACTATGAGAATGTGAAAAGGAGAGACTCTAGGTTAACTTGCACTTAAATATGCCTTTAAGGAAATATCCATTTTACCCCCCATGTATTGTAAAAATCTCTCTTTTGACCTTAGTTATATTTTATAATATATGTTAAATAAAATGCTTGTATAGGTATTATTTTTTTTTTTTTCTTTTACTTGAAGCATTTCCTTCACCTCATACATGTACGATAGCAATGCACATTGATGGATAAATCTTTTTTTATCTCCTTAAATTTTAAAATTAGAAATCTTGCCATGGTTTCTATAATAGGTATATTTCTTTTTCAATTGTTTCACATCTTTCAAGAATAACTATTTGATAAATAATTTAGTAAAAACCATAAATAGAATTAGGTATTTTTTCATTGAAAAAAAAAAATCTTAAATTGAGTTTTTTCATGATTCGGTTTTAGTTAAACAAAATTCTTAATTTAAACATTCTCTACCATTTGGTTTTGGTTTGAAGGAGAGGACATAACTAAGTTATGCCTATACTTAATGTCAACTATCAATTTAAACCTAAACATGTCTCTAGGCTAATTCGATCATAAACTTTGTAACTGCAGTAGATCAATCCTTGAGCTTCAATGAAAACCACAGATTAGTAAGAAATCTCTAGTCTTTGTTAAACATAATCCTCTTTCAACTTAGTTAGTGTCCTGTATTACACAAAACATTTAATTAAAACACTAATGTGTCTTAAATATTTTCTTTATTTTTTTCTTTTTTTTGTTTTTGTTTTTGTTTTTGTTTGTTTTGTTTTGTTTTGTTGGCCATAAGTAAACATTCATTCAAATTTGAAATCAAATGTACATATCCTTCAATTGCATTAGCATTGCCAAAACTTTAGAAATCAAAATACAAAATTTCTAACCAAAAAGATGGGGGATTTTTGTTCCAATTGAAAGGGCACATCTTCCTTCTTGTATTGACTGTAATCTAGTAGCTACTTTATTTGCGTTTCGACTGACTAGCTTATATACAACTGATTGTAGCTATGCTCTAAAGACCAAATATCATTTAGAAGTGGCCTCAACTTCCAATATCTTTCTTCTTCTTTTGTAAAGCCATGAAAACAACACTATTGTCCATTAAGACTTTTAATCCTCCTCCACCCTTTACTTGTTTCTATTTTTAAACCACTTCAGGGATTGCTAATAACTCCACCTTCCATCGACAATGTTAATACTATCTTTTGCTTCCAGCACAAACTCTAGCCTTTGCATCCCTAGTGACAACTCTAAATCACAACTTGCCCAATAGGTTCTTAAACTGTCACCACATTAATATTCACTTGCCATGCTTTAGTCTTTCCCATAGTTGTTTTTCTGGACATTGTTCTTGTTGCTTCTCCCTAGACCTCCCTTTAGAGTTTATATTATTGAGCTCCATTAAGGCATGTCTACAAATTTCAATAATAGCTTCCACATCAGACATGTGAAATCAAAGATAGCTTTGCAACATTCTTTCCAAATGCACCACATTATTGTTGCTAATTTTGCCAACAAGTCTTTCTTTTCATTCCTAGTCCTAACATAAACATTTAGGCCATTCCACTAACCAAGCATCAAGTGTGGTCACCAAATTCACATCATTTCACTCCAAGCACCACATACCACACAACCTTTGTCCACGAACAACACAAAATTAAATGTTCTAATCTCATCAACATTATAGAATGAACATTTGGCCCTATGTATCACATGCTTTTTCCATAGATTATAATTAGTAGAACATGCATTGTGTAAAGTCTCCATAAGAAATGAAGTTCCTTTGGCAAACAAGGACAATGCCAAACTAACTTACATAAAGAGCTATCCAACTAATGAGAAGATGATGCATCTTAGTTGTTTTTTCTTCTAAATTCTTGATGAAAAAATATGTAGATTTCATTGTGCACTTACCAGACTTCTCATAGGGCTAAATAAGTTAATCTTCAAGTATGTTCCTTGAAAATGATTTTTTCTAGCATAGTTTTAGTTGTTTCTTCATCAAAGCACTTCCTAACCTCTCTAACCCTCTAAATTCTAAATATTTGATCAATCAAAACTACTACCTTCAACTATTGGTTATGTAGGTTTTCTCTTAAAACCTCATTTTCATAGAAAAAGAGTTAAAAAAAACCCCTCTCGAAATATTTTCTTTCAATGAATAAAAAACCTCATTTTTATTGAAAAACAATTAAAAAAACCATCTCTTTCATGGTAAAAGAATATGGAATAACTGTAATTTGTCCTAAACATCAATCTTGATTATGTAGAGTAAGGGATATAGACTCTTAAATGACCATGCACCTGCACTCTTAGTTAGAAGGAAACGTGAATTATAGTGAAAGAATAGCATTGAAAGAGAAATAAAATCACATTACAACTTAGCATCCAATATAATTCATGCAAATCTTTATATGGTTATTGATAGATGGAATTCAATAGGTTCACACTTTAATGGAACTTATCGATTAAATTGACTCTATGGACATATTCATTTTTTTATAAGTTATGAAATTATTTTTGACGTAGGCGAGATAAATTTACAATTATGGAATACTTAGATTATCAAACTTATCAGAGGGAATGCAGAGGAAGATGGCATAGTCAATAGGGAAAGGTATTAATGTCTTGTCAGATGGCTCATTTACTTGTCTCATACTAGACTTGATATAGCTTATGAAGTAAGCTTGATAAGCTAGTTCATGCATAGCCCAAGAAAGACTCATTAGCAAGTTGCACATAGGATTCTACAGTACCTTAAAGGAACACCAAGAAAGGGGATTTTGTTTGAAAGAAATAAAGATGTAACCCTTAAAGCCTACACTTATGCAAAATATGCAAGATCTATTGTTGATAGGTGATCAACAATAAGGTATTGCACTTTTCTTGGTGGAAATGTTGTGACATGGTGAAGCAAGAAACAAAGTGTGATTGTATGGTCTACTGTTAAGGTAGAATTTTGTGCAATAGCACATGGCATTTGTGAGCTACTTTGGTTGAAAATCATCCTTGAAGACTAAAAGATTATTTGGGTTAGGCCAATGGAGCTCTATTGTGACAATAAGTTAAATAAGCATAACTTACAACCTAGTTCAACATGATACAAACTAAGCACATTGATTTTGATAGGCATTTCATCAAGTAAAAATGGAAAGTGGCTTGATATGCACTCTATATTTTAATCAACACACGGATAACTTGCATACATGGATCAATAAAGGATTAATAGTTTAGTGTTTCAGAGAATTGCATCCAAGCTGGGAATGGAAGTTCCTATTCACCAGCCTGAGGGAGAGTATGGAAAAAATACATATATTTATTTTTAAATATTGTATAGCTATACAATCTTAAGTTTAGGAAATCATTTTAGGGAAGTTTCCTAATTCCTTAAAAATATAATTATTTTCTTTAATTAGTATTATAACCATTCTGTTGTATATACATCCTTAGTTGATTAATCAATAAAAAAAAAGTTGAACCCTATTTACAATTCAATAGTTAAATTGATTGATAATAAGAAATTGCTTAACTATTAGATGCACATTATGTAACAAATCTAGCTTATTCAACGGGATGGTATAATGTTACAAAAACAAGAAAAAGGTGCAATCTCAATTAGTTTGCATGAATAAATTAATATTCCAAATTGACAAACTATAAATTAAGAAATATGGTGACAAGTATCATAGCTGTAGTTTGAGTCTTCATTTTCAACCTTAATTAAGGATTTATGATATATAATAACAGAAATACAAATATGTATATGGAAGATGTAAATGGCCAAAAGAATGGATGGAGAAAGAATGTTTAAGGGTGTTATGCCATTTGTAGTACAAAATAGTTGCATGACTCCACATGTGTAAACTTGTTAGATGTGTTTAAGATACTTTGGCTAATTACTAAGTTCAAAGATTTGACTACTACCTAATACGTGTATCGTTCAAGATGTCTGAATTCTTACGGCATACATATTGTCGAGTCTAATTTTTATTTTTTTTATTATATTCCAATCCGATTCATATTAGATTCTATCTCATCCAATATAAATCATCAGACTTGAATTAGGAATTTTATTATTTGTTTGGAGTCACCACCCAACTGGAGTTGGGAAAAATTATTGAATTAGAACTAATTGAGCGGTTAATTCTAATTTGGACAACTAGTCCCATGAAATCTCCTCTTTTTATTTTTATATAAAAGAAGAAGAAAGAAAACCTAGAGATTCTTGACTCAGGGGATATCCTATTAAAACTCAAAGTTACTGACCTTATCCTTATAAATTTGGAGTTATGTTATGATATTTTTTTTATAAAGAAGAAGATATTTAAAAAACATGTTGTAAAAATTACACTAATAATGATTTGGAAAATGATTTTTTATTTCTTTTTTAGAGTTTCCCCATAAGGGTGTCTATGTAGCTGCTATTCGGGATCAAATAAGTCATAGTTCGCTTTTCATGAAAAAGCTTTAGGGATTTGTTTAAGTTTTAATTATGAAAACATTCGACTTTACATTTGTTATCATTTTAAAAGATTTCTTAAAAAATTCTAAGCCTAAGCTTTATTATTTTCTTTTCTAAAAAAAAAAAACTTCTGATTTAAGAAAAATCAATTTTGTATTTATTTTTGAAAAGAAATTTTCTAAGTGATAGAAAATAAAACAAAATTCATTGTCATTATTTTATATTCTTTTTATTTTTTATTTTTAATTCATATTATTCATCTAACTTTTATTAATTTCTAATTATTATTATTTTTATTTTTTATTATATATATTTTTTATTTTTTATATTATTTTTATTTTTATAATAGACATATTTATTTATTCCTTCAAAATTCTAAACCTAATTAATATTCTAAAAAAATATTTTCTGCATAATATATTTTTAGATTTTTTTTCTTATTTATTCTAATAAATAAATAAATAAATAAATCGCTAACTTAGATACGGATTGCGATTTGCAGGTTGAGTTGAATCGTGTCGGATTAAGTCAGATTGCGACGGTTAGATCGGCGATCGAAGCTTCCTCATCGGTAGCTTTCCGGTGGCTTTTGAAGGCTATTGATGGCTGCTTCTGGGCTTTCTAAAGGTGGGCAATCCAAAAGAGGCAGTGGTTTCCTTCTAAAACCTTTCCAGGTGGTGGTTGTAAGACTTGCATATAGAAGCTTAACCATATGCAGCAGCGAAGCAAAATAGATCCTTTACATACCTCCAGCCATTGCAAAGCAAATAGGTGTCCTGTTTGGGGAGAATGATGTTGTGCCCGGTTACGGTTGGTGCTTCTAAACCTTAACTCACTCAATATAGATGGGTATTTTCTGTAGTGGTAGCAGGATTAGGGACCCGTAGTACTCCTATTTATAATCATTCCATCAATGAGTTTGTTCCACAAAATTAGGAATTATTTGGAACATATCTTTCCTGATTTAGTGAGATATATTATTATTCCTGATTTAGTGGGATTTATTGTTCTCGATTAGTAGATAATATTGTTCCTTTTATTATGGGATTCATGGACCATTATCTAGAGGTTATTTGTTTCCAAAAAAAAAAAGAGATAACCAACATTCTCCCACTTGGTCCATATATTCCATAATTATCTTAATGAGAAACAAAAATTCATGAATCATGGTGATAGGGTCTCCTAATGACGAGTATCATCTCCCATGTATTACAATGCATTGTGCTTCTCAATCTCATAGAACTTGATGAATAAACTCGATGTTTATTCTTGGTCCAAACTTAATGATATTTCTCAAAATAAATGAATAAACAAATGTGTACACAAGGCTAAATGAGAAAACATCAACTGAATAAGAGTATCATTAACATTAAACATAATAAAAAATTACATTATGGAACCAAGTCCCATTCTCATCACATGATCCTTAAAACTCTTTAGTTGCTTGCCTTTAGTTAAAGGATCAGCTATCATTAACTTAGTGCTAATGTGCTTGATGACCACTTTCTTTTCCTTAACAACGTTCTCTTATGGCTAAGTACTTGATGTCGATATGTTTACTTCGACTACCACTCTATTATTCTTAGCCATAAATACAGCACTGAGTTATCAAGTACAATCTAATGGCCTAGAAATAGAGTCGACAATACTAAGGCCGGATAAAAAACTCTTTAACCATACACCATGTGAGGTAGCCTCAAAACAAGATATGAACTCAACTTCCATCGTGGAAGTACAGTCAAGGTCTGCTTTGCACTTCTCCAAGATACGGCCCCATTGGCAAACATGAAAATACCAGATGTTGATTTACGTGAATCAACACAGCCAGCAAAATCCGCATCGAGTACCCAACAACCTCCAGATTATCGGTTCGTCTATATATGAGCAATAACTCTTTGTCCCTTGAAGGTACCTCATACCTTCTTTGCAGCTCTCCAGTGGTCAATACTTGGGTTACTCTGATATCTTCCTAGTATCCCAACAGCAAATGCAATGTCAGGTCTGGTACAGACCTGAGCATACATCAGGCTTCCAACAGCTGAAGCATATGGGAGTTTTATCATTTGTTCCTGCTCAAGCTCATTTTTGGGACATTGACTTAAGTTTGAATTTATCACCCTTATAATGGGTGCTACACTTGATGAACAATCTTTCATCCGAAATCTCTCTAAAACTTTATTGATATAGGTTTCTTGAGACAAACCTAAAATGCCTTGGATCTATCCCTATGGATCTTAATGCCAATGACATAAGATGCCTCACCCATATCCTTCATATCAAAGTTCTTTGAGAGAAATTGTTTCACCTCATATAGCAAACCCTTATTATTGGTTGCAAGTAAAATATCATCACATATAGTACAAGAAAACAAATTTTACTCCCACTGACCTTTCGGTATATACATTGATCCATCATGTTTTCTTCAAAGCCAAATGAAGTGATGATATCATGGAATTTCAAATACCATTGACGGGAGGCTTGTTTTAATCCATAATGGATTTATTAAGCTTGCAAACCAATTGCTCACCTTCACTAGAAGAAAATCCTTCAGGTTGTTTCATGTAAACCTCTTCCTCTAGATCTCCATTAAGGAAAGCCGTTTTCACATCCATTTGGTGCAACCCAAATCAAAGTGTGCAACCAAAGGCATCATTATATGAAGGGAATCTTTCTTAGACACAGGAGAAAATTCTCTGTGTAATCAATTCCTTCCCTTTGAGTGAATCCTTTAGCAACGAGTCTTGCTTTATGTCTCTCAATGTTGCCTTGTGAGTCTTTCTTAGTTTTGAAGACCCATTTGCATCCAATGGCTTTTACACCATTAGGCAACTTGACGAGATTCCAGACTCCATTAGATGCCATCGAATCCATCTCATCTTTCATGGCATTATGCCACAATTTTGAATCCTTAGAACTCATGGCCTGTGAAAAACGACTCAGGATCATTTTTGGCTCTAATATTGTAGTCACACTCTGTAGATATACAACATAGTCACTAGGAATTGTTGATTTCCTTACTCTAGTAGATCTTCTCAATGCTTTATCAACATTCTCCTGAGGGGCAGGATCACATTGTTCAGCTGGTTGTTCAAACAGCTTCGGGTATCTGTTGAACTTCAACATCTACTGAATCAGATTCACAGCTTGTGGTACTTCGGGGACTGAATTTTCAACACGCATTTGTGCTGGAGGCGTGTTGTTAACAACAACAATCAGCTAGTGCCGGGGGTGTCATATTGGGCATCTGAATGGTCTTTCTCAAAACCAATGTCTTGAGATCGATCGCTCCCACTGATCAAGTCATTCTCAAGAAATTTTGCATTTCTTGATTCCACAAACCAGTACTATGAGATAGGCAATAAAATCAGTATCCTTTAGACCTTTCGGCATATCCTACGAAAACCCACTAATAGTCCTTGGGTCCAACTTCTTCTCATGTGGATGTAGACTCTTACTTCAGACGGACATCCCCAAACGTGTACATGTCGCAAACTCGGTTTCCACCCTTTGAATAATTCAAATGGCGTCCCTTGGACAGCCTTGGTTGGAACTCGGTTCAATATGTACAACAGCTGTTTTAAGAGCTTCATTCCACAAAAGTTCAGGAAGCTTGGAGTTTGCAAGCATACCCACACCAGTCCAATAATGTTCGGTTTCTCCTTTCAGCTACTCCATTCTGGTCTGGGAGAGCCAGGTAAACTGTATTGGGCAACAATCCATTCCTTGAAAAACTCGCAAATGGACCAGTCGCTTGTCCATTCTCTGTGTATCTACCATAGTATTCTTCGCCTCTATCAGACTCACGATTTTAATATGTTTTCCACATTGTTTTTCTACTTCACTTTAAATACCTTAAAAGCATCTAGTGCTTCATTCTTGTTATTAAGCAAGTAGAGATACATATATCGTGAGTAATCATCTAATAAAAGGACGAAGTACTTGTTACGGTACGCATCCATGTTTGGACTATAAATGTCTGTATGTATGATTTCCAATAATTCGAACTCCTTTTGGCACCCTTCTTCGACTTGTTAGTTTTGTTTTCCCTTAATACAACTTACACAAGTCTCAAAATCGGTAAAATCTAAAGCACTAAGTAAACCCCATTATTTACCAACCTTTTAATTCTACAATGGAGATATACCTAATCTCCGATGCCATAACATAGAGGATTCCTCATTTCACAACACATCTTTAGTGCCAATCCTTTCATGAACATGCATAATAGTATGTTATCATCATTTTGTAAACTAAGAAAAAAAGACCATCAGACAAAGTACCACATCCAATAACATCAGATTTAATAAAACAAATTAAATCCTGAATCCGAAAAGTTAAAAGGAATAACCATCTGATACAAGTCTGGAAACTTAAATTAATTCCTAGAGTACCTAGGAATATAAAATGTCATTTTCAATTGCAAAATGTAACCACTACTTAAAACATAAGCTGCACGTCCCAACAGCTTCCACATGTGAGGACATCTTTTGCCTGAATAGATCTACACTCACTTCCCACTAGATTCCGCAGGTTCCTTAAATCCTGCAATGAATTGGTCACATGGATTGTAGAACCAAATCAATCCACCATGTGTTATGATTAACATCAATCAATATTGGTTTCATAACAACAAGTGAAAGTGTGTACCTTTCTTATCAAGCCACTGCATGAACTTGGTGCACTGTTTCCTTCATGTGCCCTTCTTTTTACAGAAAAAGCACACAGCTTCCTTCTTAATGTCCTTTATGGGAGGGATTTTCCCTTTCCCTTTGTCCATGGCTTGATCCCTCCTTTTACTCTTCCCATGAGTAGTAAAGTTCACATTCTCCTTTTTCCTTTTCCTCCATAAGCAGTCTGCCCTCTTCCTGAACACACATGGTCAACAATTCATTGATTGACCATTTATCCTTATGTGTGTTATAGGATATCTTGAATGGGTCATACTGTTGAGGTAAAGTGCAAAGCATGTAGTGAACAAGGAAGGATTCTGATAACTCAACCTCCAATGCCTTCAATTGGCCCGCAATATCCCTCATGGCATGATATGATCACGCACACCCTTAACATTGGCGAGTCTTAGAGTTGAAAGCTCTATAATTAGGGTGCTGGCCATTGCCTTGTCTGAAGTAGCAAATTGCTCATCAATGGCCTTCAGCCAAATCTTAGACCCTTTGATATTGCTCGACAGAGCCCCTAATACCAGTAAAATTTTAGTCTTTATGAGCTAACTGATAAGCGATGGATCGAATTTTTATTTTAAAATTTTAAATTTTAAAAAAAAATAAAAAATTATTAAAAATAAAAATAAAATTTTTTAAAAAAAAAAAAACCATAAAATAAAATTAATTAAAATTTTTAAAAAAAACATAAAAATTAAAAACAAAAAATTTAAAAAAAAAACCAAAGCCCAAAATCCAAGAATTCAATAGGGCAAGGGAGAGGCGCAAAGGGGTCTGATACCAAATGTAAGACTTCATAAGGACTTAAAATAGCAGCAACAGAAGCAAAAAAGATCCTTTTCAACCTCCAGCCATTTCAAAGCAAAAGGTGTCTTTTTCGGTGGAAATGATGTTGGCCTCGGGTTTCGGTTGGTGCTTCTAAACCTTTAAATCACTCAATAAGATGGGGTTATTTCTATAGTGGTAGCAGGATTGGGACCCCTAGTACTCCTATTTATAACCATTTCCCCAATAGTTTTCAATAAAATTAGGGAAAATTTGGAACATATCTTTTTTGTTTGTGGGATATATTATTATTCCTGATTTTGTGGGGTTTATTGTTTCCCCATTTAGTAGGGAAAAATTGTTTCCCTTTTTTATGGATTTATGGACCATATTAAAAAGGGATTTTTTTCCAATCAAAAAGGAAAGAGAAAAACCAACAGGGTTTGAAGGGCGGGTTGTCGGTACAATTTAGGGAACTCCGATGAACTTTAAACTCGTTTTTTCTCTCTCTTTTCCCCCTTTTGATTTGTCCTTTTCTTCCTCTCACGTGTTCTATTTATAGGGTTAAAAAACCGACTAGATAAGCCGGATTTTCCCTTTGATAAGCTAAACAGATTTGCGGGTTAAAACCACTTTTAATTTTGCCTTTGATTTTTTGTATACTTTGATTTTTTTTTTAGATTTGTTTAATTAATGATGTTTATCTCATTTTTTGTTAAAGATTTTTGCAAAAAACAAATCAAAATGGGCCCGATTTTCTCTCCCCATTTATGGACCGATCTCGAACGAGGTTTAAATGTCACCTCTCAGCCGTTGACCCTCGTCTAATCACAAGCGCCAAGTGCCTTGGGGGATGAATCCTATAAGCCAAGCCGGAAAAGAAATGTGGATCCCCTGAAGTGCCGCCTGGCCGAACAAGAAATCAACGAAAAAGATTCAAGGGAAACACTTAACGGGTTATAAAGGTTTCCAGAAGCCGGGAAAAGGGTTGGGGCAAACAGAAGTTGGAACGGATTGAACAACCATGGGGGGACCCTTCTTTTAACAAGCCCCCAAACCCGGACACGGGTTTAAGAGGGTGTGTAAAAGTTTAAGCACGGCCGTGTAGGGAAATTTCCCAAAATTTCACAGAATCAACACGGCTAATAACGGGTAAAAGGGGATGGCCGTGTAGGAGACAAGCAAATCCAAGAAAGATACACAACATAGTAAAAACGGCTGAAATTTCCGGAATGGCACAAAAAGACACGCAAAAATACACTCTGACACGGTCTGTATCCCCCCGCCGGCCACTTTTTCTTTTTGTGTTTTTACGCAACTTATCTAAGCTACGTTGTTTTGGACTTGTTTTTCACGAATTGTAACCCTAGTATAAAAGCTCCTAGGGTTTAGAACAACCAAGAATTTACATCTTTGAACATTAAACACTTTTGAGATGCACCTCTCTTGGTTCTTCAAGAACTAAATCGAACTTATCGGATTAATTTCCATGGCGTTCATCCCGACTTATCAATCGGTCTTTCATCCCGATTGTGGCGTCTTCATTTTATACCAAGGTTCTTATCTCGCTTATAGACAATGGGTCGCGGTTTCCACTTTAGGTGTTTGGGCGTCTTAGGCAACGAATTCCGAACGTATTGGTATTGGGTTTCGTCATGGGTTGGCGTGGTTCGTATCACTTGGGAAGGAAAGGAAAAAATAGAACGTGCAAAACATTTCCCTTGCGATTCACACCTGTGATTGGACCCCTTCCTTGCATGCATAGGGCTAGTGACCAAACCGGCAAGGCTAGCCCACTTTCCCATTTTTTTATTAAACACAATTTGTATATATGCGTTGCAATTTTTATTATTTTTATATTATTTTAAAATTCTAAAAATTTCTAAAAATTATTTAACCTCTTTTATTATTGTTTCTATAATCATTTTCCAAAATTGTTGTATTGTTCCTATTTATCTTATTTTTTCATTATTTTTCCTTTATTTTTGCAAAATAGAAGAAAAGTTGAAAAAAATGAAAAATGAAACATTATTTGTGATTAAAGGGCAAAAATGGGGTGTTTACACATATATATGTAGTTTCCTTATCATTGCTTACACAATCTAGGAGGTCACACCGTTTACTTGGATTCCCGTGTCTTTAGCTTTTGCCACATAGCTATAAATGTAGATATAGACGTAGATGTTACACCAAATCATAAACCCAATTAAATTGTATTGTTTTTATTTATTTGTTCTTTTAAGATTTGGTTCCCAAAATTTTTAAATAAAACTAGATTAAGATTTATGATTGGTCAAAGGGGGGTAAAAACGAACCACACTGAAAACCAAACCATATAAATGAATAATAAATAAATGAATCTATATTCTAATAATGAATAACTAACAAAATAACATATTAAAGTGTAAAAGTTTTGTCCTAGTAAGTGTAACTAAAGCTAATCCATAACTTTCTCCATCATTCTTGAAAAAAGTAAATACCAAAATTTATTTATTTGTCAACATTTTCTCTAACTTGCATTTTAACCTTAAATGGGAGGGAACGTGAATCATTGTGAAAAAGTAGCATTCAAAAAGAAATATACTTATGTTACAACTTGGCATCTAATATTTTATTCATGTAAATGTTTATACAGGTTATGGATAGATGGTGTTTAATTAAGGGTGGGCATATGATCGTTTTTTTTCCCTCTCTTTCTGAATCGAACCTAACTTTATGGTTCATTGTGTAATTTTTTTTAATTTAAAAAACAATTTGATTTAGTTTAATACAAGGGTTGAGCTATTATTACACGTGTTGTTTTTTATTTATTTAATATACAAGTTAATAAATCATAAAAGATGTAATTGTTTATAATTCTCTAATATTGCTCACTATTTTCAATGTTCATTAGATATATTTAAGGAGATTTTACTATCTTTCTCTAGGTAATTGTAGTTTCTAATAAGTTAATAAGCAAAAATACGAAACTCAAAACATTGTTAGTTACTCAATGAAAATTAAATGAAAGTAATTACTGAATAAGTAACATGGAATCCTTGTTCTAGTCATACATTCTCTACACTTTCACTACCTTTTTTTTTTTTTTTTTAGTCTTGTAATTATTTCACACTTCTTGCTTCATTGTTTTAGTACTAATTGCATAGCAAAAAAAAAAAAAATTATCGTGAAATTATGATTATTATCTAAAGTAAATTATATTAGGACACATATAACTTGGTTGTATTATAAAATATGATAATTTGATTAGCAGATAATTTAATTTTTGGTGTACCATACATTATACTAAGAATTCAGTGCAAAATTCAACTTTTATAATATATCTTTGGTGTATTTTATATACTTTATATGTTTTTCAATGAGAAAAAAGAGACCTAAATTAATATGATTGCAAAAGAGGATGTAAGTCTTATCCCTTGTTATTTTTTCACTGATAAAATTAAATTTCTTTTACCAGGATAAAAAAATTTGCAGCAATTAAATTGATCGATGATAAGATAGTGCACTATTATACACATTTTGTATAACTTTAATAAGTTAAAATGAAATGGTATGGTGTTACCAAAGAAACGTGCAATCTCAATTAGCTTGCATTATTTACATAAATTGCAATTGGAAAAACTATAAAGTTAAGTAGTAATGGTCCTAGTTAACCACCTGGAGGACTTATCACAATCCTGTTATCTATATATTATTACATTCAATTCAAACTTCATACCCATCAAAATTATCAATAAATTAAAAAAATAAAATACTACAAAAAGTAAAAAAGAAAAAAGAATTACACCCACTTTTGAAAACTCTATTAACCCTATCAATTATTTATTATCAGTGATTATTCTATAGTTTTGTTAGCAGGACTGCCTGACTTATTATATGATCCTCAAGTGATAGAACTGTATAAATTCTCATATTATCATATACTATTTTTTGCAATTCCACGTTGAGCCTTCTCATTTGGGAAGTATTTATATGGTGGCGGCTTAGCATAATTTCTTGTAGTTAGGGTCTTCTTGTGGCCTGGGCAAGGTGCAACCGGCTCACCGGGAGTATGGGTGCAGCGATTTCCTGGACTAGGGACTTTACCCTTTTGTAGTGATTGAATTTGCAAGAGGTGTTGATAATGGCCATCTTTTTTCATAACCCATTGTTCTTGCTCGTCAAACCCTAGCAGCCTGCAAGCCTCGTGAAGTTGAAATTTTGTCACAAGAAGAACTATGGTGACAAGTATCATAGCTGTAGTTTGAGCCTTCATTTTCAACCTTTGCAAATTACGCTTCCTATTTCTTTAACAGCTCGATGGTGATGTTGCCGGAGATTTCACGCCGTCTAATTAAATTGATTTCAAAAATTTTATTACCTTTGCATGCAGGTTTTACGAAGATTTCCTATATGACTTTTACTGATACAAACTGATAATTCTTCCACAATATTTACGAAGATTTCCTCCTAGTTAGTTCAATATGTCTTTTTATTTTATTTTTTACCATATATATTCATGTAGTCAAATACTTTCACTTTGGACTTTAGCCGTGTAGGATTTGCTATTTAACTTGTTAAATATTGTATCGAGTGCATTTGTTATAATCCCACGTGGATAATAATATGAACTAAGATAGTATTTAAATTTAAAAGATTTTCTCATCTATCAAACCAATATTTTGAGTTGGACTCTTTTCTTAGATTTGCGTTGGATACTCTCGTTGAGAACTAACCCTATAAAAAAGAAGTTTAAGGAGTTCCTCTACCTATCAGATGCTCAAGAATGAGAATTGTTTGTGAGTATACTACAGGCTTCTTTGCATGATATGTGGTACCTATAAGAGTAAATATGATGGGGTTTGAATTTGACGTGAAAGCAATTAGGCTTGAGTTTACAAAAATTATTAAGTTACCTAGGGAATGCTATTAGTAATACAACGCGTGAGAAACAAACTATAGTTAAAAAAAAAAAAAATCAAAGTTGTAAAACACAAGAGTACATACTATGATAATAATAGATAGTTGAAAGAGAATAATTATGTTATTTCCTCTCTAAAACCTCCATGTAAATGGGATGTCCAAGTAAACAGGCTGTAAGAATATTAAATAATGGAAGATGAAACGTGAAGTAGATATCAAAATTTTATCTTTGTTGAAAGTACTGCATGGGTAAGCTGGGTCCATTGCAATTCTTTTAACAATTCTTGTACATCTTAAATTTTATGTAAGTTTCAAAAGAAAATTTAAGAAAATATATATAAGTATACATGCATGCACCAAAGGATTCGAGAAAGGGGTATTAATTTGTTTTCCTTGTTGGGATACTATCTCATCCATTGATAAACATAAAAAAGAAAAGATAAAAATAAAACAAGCAATCTTAGCCTTAAATTATGGGTGTGAAACCCCATAAATTTAATAATAACTAGAATTATATTAGTGAATTAAATAAAATAAAAGCCTTATTTTAAACATGGGTAAATTTTGAAGCACATGAATTAGATGTAGTATGGATCCACTAGTAAATTGTAATAAATGGATAAATGAAATTAAAAGCATAGGTTTAGGATAGTTAAATAGAATTTATAAATATATATTTATATTCAAGATATTTTATTCAGCATATACATAAATTTTTATATAAAAATATTGAAATTTAAATAATTTAATAAGATTGTTGGTATGCATACTAATCGAATCCAGATAAATTCCATTGTCATCCCAACTTACTTTGCTATGAAGGTTGGTCTCAGATATAAACACTATAGTTTTTTTCTCTCTCTCTCCTTTCACTCAATCATCCTTAGATTGAAAATTGAAAAACTTTATGAAATCATAAAATTTCATTTCATTTTTAAAAATTAATAATTTTTTCATACTGTCTCTAAATAAAAAAAACCATGAATCTCATTGTAATCCTCGTAAAGTGTACTTCATAATAAGTCTATGCTTGCAAAATAAATGTTAAGCTTGAACATACAAGTCGAATTGAAACGAATGTAAAACATTTAATTTTGGAGTTCTATTTGAAAAATGATTTGTAAATTTGATTATGTTGAAGTTTTGATAAGTTTAGTTAGTTTAATCTTTAGTAGACTTATTACACTTTGAATGACTCTTTGCAACTTCTTGATGACTATTTAGAATCATAAACAATGAGGTTAAGGTGAATGGGAAATTTAATGAGTTATGACAATGCTTGTGAATGTTGCTTGTTTGGGTGTTATATTTACTTTGTGATGATGTTTTGGAAGTTTGTTGTTGAATTATGATGAAAAATAATGTGGTAGGGAGTGGAAATATGAGTTCTCAAATGGAACAGAACGAATTGAAAATGAAATGTGAATGGTGTACAATTGGTAAGACAATTACTGATCAAACGGTAACGAAAATAATCCCACCAATTGATTGGTAAAAAACTAGTCCACTAGGATTTTTGTTGCATTGTTCGATTGATCTAATCCCAATTGGTTGCTAGTCATGTAACCTAATTTTTTTTTCTTTTCTTTTCCTCGATGCTTCAATACTAAACTAAAATTTTATACATATATCCAAGTTGCGATACATTTATATAACAACATACCAACTTACTTAATGATGAGAGGATCGCATACGCACACACATACACACTCATCAATGTATATGATATTCATAAGATAGTAGTTGAATATTTATATTTATGTAAATTTATAATCACGATAAAAAGGGTGAATTATAGTTGTGACTGAATGGATTTATTATGACTTGTGTGTAGTGATTGATTGGTTGAACATTTGGATGATTTTGTTATTTCCAGTTACAATAAATAATCATTGCGTTGTCATATGATAGATTTTAAATTGAAACTTGGTTTGTCGCCTTTGAATGAATTAACTAAAAGATTGACTTAATTTAAATTTTGATATACATTATATGAGACATTGCATTGAATTAAACATCATCACTGCTATATAACTCATAAGATGTGATCATGGAAAGATTTCTATTACGTTAGGTGCGAACTAAATGACTCGAGGGTTGTCACACATTTTACGTAGTCTCTTTGTGGGTCTTGCTTATCATTTTGGATAGTAGAATTTGTATTAGGTGTTGTGTGCTCTCCTTGAAGTAATAAAAGTTTTATTTGGAATTGCATCCTGTGTGCTCTCCTATGATGGTGGCATAGGATGCCTAGGCACTTATGGTTAGATTTGAAAATGGTCGATATGGACCATACGATGGAGGCTTAGCATAATTTTTAGTAGTTGAGGTTGTCTTTATGTTAGACATGGTGAAACCAATTGACCTAAGGTAGGAGTCTAGGTGCATTGATTTCCTATAGAAGGACCTATAGTTTTCTGTTGTCATTGAATTTGCAAGATATATTGATTGTTGATGTCCTACTAGTGAAAGCCTAGCAATTTACATGCCCCATGAGGTCTAGATTTGCCACAACAAGATGAATGGGGACAAATGCTATAATATTTTGGTCCTTCGTTTAAATCTCTTTAGGTTTTATAGTTAGTTGTAAAAGTCATGATATTAAAGGTAAAACATAACTATGAAAGAAGAAAACACAATATAGGATAAAAAAAACTCTAGGATCCTAAGCTATTTATAGCAACAAAGTTTTGATAACCTCAAATATTATGATCTGTTATACATGTTTTTGATACTTGACTATAACACCCAAGTCCTATATTTAACTATCATGTTGTTTCAACTTTTGAACATTGAATGGGTTGACGATGGAAATGGAATCTCTTAAGGATATTAGAAGTTAGACCAAACCAACGTCATGACATTCCATTTTAAAGATTTGACTATTATCTATATACGTATATGCTTCAAGATGTTGGGATTCTTAGGGCTTACATATATTGACGATGTTATTCCATTTCATTTCATGCATAAATATGAAGACATTATTTCGATGAAATTATCACATACACACACACATATTTATATATATATAAAAGTGTTATGATGCTTTGAAATGTATGAATGCCAAAATTTGTGTCAATCCATATTGAGGTGAAAAAAATTTGCAATTGACACAATGAGTTAGTATGAATAAATGAGATCAATCGATGATTAATCTTCAAACTCAACAGAAAGTCACAAAATCTCTCTCACAAAGTCGTCTTAAAATTGTAATTTGTGATAAGATATGAACTTAAACAAAAAGAATACTATAAAAATCCAAAAAGGTAGATCAGCATGATCTTTAATACGGTCGTGTAAAAGCTTATATCGCGTTATATCAAAATTCGCTCTTAGACACCCTTAGGACGCCCACAAGTACGGGTGTGCTTGCCAACGTGTTGCCTCACATGCCACTTAGCATGGGCTTGTTGATGCCCATGCTTCTCTGACATGTACCCCCAACACAAGTATGTCTGTGCTTATGTTGGCCACTAAACAAGCCTCCATGCTTTGCCAGAACTTTAAAGAACTTAAATATTTTCTTTATTATTTTTCTTTTTTCTTTTTGTTTTTTTTTTGTTGGCCAAAAGAAAACATTCATTCAAATTTGAAATCAAATGTACATATCCTTCAACTACATTTGCATTGCCAGAACTTTAAAGATCACAATACAAAATTTCTAACAAAGAAGATGGGGGGGGGGGGGGGTTTGTTCCAATTGAAATGGCACATCTTCCTTCTTGTATTGACTTTAGTAGCTCCTTTATTTGTGTTTCGACTAACTAGCTTATGTACGACCGATTGTAGCTACACCTCTAAAGACCAAATATCATTTAGAAGTGGCCTCAACTTCCAATATCTTTCTTCTTCTTCCGTTAAAGCCATGAAAACAACACTGTTGTCCATTGAGACTTTTATTCTCCTCCACCCTTTACTTGTTTCTATCTTTAACACTTCATGCGTTGCTAATATCTCCACCCCTTCCATCGACAACATTAGTATTATCTTGTTGCTTCCAGCACAAACTCTAGCCTTTGCATCTTTGGTGACAACTCTAATCATTGCTTGCCCAGTAGGTTCTTAAACATGCCATCCACATTAATATTCACTACGCCATGCTCTAGTCTTTCCCATAGTTGTTTTTCTGGACATTGTCTTGTTGATTCTCCCTAGACCTCCCTTTAGAGTTCATATTATTAAGCTCCATTAAGGCATGTCTACAACTTTCAATAATAGCTTCCACATTAGGACATGTGAAATCAAAGATAGCTTTGCAACATTGTTTGCAAACCACATTATTGTTGCTAATTTTGCCTATAAGTCTTTCTTTTCATTCCTAGTCCAAACAAAAACATTTAGGCCATTCACTAACCAAGCATCAAGTGTGGTCACCAAATTCACATCATTTCACTCTAAGCACCACATACCACACAACCTTTGTCCACTAACAACACAAAATTAAATATTCCAATCTCATCAACATTATAGAATGAACATTTGGCCCTATGTATCACATGCTTTTTCCATAGATTATAATTAATAGAACATGCATTGTGTAAAGTCTCCATAAGAAATGAAGTTCCTTTGGAAAATAAGGACAATGCCAGACTAACTTACATAATGATGTGCTCAAAACCAAGCCCAAGCACACAAAACCCAATTGAAAGACCAATTACACAATGAAATCAAACTAGTCCTCCAAATTGCATAAACCGTCAATCTTTATAATTCCAAATCCACAAATATGAATATGTATGAAGATTGCATATCCAAGAATGATAAGCTCTGATACCAAATTATGATGTGCCTAAAAGGGATTTAAGCACAATCAAATGGAATAAAAATTCAACCCTAAAAGCAACCCCTAATTCCGAATCAGCAATTAGACAATTGCGTGAATTCCAAAGATATAAATGGATCCGGAATCAATAAACAATGAACAATCCTCAATATATATACTAATCAAACTTGAATCAACACGTGAATATCAAGATTGAGCAGCAATAAAAACGTGATTTTCTCTTAAGAAATAAACATTCCACATGAAACAATGATAGGTAAGTGTTGATGAATAACATTATGAAAAGTAATCTAACACACTCAATTTATCTCGCAATGATTATGATGCAAATCTGACCAAGAGCTATGTCAATTCACCCATAGATATTACACAGTAGAGAAGAAAAGAAATCACAACAAAATGAAATTGATATTACTCACAATTTCAAAGTATTTCACTCGCTACAATTTCAACTCTTGGGATTGAAATTGATAAGAGTCTAATGACAATTAGGAGAACCCTAATCCTCACACAAAGGTGTATACTCAAATCTGAAAAATGGTCTCCTCAAACCCTACTTTATGCAAGTATTTATACTTGCTTCCTTTAGGGTTAAAAAGTCCACAAAATTACAACTATGCCACTTTTAAGGTGGCCGGTCCTAAAAGACAATTACAAGCAAATGAAAGTGTCCCAAAGGAAATATTACAACATAAATAGTCAAAAGAAATAATTATAAATAAAAATATTCTTCATCATGCTAGCTCTTCCATAGGATTCGTCGGCCCAGCTCATCGCCGGTTTAGGTCGGTCTATAGATAACCCACAAGCTGAGTCTGAGTGAGTTTGTCCATTGCCCTGTAAAGAATGATAAGTATTCCTGTCGAAATATACAATACATGAATAAGAGAAAAGAGGTTAGTAAACAAATAATTCCAAGGTCGATTTGCTCAAAATGGGTCTTCATTGCCAATATTCGAAATCTTTTGGCTTGTGCCTTAATGTTAGGTCTTGACGGATTTTGATTCCTATCATCTCCTTCGGCCTCAAAAAGATTTGTCCTCAAATTTGGCAGATAAAATGCAGTAGAGACTTTGTTTTCTCCCAGCAATCCATCTGAAGAAGTATCTTTGTAGAATCCCAATATCTAAAATACCACATGTCGAGTCTAATTTTTTGCATTCCCAATCCTAATCCAATCTAGACTAGACCCTATGCTCATCTAATGTAGATCCTCGACTTGAGTTAGGAATTTCATTTGATTTTTGGAGTCGCCACCCAATTGTTGTTGGGAAAAATTGAATTAAGACTAAAGGAGTGGATTAGTCTTAATTTGGACCACTAGTCGTCGTTATTTCCTCTTCTCGTTTTTGAAAAGAGGAAAAGGGAAAACCAGAGTTTCTAAGTCCGGAGGCTAACCCATTAAAACCTTACGGTTACCACCTAATCTCCTAAAATTGTTCCTATTTAGAAATGTGTTTTATTATATTTCTATTACTTTTTATTATGTTTTTGAATTATTTCAAGAAAATGATTTTTTTATTTCATTTTATGGGTTGACCCGAATGGGTGCCTACGTACCTGCTATCCAGGATCAAACAAGCCGTAGTTCGCTTTTCTGAAAACCTTAAATGTGTTTGTGAATTTTAGTTTTGAAATCTCTTTTGCTTTATGTTTTTACTATTTTTTTGGGATTTTTTTTAAAAAATCTAAGCCTAAACTTTTATCTGATTTTTGAAAATGATTTGAAGGGAAAACATCAATTTTGGATTTATTTGAGGAAAATGATTTTTCTAAGTGCTAAAACTCATTTTTATGATTCTTTTGAATTTTTTTATTTTTTTTATGTTTTGTAATTTTTTTATGATTTTTATTTCTTTTCGATTTTTCCTTATTCTTCTACAATTTTTTTTTATAATTTTTATGAGTTTTCATGGTTTTTGTAGTTTTTTATCATTCTTATTATTATTATTTTTTATGATTTTTATTAAATTTTGCATAATTTTTGTGAATTTTTGTTAAGAATTTTATGCTAAGCTATTATTTATCCTATTTTGAAATCTAAAGTTTTATTATTATTTCCCTAATATTTTTATTGTTTTTCCACATTTTTATTATCATTTATTTTTCTTTTTATTTATTTATTTTTTTTCTTTTTTCTACATTATTAAATCCTAAAAACCTAATTTCTACATTTTCCTACTTATGGAAATAAAACATAAAGCACAAATAAATAACCAAAAAATAAATAATCAAATAATAAATCAAATAAATATAAGTAAAATAAATAAACAAAATTCAAAAAATAAATAAAAAATCCAGAAAATTCGACTTACCTGGATCTAGGTCGGTGCACGGGTCGGGTCGGATCGATCGGACACGGCGGCGGAGAGGGTTCGTTCACGGCGTTCCAGCGGTCTTTTGCAACGGGTGAGGTGTCGAATCCTAGCTTCTTGAGGGTGCTGAATCCAATGGTGGCGGTGGTTTGCTCCTAGATCGTCTCCTGGTGGTGGTTCAACTCCGGTCGGTGATCGCGATTTTGGTTCTCCTCCGGTGCTCTCCGATTTGCTCTCTTTTCTCACTTTCTCTCAATTCTGATCCGTGTTTTGGCTTCCCCCCACACCTCCTCTATTTATAGGTGTTTGAAATCGAGCTGGATAAGCTTGGATTTCCTCCGATTGAAGCTAATCGGATTTTCGGTTAAAAAACCAACTCCGATTTGTGTAAATCCATCGATTTGTTGCGATTTGGTTCCAATTAGATAATGTTTATCTTATTTCTGTTGAAGAACTGTTTGATTTGTGCAAAAAATCGAATCGAAACGGTCGAAATTCGAATTTTTCCTTCGCCGGCGATCTCGGACCCGAGGTAGAAGACGATCACGCGCCCGGCGCGTGCGTTTCCTCCAGCCAATCGGATGCTGCCACGTGTCTTGGATAAGTAAGAAAATGCAAAACGCGGAAACTGCTTCCCCCGCGATTCGAACCTATGACCAAGCCCCCTCGCGCGCCTTAGCCCGTGGTCCGGACCAGTTGGGCTAGCCTACTTTCCTGATTTTTCTAATTTCGCAAATTGCATATATGCAATGCGATTTTTTATTTTTTTGTATTTTTTGAAATTTCAAAAATTTGTAAAAATTATTTATTATTGCCATTTCTGAAATCATTTTTCAAAATTGATGTGTTTTCCTATTTATTTTTATTTTTTTGAATATTTTTATTGTTTAAGCTAAATTAGAGAAAAATTGAAAAAAATTGGAAAAAATTAAAAATTGATTATTATCAATTATTATTCATTCCTAGGGCAAAAATGGGGTGTTTACAGCTGCCCCTCTTTGTAGTAAAGTTTGAAAACTTAACTACAAAGACAAGAAAGACGCCATTTTTGGCCTCTTAAATAGATAATGCCTTGGTTTGGCTAGTTACCTGGCATTTGTTTTGGTAGGAAAATGCTCCAAGAGCTAATAATCCCACGATTTAAGATGGTCCTAACAATTCAGAGTAATGTTCCCTCCCCAAACAGTGCTTTATGGGCTGATTAATTGGCGATAGGAAACAACTCAAGCATTGTGTGGAAGAAATGATGATAGGAAGCGTCTTATCAGACTAGCAACCTTGGAAAGAAAATTTACTTAGGAAGCGCCCTTATGAGCTGGCTACCTGTCAACAGAAGCGTCTTGTTAGACTAGCAACTGTTTGGAAGAATATTTCCGAAAAGTGCCCCAAGAGCTGACTAATCGGGAGAATCTAGGAAAGTCCCCCTCATGGGCTGACTAACCTTAAGATAGATTTTTAGGAAAGTGCCCATCTTGGGCTGACTAACCTATGGTAGAGTGTCTCAAAAAGTGTCCCTATGAGCTGACCTTGAGAATGGATTTTTAGGAAAGTGCCCATCTTGGGCTGACTAACCTATGATAAAATTGATTGAACTGTCTCAAAAAGTGCCTCTATGAGCTGACCTTGAGAACAAATTTTTAGGAAAGTGCCCATCTTGGGCTGACTAACCTAGGATAGAATTGATTGAACTATCTCAAAAAGTGCCCTTATGAGCTAACCTTGAGAACAGATTTTTAGGAAAGTGCCCATCTCGGGCTGACTAACCTAGGATAGAATTGATTGAACTTTCAAAAAGTGCCTTATGAGCTGACCTGAGAACAGATTTTTAGGAAAGTGTCCATCTTGGGCTGACTAACCTAGGATAGAGTTGTCTCGAAAAGTGCTCTTATGAGCTGACCATGAGAACAACTTTTTATGAAAGTGCCCATCTTGGGCTGACTGACCTAAGATAAAAATGATATCTCAAAAAGGTGCCCCCTATGAGCTAACCTTAGAGAGGATGTTTAGGAAAGTGCCCATCTTGGGCTGACTAACCTAAGATAAAAATGATATCTCAAAAAGGTGCCTTTATAGGCTGACCTTAGAAAAGACCTAGGGAAGTGCCCTTTTTTTTTTTGCTGACTACCGTATTAAGAGGAATGTTTAGACAAGTGCCCAACTAGGGGCTGACTCATCTTATGCTTCTGAATATGCTTTCTACTGACTGAGCTAAATGATGTGATGCCTTTCATGATATGATGATAGTTATTTATTTTAATATGCTTGTCAGTTTATCGTGGACAGCCACCAAACAACCGAACCTTCGGGCTTGTTTGTTTCTGCTTCTCTTCTTCTTTTCTTGACTCGGGGTTGAAAATCTTGATGTGCTTCCTTTCTTTATGCACATGGCTCTTTTGATGGTAATGTTACTCTACTAATGCACTATGTTCTAATGCTCAAAAGTAGATAGAATTATATCACAAACTATATTAAGATTCATTATCATTTTAGTGTTTATCTTTTATTGGTGAAGTGGTGGGTAATGTGTTTAGGAATATTTGTTGTGATGAGAACTGATTGGGATTGTTGATCATTCAGGGATATTAACTTTGCTTGTAAAAAGTAAAAACTCGACTCAACGAAATTTGTATCGAATGTTAGCTTTCATAAACATTGGCAAAATTTTGATTCCCTTGCCTAAGGATAATACATCTTTATAGATCTGTGTTAATGGGGTCTCTCAATTCTAAACCATCCATTTGAGTTAGTATCAAAGCACCTCCTGACATAACCTTTTTCACCAGATAAGGGCCTTCGTAGTTTGGGGTAAATTTCCCTCTAGAGTCTTGGGCATTCGAGAGAACCTTCCTTAGTACTAGATCCCCCTCTTTGAAGTATCGAGGTCTCATCTTCTTGTTAAATGCTCGGGCCATTCTTTGTTGGTAACACTGACCATGACATAGTGCGGTAAGCCTTCTTTCATCAATCAGATTCAGCTGATTAAGCCTCTTCCTTACCCAATCTGATTCAGTTAGCCGAGTTTCCGACAGGATTCTGAATGATGGTATTTCAACTTCAACTGGTAGCACTGCTTCCTTACCATATACCAATGAGTAAGGGGTAGCTCCCGTAGATGTTCTTATTGAAGTCCTATAAGCCATGAGAGCAAACGGTAACATTTCATGCCAATCTTTGTAAGTTGTTGTCATTTTCTCGATGATCTTCTTGATATTTTTATTAGCTGCTTCTACTGCCCCGTTCATTTGAGGTTGGTAGGGAGTTGAATTTCTGTGGTTTATGTGGAATTGTTGACATAAACTTGTCATCGATTTGTTGTTGAGATTGGTACCATTGTCGGTGATGATAGACTCAGGAACTCCATATCGAGCTATTATGTCCCTTTTTAAGAAGCGGATTATTACCCCCTTTGTAACATTGGTATATGATGACGCTTCTACCCATTTGGTGAAATAATCAATCGCTACTAGTATAAATATGTGGCCGTTAGATGCTGTTGGAGTGATCGGGCCTATTATGTCGATTCCCTACATGGAGAAAGGCCATGGTGCTGATAACAAGTGTAGCTCGTTGGGCGGAGCATTTATCCGGTTTGCGTAGACTTGACACAGATGACAGTGCTTGACATATTTTATGCAATCTGATTCCATGGTCAACCAATAATATCCTAACCTCATGATTTTTCGGGCTAACATGTAGCCATTCATATAGGGTCCACATACTCCCTCATGTACTTCTTTCATTAGTTCGCATGCTTCATTTTTGTCCACACATCTCAACAAGGTGGTATCAGATGATCTTTTGTAGAGTATAGACCCACTTAATAAGAAATGGCTTGCTAACCTTCTAAGCGTTCTTTGGTCATTCTTGCTAGCCATTTCAGGGTATTTACTTTCTTGGAGGAAAGTCTTGATGTCGTGATACCAAGGCTTGTCATCTTGTACTTTTTCAATGGTTAAACAGTAGGCAGGCCGACTTTCGATGTCTATTTTCATCGGTTGAACTTCGGCTCCCCCTGTTATCTGGATCATAGATGCTAATGTGGCTAGTGCATCTGCAAACTGATTCTGAGTTCTCGGGATGTATGTGAAAGTGATTGCCTTGAATCCTTCCATTAGCTCTGTCAAGTGTTGATGATACGGTACCAGTTTGGGGTCTTTAGTCTTGTATTCCCCTCTTGTCTGTAGTATGATAAGCGACGAGTCTCCATATACTTCTAATTCGCGGATTTCCATTTGACAGGCCATTTTGAGGCCAAGAATACATGCTTCATATTCTGCGATATTATTGGTATAGGGAAATGTAAGTCTCGTCGCTGCAGGGAATTGAGTGCCATATGGGGATATCAATACAGCCCCAACCCCACAACCGAATACGTTAGCGGCTCCATCGAAAAACAATTTCCATTTCGGGTTCTGCTCTATCCTAAAGTCTTCTACCGGTATATCTTCCACTGTTAATATATTTTCGTCCGGGAATTGGGCTTGTAGTTCTTGGGAATCTGTCTCGACCGGGTGTTCTGCTAATTGGTCGGCTAAGGCTTGCCCTTTCACCGCGTTCTGATTTATGTATGTGATGTCAAACTCGGATAGGAGCATTTGCCATTTAGAGATTCTCCCTATCAAAGCTGGTTTCTTTGCCAAGTATTTCAAGGGATCATGCTTTGTCAGTAGCTCAATATGGTAGTAAAGGGTGTATTGCCTTAGTCGATGCATGACCCAGATTAAAGAACAACAAGTCTTCTCCACCTCTGAGTACCTCTATTCCCCATCTGTGAACTTCTTGCTCAGATAATATATGGAACGCTCCCTTCCCTCGTCATCTTTCTACCCCAACACACATCCCATAGATTCAGGGAGTATAGTGAGGTATAAGAATAAGGGCTTTCCTTACTTCGGGACTATTAAGACCGGAGGTTTTATAAGATAGCCTTTGATTGTCTTGAATGCCTCTTCGCATTCGTCGTCCCATTCTATTGTGGCGTTCTTTTTCAACAGACGGAATAATGGCCGGCATTTGTCGGTGAGCTGTGAGATAAAACGAGCTATATAATTTAATCTTCCCAGCAAGCTTCTCACTTCTTTAACGGAGCGTGGGGAAGGTAACTCTAATATAGACTTTACTTTGTCAGGATCGATTTTAATGCCGTCCTAGCTTATGACAAACGCTAATAATTTCCCCGTTGTGACTCCGAAAGTGCATTTCTCTGGGTTTAACTTGAGCTGAAATTTTCTCAGTCGTTTAAACAATTTCCTCAGGATATCCGTATGGCTTTCTCCTTCTTTGGATTTGGCTATCATGTCGTCGACATATACTTCAACCTCTCGATGCATCATGTCGTGAAGTATTGCGACCATGGCTCTCTGATACGTTGCCCCAGCGTTTTTCAAACCGAAGGGCATGACTTTGTAACAGAAAGTTCCCTACGTTGTGATGAAGGTTGTTTTGGTTTTATCTTCTTCAGCCATTTTTATTTGATTATATCCTGAGAAACCGTCCATGAATGAGAAGAGATGGTTTCCCGCAGTGTTGTCTCCTAGAACATCAATGTGAGGTAGGGGGAAGTTATCCTTTGGCGTAGCTTGGTTTAAGTCCCGGAAGTCTACGCATATGCGTACTTTTCCATTCTTTTTCATAATGGGGACTATATTTGCTACCCATTCTGGGTAGTCGGATACTTCAATGAACCCTACTTCTAGCAGTTTCTTGACTTCTTCCTTAATCTTTAGCAAGATGTCAGGCCTAAATCTTCTCAGTTTTTGTTTTTTAAGTTTGACATCTTCCCTTGTGGGAAGCCTATGAACCACTATCAATTGGTCTAATCCTGGCATGTCACCATATGACCAGGCAAACACATCCGCGTATTCCGTTAATAGCTCGGTTATCTCACATTTTTGCTCGGCACTCAAACTGGTCCCGATTTTGAGGTTCCTAGGGTTTTCCATGCTTCCTAGATTTACTATCTCCACAGGCTCGTCGATCGAAATTCCACTTTGTTCATGTTTTTGCCAATTTTCTTGTATTATTTGGTGGTCTAGGATATCGCCTTCAACAACTGACCCAGCAGCGTTGGAAACGATATCAGCGTTTTTACTTTCTACCTGCGCGAAATATCCCTGATGTTCAATGGTAGGAGATCTAGCGCTACTGATAGGATAACAAAACCAATTGTTCAGAGCCGGATGCTGGTTGGACGTGCGGGGAATTGATTTCCCTTTGTTGTCGTCCTCTTCGTTTATCCGAAGCTCCTAAATGATATTTGCCTTTCGGAAAGATTGTTGGAGAGGTGGGATGCACATCTGGGTGTCGGTCGGCTTCCCCTTCATTCTGCCTTTGACTCCTCTTGCTTGCGCTTCTTCTACGGCCGTAGGAATGTACCCCAGTCCAAACGTCCCGTGCTGCCCCTCTTTAAACTGATGGCCCTCCTTGCTGGTCACCACGTTCACTTCATTGAAAATCTGCAATCCCAGGTCTTCTGAACCTTCTTCCCCAATATAAGGTATGGCAGTCTCTTTGTATATGGCGTAATCCTGTTCGCCCAATACTGTAACTATCTGCCCGCTTGCAATGAACTTGACCCTTTGGTGGAGACTAGAGGGGATGGCTCCAGCAGCATGTATCCAAGGTCGTCCCAAAAGCAAGTTGAAAGACCTTGGGATGTCGAGGACCTGGAAAGCGATGTGGAATACTTGTGGACCAATTTCTACCGGTAGGTTCACCTCCCCCACTATGTCTCTTTTCGATCCGTCGAAAGCTCTGACCACCGTGGAGCTAGGTTTTATATTGCTTGGATCGACCCCCAACAAGTCGAGCGTTGCCAATAGGCAAACGTTGAGGGATGATCCGTTGTCGATGAGTACCCGGGAGACAATGGTGTCATTGCACCTGACCACTATGAATAATGGTTTGGTATGTTGGTCTCCCTCCTCTCCTAGCTCTTCCGGAGAGAAAGATATCTGGTCCATTGTAAAGATGGAGTCCGCCACGTGACCTATTTTTTCTGTAGCGATGCCCTCTGGGACCTGAATTTGTTTTAGCACTTTAAAGAGTGCTTCCCTGTAGGGCTCGGATGTTGTGAGAAGGCCCATGAGTGATATCTGTGCTGGAACTTTATTTAATTGTTCCATGATCTTGTATTCACTCGCCTTGACCATCTTTGTAAATGCAGCGAGTCCCCCTTCCTCTTCTTCTCCTTTCTCCATATTGGGTTCTTCAGTCGGGCCTTTATACTTTGGATCGTATATCCTCCCAGAGCGGGTGATGCCTCCCACTATAGGAGGCCGCTCTTGTTTGAGGGCCTGATAGTCGAACGGTGCAGCCTTGTAATTCTCTGTCGCTATCGGGACATTGAATACATATCTTTTTCTTGGGATTTATACCTCAGCTGATTGTCCCTCGTAGCACTATATAACCCTGGGCTTCTGATGAGAGTTGATCATGTTGATAGTCTTCCCCTCTTCCTTTGACGGGTTGTCTTCTTTCTCAAATTCTGGTCCCCATCCACTAGGCGGCCCCTGCTCAGTCGGGGTATAAGAATAGTTTACCAATTACTGAAATCTCCCGTGTAATTTCCCAAAGTGCCGACCGTTGGGTCTCCGGCTAACCACCTATTTTTAATGTGTGCCTTTGGTGCTTCTTCTGGAGCTTGATGGGATTGCTTCTTCTGCTGCTTCGTCGTATTCTGCTTAGGGGCTTCTTTGGGAATCGACTCCTCAGATGTGATCATATTAATGGTGGGCTTATGATTGGGCAGTGGATTGGTGTTAACATTGGGTGCTAGGGCGTTTCACGAAATCCAGCTATATGATTCCTGCATCAATTAAGTCTTGGATTTTGTGTCGGAGCCTCTAGCACCTATCTGTAGAATGCCCCTCTTGTTCCATATGGTAGTCACACTTGAGGCTTGAGTCGAAATTCTTGGGCTTGTACCGGTCATTGGGGAGCTCGAAACTAATCAAGTTGTCTGCCCTCAACCGAGCGAAGACCTGACTGAGCGGTATGGGGATTGGAGTGAATTGCCTTGGGGCCCTGGCGGCCTGGGCGTGACCTGTCATAGGTTGTTGGGCCGGGGTACTCGTGGTTTGGAATGTCACACGGGTCCCAGATTTTTCTGCCTTACCGGAGTGGACCGTGCTGACAATGGACTCTTTAGCTCTGTTTCCTCCTAAAGGCCTTTGTGTCGGTGTGACCTAGGAAGCTCCATTGTTTGGAGTCTGCCGGTGGTGATGGCATTCTCAATCCTGCATCCCGCAGCCACTACCTCTGCAAAACTGGATGAGGTTTAGCCTACCAGGTGTGAAAAGTAGGTCTTGTCCAGGGTATTGACAAATATGGATGTCAATTCCTTCTCAGATATCGGAATTGCTACCCTGGCGGCTTGGGCTCTCCAGCGCTGAGCATACTCCTTGAATGGTTCAGCATGCCTTTTTCGGAGACTCCCCAGGTCGATTACAGATGGGGCGACTTCGATATTGAACTTATATTAGTCATAAAACACCCGGGCTAGTTTTTCCTAGGTGTTAACAATGTTGAAGTCTAGGTGGGCATACCAGACCAGTGCAGGGCCTGTGAGGCTATCTTGGAATGTCTGGAACATGAGCTGGTCGTATTGAGCATACTTGCTCATTTTCCGGGCATATAGCCTAGTATGCATTTTGGGGCAGCCGGTCCCATCATACTTTTCTAACTCTGGGGTTTTGAACTTCTCAAGGTATACCTCTTCCCTGTATGCTGGCAGATTGGTGATTCCGTTTGTTCAAAACCATCAGGGCCCTCAATCGTTTTCATCTTGTCATGAAGCTGCTGGAAGAGTCGCTTCTCCATCTCCTTCTGCCTCTCTTCCATTTCCCTTTTCAGGTCATCGGAGGTCGGCCCCTGGTTGACCTTCGGCTCATATTCGAAGGCTGGGTTAAGGTGAGAATTGATCTCTTCATATTCCGGAGGCTGTCCCTCCACTACCTTCCCCTTTCTGGCCCCTGAATATTCTTCCTGGGTTGGCTGAGTGTTGCGCAGGAGGCCGATGCTTTCAGTTAAGAGGTGAACCTGGGTAGCCAATTGTTGGACCGTTTGTTCTAGGGACATGATCCTGGAGTCCGAGGCAGCTTCAGCATTGGTGTTGTTGCTGTTGTCGCTGTTGTTGGCCATTTTTGTTCTTGAACGTGTGAGAATTGGACTTCTGGGAGGCTTCGGTTGCTTGGGAGCTATCTTGATACTTGGGCGCGCATTTTGTTTTTTATTTTAGTGTGATGTATGCGAAATGATTGCATGTGTCACGCGGATGCTAAAAATAAAAGGGTTGACAATTGATTGACAATGTAATATTGAAACTTTACTTTTATTAATATTGAAAATTTTGGAGTTCGATACTCAAACAAATAAAAGATTACAATGATAATCTATTTCCTAGCTCTCTTAGTCTTTTGTTGTGAAGACTCAGGCTTCCCGTTGATGACGGCTTCCAGCTCTTCGACTCTGGCTTTGGTCTTCTCCAATTGCGCTTCCAAGGCTTTGTTGATTGCTGTTTTGCGGATACCCAAGAGTCTGCTGAAAATACCGGCTGGCCCGACCTCAAGGTCAGGTACATAGGCTTGGTCGGTTAGTGTTGGAGCCTGTAGCAGCTGGGTGTACTCTTCCAGGGTAGGGGTGATTTCATGAGGCCCAATAAAGAAAGCTGCGGGCTCTACTTCCCATAACTAGAGCATGGCCAGTACCAAAGGCAAATTCACCTCCATCTTTGTTAGTGAGAGGATGGGCCCTATTTTCTGTTGGATGAAGGCCTGCTCCTCTGGATTGTATAAGGTGAACCAGTGGTCCAGCACCAACTTTAGGTCCACAGGTTTGTACACCCGAATCTCTTTGCGGAGGAGGCGGTCGACTGCGGTACTAGCCATCTATTACAACAGAAATTTCCTAATTACAACCAGGACTATGAAAATATTATAGGGAAATAGATCTGAACTCCATGAACAAAACAACAAATATTACATTATCGTCAATTGTCAACACATGACCTTATGTATGCAAATAGGTTGGTTCTAACTGGTCCCCAATCTCTATGGCCTCCCGCATTCTCGGATAAATGGATCTCAGGCCATATCGAAGCATTGGGTGGGGTAGCTTAATCGGTCCTGAACGGTGATCAACTCACTTCGCCCGAAACCTACACAATGGCTCCTCGTCTTAAGGTCCTAGGATGGTTCGGGTTCGACCGCATCTATTCACACAAATGTATGCATGCAGACTCAAAACCGAATCATAAATCTAGCTAATTCCTGAAAAGTTAGCAACAGAATAATAGAAAGACATTTCTTAAAGAAAAAGGAACAATTTGAGGAGATTCAGGTGGCTAGCCTACTGGAATGAGTCCCCAGCGGAGTCGCCATCCTGTCGAGTCTAATTTTTTGCATTCCCATTCCTAATCCGATCTAGACTAGACCCTATGCTCATCTAATGTAGATCCTCGACTTGAGTTAGGAATTTCGTTTGATTTTTGGAGTCGCCACCCAACTGTTGTTGGGAAAAATTGAATTAAGACTAAAGGAGCGGATTAGTCTTAATTTGGACCACTAGTCATCATTATTTCCTCTTCTCGTTTTTGAAAAGAGGAAAAGGGAAAACCAGAGTTTCTAAGTCCGGAGGCTAACCTATTAAAACCTTACGGTTACCACCTAATCTCCTAAAATTATTCCTATTTAGAAATGTGTTTTATTATATTTTTGTTACTTTTTATTATGTTTTTGGATTATTTCAAGAAAATGATTTTTTTATTTCATTTTATGGGTTGACCCGAATGGATGCCTACGTACCTGCTATCCAGGATCAAACAAGCCGTAGTTCGTTTTTCTGAAAACCTTCAATGTGTTTGTGAATTTTAGTTTTGAAATCTCTTTTGCTTTATGTTTTTACTATTTTTTTGGGATGTTTTTTAAAAAATCTAAGCCTAAACTTTTATCTGATTTTTGAAAATGATTTGAAGGGAAAACATCAATTTTGGATTTATTTGAGGAAAATGATTTTTCTAAGTGCTAAAACTCATTTTTATGATTCTTTTGAATTTTTATTATTTTTTTTATGTTTTGTAATTTTTTTATGATTTTTAGTTCTTTTCGATTTTTCCTTATTCTTCTACAATTTTTTTTTTATAATTTTTATGAGTTTTCATGGTTTTTGTAGTTTTTTTATCATTTTTATTATTATTATTATTTTATGATATTTATTAAATTTTGCATAATTTTTGTGAATTTTTGTTAAGAATTTTATGCTAAGCTATTATTTATCCTATTTTGAAATCTAAAGTTTTAATATTATTTCCCTAATATTTTTATTGTTTTTCCACATTTTTATTATCATTTATTTTTCTTTTTATTTATTTATTTATTTTTTTCTTTTTTCTACATTATTAAATCCTAAAAACCTAATTTCTACATTTTCCTACTTATGGAAATAAAACATAAAGCACAAATAAATAACTAAATAAATAACCAACAAATAAATAATCAAATAATAAATCAAACAAATATAAGTAAAATAAATAAACAAAATTCGAAAAAATAAATAAAAAATCCAAAAATTTGACTTACCTGGATCCGGGTTGGTGCGCGGGTCGAGTCGGTCGGGTCGAATCGGGTTGGATCGAGTCGGGTCGGATCGATCGGACACGGCGGCGGAGAGGGTTCGTTCACGGCGTTCCGGCGGTCTTTTGCAACGGTGAGGTGTCGAATCCTAGCTTCTTGAGGGTGCTGAATCCAATGGTGGCAGTGGTTTGCTCTCAGATCGTCTCCTGATGGTGGTTCAACTCCGGTCAGTGATCGCGATTTTGGTTCTCCTCCGATGCTCTCCGATTTGCTCTCTTTTCTCACTTTCTCTCAATTCTGATCCGTGTTTTGGCTTCCCCCACTCCTCCTCTATTTATAGGTGTTTGAAATCGAGCTGGATAAGCTCGGATTTCCTCCGATTGAAGCTAATCAGATTTTCGGTTAAAAAACCAACTCTGATTTGTGTAAATCTATCGATTTGTTGCGATTTGATTCCAATTAGATAATGTTTATCTTATTTCTGTTGAAGATCTATTGGATTTGTGCAAAAAATCGAATTGAAATGGCCGAAATTCGAATTTTTCCTTCGTCGGCGATCTCGGACCCAAGGTAGAAGACGATCACGCGCCCGACGCGTGCGTTTCCTCCAGCCAATCGGATGCTGCCACGTGTCCTGGATAAGTAAGAAAATGCAAAACGCGGAAACTGCTTCCCCCGCGATTCGAACCTGCGACCGAGCCCCCCTGTGCGCTCCTTAGCCCGTGGTCCGGACCAGTTGGGCTAGCCCACTTTCCTGATTTTTCTAATTTCGCAAATTGCATATATGCAATGCAATTTTTTATTTTTTTGTATTTTTTGAAATTTCAAAAATTTGTAAAAATTATTTATTATTTATTATTGCCATTTCTGAAATCATTTTTCAAAATTGATGTGTTTTCCTATTTATTTTTATTTTTTTGAATATTTTTATTATTTAAGCTAAATTAGAGAAAAATTGAAAAAAATTGGAAAAAAATTAAAAATTGATTATTATCAATTATTATTCATTCCTAAGGCAAAAATGGGGTGTTTACACCACAGGTAGTGATTGTTTTCTTTCCTCCATTGCTAGGATATATCTCATCTACAACACAAATAATGATCCATTATCCACCGAAGTCTCCCCTATATCAACCCATTCCACTAAAACCATTTTCTCCTTTTCTAACTCATCTGTATGTTGCTGATCCTTATGGTCTTCTAATGGTTGGCGCAACTGGTCATTGCCTTTTGAAACCACTGAAGGTGAACACAACTGTCTCTAAGTAGTCTGGCTCTTTGATGATAGGCTAATCTGACTCTGACCCTCAAAATCCTCCAATGGTTTACTTAACTACTCATGAGCCTCTAGTATCTCTGAAGTTGAACATAACTCCCCTTGAACAGTTTCGTCCTCTGATGATCTGCTCATCCGACTCTGTTCATCAGGATCCTCTGAAGGTTGGTACATCTGTGACCGACAAATTTTGTACTCTAAGGGTTGGTTCAACTGCTCATGGCCCACTGATGGTCTACTGAATTGTTGCTGAACCCTTTGAACCTTTGATGGCGACATTGAATTCAGAATAATTCGTTTTCCTTCCTTCTGGAATACATAAGTATTCCTAAAGCTATCATGTAAGATACTCCTGTCATATAACTAAACCCTGCCAAGCAATATATGGGATATACACATAAGTGGAATATCACACTCGATTTCATCACAGAATTTATCCCCTATACCAAAAGGTACCCTAGCTCTTTGGGTCACATGCAAACTCCCCTGATCACTAAGCCAATGCAATTTATACGGTTCAGGATGTGAAGTAGTAGCAAGTTTTAGTTTCGATACTAACGATGCTACTACCACATTGGTACAACTACCACCATCGACTATATGGACACATAAATTTCCTTGTTCCCTACAAGAGGTATAGAACAAGTTTTCCCTTTGTTCTTCATCCTTAATAGCAAATGTAGTCAATGTTTAGTGCAATACATTAGTATAATGAAACATCTCACTAGACATGATGGTGTTCAAACCCAATAACATAATAATTATCCTCACACTTTCACATCCAAGTACACAACCAAGCTACAAGTGAAGTACACTCAACTACTTTCAAGTAGATAGAATTAAATTCAACTACAAGTGTTTAGGTAACTAGTTCAATTACCTTCACACTTTAATGACTTGTTTGAATTTTAAATTCTACTACTCAAAACCTTCCTTTCTTGTTAAGGTTTCACACTATAATAAATCGCAAATTGCAGCACCTTAACACAAGCACAAATGCATAACTCCATCGTCACAAAACTCCCTTGCTCACGGTTTCATCACCAATCACGCCACTAGCAACAATTCTCTAATCAACACACACAAAACCTTGCCAAAAATACACACACACCCTTCACTAACTTTACAAAAATACAACACCACACACATACACTCCTCTTCAAGCCATGGTGCACTTTCCCCACTTCCACACAAATATCAAACTATAACTTCAACAACAAAGGCAACTTAAATTTCAAATTCAAAATGAGTTCAATAAATGCAATATTCTGCAAATGGTAAGCGACTTTTTCAAATTTAAAAGATACACAATTAACTACGACTTAATGTGTATTTGAGATTTCAAATTAAACCCTTAATGTGCACTTTCAATCCTGATTTCAAATCTGAAATTAATAATTGTGATTCCTCTAATTTCCTAAAATGCACACATTATATAATTCTACTTCACAATTGAAACACCACTCTTCCCCTTCACGGTTTGCTATCCATGCACTACACTCTCACACTTTAACCTCAATGTGTAGCACCTTACTCTACACAACTTCCACAAATTCACACCGTCACACACACTTACACGCACAACAAGTCACTAAATTTTTACAAACACAACTCTACACAAAAACAACCATGGTGCACAACCTCCCCAATACAACACACACAATACTTCAAAGTATACACTTCTTTATTACTACACAACTCCAAAGCAATTTGCAACTCGTACACCAAAATAGCAACAATTCAAATTTGAAAATCAAACTACTTCACTAATTGCAACTCTTCCACAATTGGTAAGAAATGATTTTCAAATTCAAACAAACACTCATTAACTCCATCAATCTTAATGTTTGTTTTGAAAATCAAATAATTTCCAAATCCTCCACATTATTCAAATCTGGAAATGCTCAATTTCTCCACTAATTTTCCGAAAACAAACAATGTAAGAATGACAATTCTCTTCCTACATAATTGCTCTTCCGAAATTGTATTAAAAAATGCACTATCTTTCCTCTTCCTTTAAATTTCACTTCCCACAATGATGATAATGATGATTTCCCTTAAACCAATCACGGTCAACTTAAGGACACAAATAATATGGTGAGTACTCCACGTCCACAACAATTAACAATAAGGAAATCACTTTAACAACACAATTGAAATAATTCAATTCTTCAATGCACAATTTTCAGATCAAGGTAATAAGAACCCTAAATTTCTGAATTCCAAATTGCAAATCCCTCCTGTTAAACCTCAAGCTTTGATACCAAAAGATGATGTGCTCAAAACCAAGGTCTAAGCACATACAAAACTAATTTGAAAGATAATTAGATAATGTTAATCAAACTAGTTCAACAATTACACAATTCCTCAATATTTATGAATCAATTCCCACAACAACGACGTGACCAAGAATGAATCCAAGTATGATGATGCTCTGATACCAAAAGATGATGCGCTCAAAACCAAGCCCAAGCACACAAAACCCAATTGAAAGACCAATTACACAATGAAACCAAACTAGTCCTCCAAATTGCATAAACCGTCAATCTTTATAATTCCAAATCCACAAAGATGAACATGTATGACAATTGCAAATCCAAGAATGATAAGCTCTGATACCAAATTATGATGTGCCTAAAAGGGATTTAAGCACAATCAAATGGAATAAAAATTCAACCCTAAAAGCAACCCTTAATTCTGAATCAACAATTGGAGAATTGCATGAATTCCAAAGATATAAATGGATCCGGAATCAATAAACAATGAACAATCCTCAATATATATACTAATCAAACTTGAATCAACACGTGAATATCAAGATTGAGTAGCAATAAAAACCGTGATTCCCTCTTAAGATATAAGCATTCGATAAGAAACAATGATAGGTAAGTGTTGATGAATAACACTATGAAAAGTAATCCAACACACTCAATTTATCTCGCAATGATTATGATGCAAATCTGACCAAGAGCTATCTCAATTCACCCCTAGATATTACACACCAGAGAAGAAAAGAAATCACAACAAAATAAAATTGATATTACTCATAATTTCAAAGTGTTTCACTCGCTACAATTTCAACTCATGGGATTGAAATTGATAAGAGTCTAATGATAATTAGGAGAACCCTAATCCTCATCCAAAAGTGTATACTCAAATATGAAAAATGGCCTCCTCAAACCCTACTTTAAGCAAGTATTTATACTTGCTCCCTTTAGAGTTAAAAAGTCTACAAAATTACAACTATGTCACTTTTAAGGTGGTCGGTCCTAAAAGACAATTACAAGTAAATGAAAGTGTCCCAAAAGAAAGATTACAACATAAATAGTTAAAAGAAATAATTATAAATAAAAATAGTCTTCATCATGCTAGCTCTTCCATAGGATTTGTCGACCTAGCTTATTGCTGGTTTAGGTCGGTCCATGGATAACCCACAAGTTGAGTCTGAGTGAGTTTGTCCATTGCCCTGTAAAGCATGATAAGTATTCCTGTCGGAATATACAATACATGAATAAGAGAAAAGAGGTTAGTAAACAAATAATTCCAGGGTCGATTTGCTCAAAATGGGCCCTCAATGCCAATATTTGAAATCTTTTGGCTCGTGCCTTAATGATGGGTCTTGACGGATTTTGATTCCTATTACATAAAGAGCTATCGAACTAATGAGAAGATGATGCATCTTGGTTGTTTTCTTCTTCTAAATTCTTGATGAAAAAATATGTAGATTTCACTATGCACTTACCAGACTTCTCATAGGGCTAAATAAGTCAGTTTTCAAGTTTGTTCATTGAAAATGATATTTCTAGCATGGTTTTAGTTGTCTCTTCATCAAAGCACTTCCTAACCTCTCTGACCCTCTATATTCTAAATATTTGATCAATCAAATTTGCAACCTTCAACTATTGGTTATGTGGGTTGCTCTTGAAAACCTCATTTTCATCAAAAAAAAAAAAACGAAAAACCTCATTTTCATAGAGAAAAAGTTAAAAAAAAAACCTGTCTTGAAATATTTTCTTTCAAATGAATAAAAAACCTCATTTTTATTGTAAAAGAATTAAAAGACCATCTCTTTCATGGTAAAAGAATATGGAATAACTGTAATTTGTCCAAAACACCGATCTCGATTATGTAGAGTAAGGGATATAGAATCTTAAATGACTATGCACCTACACTCTAGATTGGAAGGAAACATGAATTATAGTGAAAGAATAGCATTGAAAGAGAAATAAAATCACATTATAACTTGGTATCTAATATAATTCATGCAAATCTTTCTATAGGTTATGGATAGATTGAGTTCAATGGGTTCACACTTTAATGGCACTTATTAATTAAATTGACTATATGGACTTATTCATTTTTTATAAGTTATTAAATTATTTTTGATGTGGGCGAGATAAATTTACAATTATGGAATACTTAGATTATCAAAATTATTAGAGGGAATGTAGAGGAAGACGACATAGTGAATAGGGAAATGTATTAACATCTTATCGGATGGCTCATTTACTTGTCTCATACTAGACTTGATATAGCTTATGAAGTAAGCTTGATAAGCTAGTTCATGCATAGCCCAAGAAAGACCCATTTGCAAGTTGCAAATAAGATTCTGTAATACCTTAAAGATACACCAAGAAAGGGGATTTTGTTTGAAAGAAATAAGGATGTAACCCGTAAAGCCTACACATGCAAACTATGCAGGATCTACTATTGATAGGTGATCAACAATAAGGTATTGCACTTTTCTTGGTGGAAATGTAATGATATGGAGAAGCAAGAAACAAAGTGTAATTGTACGGTCTACCGCTAAGGTAGAATTTCGTGCAATGGCATAAAGCATTTGTGAGCTACTATGGTTGAAAATCATCCTTAAAGACTAAAAGATTAACTGGGTTAGGCCAATGAAGCTTTATTGTGACAATAAGTCAGCAATAACCATAACTTACAACCTAGTTCAACATGATCAAAATAAGCACATTGACATCGATTGGCATTTCATCAAGGAAAAATTAGTAGTGGCCTGATATGCACTCCATATGTATCATATCAAGACATAGATAACTTGCATACATTCTCACTAAAGGATTAAACAGTTTAGTGTTTGAGAGAACTGCATCCAATTGGGGAATGAGAAGTTCTTATTCACCAGCTTAAGGGGGAGTGTGGAAAAATACATGTATTTATTTTTAAATATTTTACAGCTATACAATATCTTAAGTTTAGGAAATCATTTTAGGGAAGTTTCCTAATTCGTAAGAATAGAATTATTTTTTTTAATTAGTATTGTAACCATTCTATTTTACATACATCCCTGGTGGATTAATCAATAAATAAAAATTGAACCCTATTTACAATTCAATAGTCAAATCGGTGGACATTAAGAAATTGCTTGACTATTATATGCACATTATGTAACAACTCTAGCTTGTTCAAATGAAATGGTACAATGTTATGAAAAAACAAAAAGTACAATCTCAATTAGTTTGCGTGAATAAATTAATATTCAAATTGACAAACTATAAAATTAAGAAATATGGTGACAAGTATCATAGCTATAGTTTGAGCCTTCATTTTCAACCTTAATTAAGGCTTTATGAAATGCAATAATAGGAATACAAATATGTATATGGAAGATGTAAATGTGCAAAAGATGGATGGAGAAAGATGTTTAAGGGTGTTGTGCCATTTATAGTACAAAATAGTTGCATGACTCCACATGTGTAACTTGTTAGATGTGTTTAAGATACTTTGGCCAATTACCAAGTTCAAAGATTTGATTACTACCTATATACGTGTATCGTTCAAGATGTTTGAATTCTTACGACATACATATATATGTAATTTCCTTATCATTGCTTACACAATCTAGGAGGTCACACCGTTTACTTAGATTCCCTTGTCTTTAGCTTTTGCCACACAGCTATAAATGTAGATATTAACGTAGTTGTTACACCAAATTGTAAACCTAGTTAAATAGTATTGTTTTTTTTATTTGTTCTTTTAAGATTTGGGTCCCAAAAGTTTTTAAATAAAACTAGATTAAGATTTATGGTTGGTCAAAGGGGGGTAAAAACGAACCACACTAAAAACCAAACCATATAAATGAATCTATATTCTAACGATGAATACCTAACATAATAGCATATTAAAGTGTAAAAGTTTTGTCCTAGTAAGTGTAACTAAAACTAATCCATGACTTTCTCCATCATTCTTGAAAAAAGTAAATACCAAAATTTATTTATTTATCTACATTTTCTTTAACTTCCATTTCAACCTTAAATTAGGAGGGAACATGAATCATAGTGAAAGAGTAGCATTGAAAAAGAAATATACTTATGTTACAACTTGGCATCTAATATTTTATTCATGCAAATGTTTATAGAGGTTATGGATAGATGGTGTTTAATTAAGGGTGGGCATATGATCGTTGTTTTTCCCTCTCTTTCTGAATCGAACCTAACTTTATGGTTCATTTTGTAACTTTTTTGAATTTAAAAAACAATTTGATTCAGTTTAATACAAGGGTTGAGCCATTATTACACGTGTTGTTATTTATTTATTTAAAATACAAGTTAATAAATCATAAAAAATTATACTAAACATTGAAAAAGATGTAATTGTTTATAATTCTTTAATATTGCTCACTATCTTTAATGTTCATTAGATATATTTAACGAGATTTTACTATTTTTCTCTACATAATTCTAGTTTTTAATAAGTTAAAAAGTAAAATACGAAACTCAAAACATAGTGAGTTACTCAATGAAAATTAAATGAAAGTAATTACTGAATAAGTAACATGGAATCGTTTTTCTAGTCATACATTCTCTAAACTTTCACTACCTTTTTTTTTTTTTTTTTAGGTCTTGTAATTATTTCACACTTCTTGCTCCATTGCTTTAGTACCAAATGCGTGGAAAAAAAAATATCGTGAACTTATGATTATTATCTAAAGTAAATTATATTAGGACATATATAACTTAGTCGTATTATAAAATATGATAATTTGATTAGCAGATAATTTAATTTTTGGAGTACCATACATTATACTTTAGAATTCAATGCAAAATTCAACTTTTATAATATATCTTTGGTGTGTTTTATATACTTTATATGTTTTCCAATTAGAAAAAGAGACCTAAATTAATATGACAACAAAAGAAGATGCAAGTCTTATCCTTTGTTATTTTTTCACTGATAAAAAAAAATTACAATAATTAAATTGATCGATGATAAGACAGTGTGCTATTATACACATTTTGTATAACTTTAATAAGTTAAAATGAAATGGTATGGTGTTACCAAAGAAACGTGCAATCTCAATCAGCTTGCATTATTTACATAACATTGCAATTGAAAAACTTTAAAGTTAACTAGTAATGATCCTAGTTAACCACTTGGAGGACTTATCATAATCCTGTCATCTATATATTATTACATTCAATTCAAACTTCATACCCATCAAAATTATCAATAAATTAAAAAAATAAAAATACAACAAAAAGCAAAAAAGAAAAAAAAATTACACCCACTTTTGAAAACTCTATTAACCCTACAATTATTTATTATCAATGATTATTCTGTGCAGGATTGCCTGACTTATTATATGAATCTCAAGTGATAGAACTGTATAAATTCTCATATTATCATATACTATTTTTTGCAATTCCACGTTGAGCCTTCTCATTTGGGAAGTATTTATATGGTGGCGGCTTAGCATAATTTGCTGTAGTTAGGGTCTTCTTGTGGCCTGGGCAAGGTGCAACCGGCTCACCGGGAGTATGGGTGCAGCGATTTCCTGGACTAGGGACTTTACCCTTTTGTAGTGATTGAATTTGCAAGAGGTGTTGGTAATGGCCATCTTTTTTCATAACCCATTGTTCTTGCTCGTCAAACCCTAGCAGCCTGCAAGCCTCGTCAAGTTGAAATTTTCTCACAAGAAGAACTATGGTGACAAGTATCATAGCTGTAGTTTGAGCCTTCATTTTCAACCTTAATTGAGGATTTGTAATATATAAAAGTTGAAATACTAATATGTATATGGAAGATGTAAATGGCGAAATGATGGATGGAGAAAGATGTTTAGGGGTATTATGCTATTTATAGTACAAAATAGTTGAATGACGCCACATGTGTAACTTGTTAGACGTGTTTAAAAATACTTTGACTAATTACCAAATTTAAAGATTTGACTGTTACCTATATATGTGCTTCGTTCAAGATGTTGGAATTCTTTCAGTATACATATACCGACGACGTTATTCCATTTCATTTCATGCATAAATATTTCGACGAAATTATCATAATGCATATGCATGTCCATAGCATATATCTCGTACAACACGGAATTAAATTGAAAATTTTCGCTTCCTATTTCTTTAACAGCTCGATGGTGATGTTGCCGGAGATTTCACGCCGTCTAATTAAATTGATTTAAAAATTTTATTACCTTTGCATGCAGGTTTTACGAAGATTTCCTATATGACTTTTACTGATACAAACTGATAATTCTTCCACGATATTTACGAAGATTTCCTCCTAGTTAGTTCAATATGTCTTTTTATTTTATTTTTTACCATATATATTCATGTAGTCAAATACTTTCACTTTGGACTTTAGCCGTGTAGGATTTGCTATTTAACTTGTTAAATATTGTATCGAGTGCATTTGTTACAATCCCACGTGGATAATAATATGAACTAAGATAGTATTTAAATTTAAAAGATTTTCTCATCTATCAAACCAATATTTTGAGTTGGACTCTTTTCTTAGATTTGCGTTGGATACTCTCGTTGAGAACTAACCCTGTAAAAAAGAAGTTTAAGGAGTTCCTCTACCTATCAGATGCTCAAGAATGAGAATTGCTTGTGAGTATACTACAGGCTTCTTTCCATGATATGTGGTACCTATAAGAGTAAATATGATGGGGTTTGAATTTGACGTGAAAGCAATTAGGCTTGAGTTTACAAAAATTATTAAGTTACCTAGGGAATGCTATTAGTAATACAACGCGTGAGAAAGGCCTTCTCTTGTTGCTCTCCCCAGCTGAACCCCACGTTCTTCTTAATTACCTCAGTAAGTGGTGCTGCAATGGTGTTGAAATCCTTCACAAATCTCCTATAAAAGCTCGCTAGTCCATGGAAACTCCGCACATTACTTACATTGGTTGGACTAGGCCATTCTTGGATCGCACGAACCTTTTCTTCATCAACCTGTATTCCCTGCGCACTAACAACAAAACCAAGAAACACAAGTTTGTCTGTGCAAAAAGTGCACTTCTTGAGGTTAGCATATAATTGTTCCTTTCGAAGCACTTCTAAAACATCCCTCAAATGTGACATATGATCTTCCAAACTTTTGCTGTAAATAAGAATATCATCAAAATAGACAACCACAAATTTTCCAATAAAGTCCTCAAAACATGGTTCATAAGTCTCATAAAAGTAATAGGTGCATTAGTTAAACCGAAAGGCATTACTAACCACTCATACAATCCATATTTTTTCTTAAATGCAGTTTTCCATTCATCACCTTCTTTCATTCTAATTTGGTGATATCCACTTTTCAGATCAATTTTAGAAAAGACACTAGACCCATGCAACTCATCTAACATGTCATCTAAGCGAGGAATGGGATGACGATACTTTACCGTGATGTTGTTGATGGCGCGGCAGTCAACACACATTCTCCATGTCCCATCCTTCTTAGGCACCAAGATCACAGGCACTGCACATGGACTCATGCTTTCTCTCACGTACCCCTTCTCCATTAGTTCATCGACCTGCCTTTGGAGTTCCTTTGTCTCCTCCGGATTGCTCCTATAAGCTGGCTTGTTTAGAATCGATGCTCCGGGTACAAGGTCAATCTGGTGCTCAATACCACGAATAGGTGGTAATCCCTTTGGAATCTCCTCAGGAAAGACATCTTCAAAGTCCTGCACAAGAGAACAACCACACTAGGCAAAGAGTTAGATAATTCGCTAGTAGTCAAACATGTTTCTTTAAAAACCAGCAACAACATAGGTTACCTCATCACTAACGCTCTCCTTACTACACTCGCTCTTGCCACACAACTCTCCTTTTGCAAGGCTGCCCTCTCCTTTTCACTCACCACCAAAGTTGATCCCCCTTCAACTTGGCCTTTCACACTCTTTCCAGCCTTCCTCTCTTTTTCCTTTTGATCTTGACCTTTATATTCCTTTTCTTCTCATTGTCTTTTGCTCTCTCACTCTCACTCTGCTTTTCACTCACCTTGTGTTTTGCAAATGACTGTTGTAACTGCAACTGATCCTCATACACTTGCTTAGGTGTTAAAGGTTTAAGATTAAAGCTTTTCCCTTGGTGAACAAGCGTATACTTGTTAGAAAAGCCATCATCAACAACCTTCCTATCAAATTGCCATGGCCTCCCCAACAACACATGACATGCTTGCATTGGCACTACATCACATAACACCTCATCCTCATACCTTCCAATGCGAAAACCAATCAAGGCTTGCTTACTCACCTTAGTCTCACCACTATCATTCAACCACTGCAATTTATATGGACTAGGGTGTCTAACAGTTTTGAGCCCCAGCCTCTCAACAATAAAATTACTCACTACATTGGTGCAACTTCCCCCATCAATAATCAAACTACAAATGTGATCTCCTAGATAACATCTAGTTTGAAATATATTCTCCCTTTGCACCTCCTCTTCTTCCTTTACCTGCACATTCAAAGCTCTCTTCACTACTGCCACTAGCCTTCCCATTGCAGGCTCCTCATCATCACTAGCATCCTCTAATGGAGGCATATCATCTTCTTCACTATCCCCCTCAGTCTCATACTCTCCATCATCACGCAAAATCATAACACGCCTATTTGGACATTGACTAGCAATATGGCCTCTACCTTGACATTTAAAACATCTAATGTCACGATTTCTAGAAGTAGAAGATTCAGGGTTACCTTGATTACCAGGAGTAGAACCCGCTTGCCTCAGCTCCCCTTTTGGTTTGGTAGGTAAAGGCTTTTCTTCCTTCTTCCATTGATTAGTCTTCCAAGTGGATGAACCATTACCGTGTTGTAACCGTGCATTACTACTACCTCTCCTCTTGTGCTGGTTCTCAACTTTTATAGCCATGTGGACCATATCCTCCAATTCTACATAATGCTGCAATTCAACAACATTTTGGATTTCTCTATTCAACCCCGCAAGAAATCTAGCCATTGTAGCCTCTCTATCCTCCTCTACATTCGCCCTAATCATAGTGACTTTCATCTCCTTGAAATACTCATCTACACTCCGGCTTCCCTGCCTAAGAGTTTGCAACTTGTTGTGCAATTCACAATAGTAATACGCAGGTACAAACCGCTTCTTCATCACTCTTTTCATCTCTTCCCAAGACTTAATAGGTGGCTCGCCACTCCTCCCTATTCAACATTAGTTGATCCCACCACACTATAGCATAATCCGAAAATTCAATGGCAGCAAGTTTTACCTTCTTTCTCCCACTATAGTTGTGACAATCAAATACCATCTCCACCTTTTTCTCCCACTCTAAGTACGCCTCGGGATCATTCTTCCCTTAGAAAGGAGGAATCTTCATCTTTATGCTACTCAATTGATCATCCTCTCTATTCCTATCTCCTCTATCTTCCCAATCCCTAGTTCCTCTATTCCGACCACTATATCCTCTATAACTCCCGACAGAAGGCTCATCAAAATCGTCATCCGACATTTCATCTCCACCCCTCGGTACTCTCCTAGAACGACTCTCCCGCTTATGCCCTTGGAATACGTTTGTGGATTGCTCTAGTCTTTGCTCCACCGTCTCATGAATTTGTTCCATTCCTTCTTGGAACATCCTCTTCATTTCTCCCCTCAATGCCTCAATTACTAATCTAGCATCAAACCTTCCCCTCTCACCTTCAGGAGAATGTTGTCTCGACATAGTCCCTACAGAAAAGATTAGTACTAACACAAATATATATATAATTAAACCTCACGATACACTCCCTTACGTGTTTCGCTCGAATGACGATATCACACAGTCACTCGTGTATTCTCACAAATAATGATGATATCAACTCGCCAATTTCCTCTTCTCAATTCTCTTGGAACTAACTCGAACTATACTAATTTCCTTCCGTAGAATTCAAAACAATTCTAGGGTTCGTAAATTTTCCTCTATTTTTTTTATTCGATTTTTCTTTTTGTCTCTGTTTTGCTTTTGATCACGTTTTTCTTTTCTTTTCTTTTCTCTTCTTTTTTTT